>JAYKKM010000230.1:612500-780000 GCA_035772405.1 Chrysogorgia sp. JL179-B06
AACAATGTGTCAACAACGTACAATCAACGTACAAGCAACGATTTAGTTATTATGCGTGTACATAGTTTTAGTAACGACGCCGCTGTCCTGATGTTCGACATCACAATTGTATCGTGTTGTGTTGTGTTGTGTTGTATTGTATTATTATATCTCACTTTCTTACTGATGTAAATTATATAAACTTAAGGTGGCACCTATAGTTTTCTATGTAATACAAACTATATTGGACTAAATTGCTTAAGGAAGGCTAGTTGTTTCCCTTATGAGTTATGTTCCTGAAATTCTCCATTAATATTAGTGCTATTCCAATGTGGCATTCTCGCAATTATTTTTGTGCTGTTATTTACCTTTTCAAGATATGTTCAAGGTATTGCAAGAACGAATTTAAAATATAACAGTTTGTTTGATATTATTCATCTTTTCCTTGCCATTTCTCGTGTTTTCTTCGCTGAAATTTTTTCAAACATCACAGTCTCGTGGCAATTGCTTCGAGAAACATTTTAGTGGAAAATTAATATAAGGTTTTCTGATGGGTTTGTCGATATTGCCAAATTTAGTGTTTTTTTAACATCAAGCAAAATTTGCCAAATATAATGTTTTGAAAAAACATAACTAAAAAGGTATTAGCTTCATATTGAACTGTGCAATTTTTTAAAACAATTCACTGAAGCAAACGCAAGATATTTGCGTTTATTTTCGTGCTTTCTTACGCGTGCGAAGTCATAAAATCTCAAGATTATTAATTTTTACGCGTGTGACGTCATAAAACACACGATTATTAGTCAATTAATTCCCGCCAAATTAGCTACCAGCTCTCGCGCGGTCATAAAACGCTAGTGACCTACCTATACAAACATGTTTTGTGATTGGTTGACTAAAACAATAAAACAAAAAGAATCAACGACAAAGAAACCAATGTCCTAACCCTAAAGCCTTGTTCACACGAGCGACATAAGCATAAGAAACGAAAACAACTGAGCATGACTTTTCCTAGCCTGCGTGGCGGCGTTAGGGGGAGGGGGAAAGCGAAAAAGCGAAGTGGAGAGGGGAGGGAACGCCTGCACGACCACGAAAGACCCATGTTTTTGGATTTCCGCCCAACGAAGAACTGTCAAAAACAACCAATCAGCGACTAGCGGGCTTTCCTCAGTGATTAAAACATTTCACTTCGGGGCCGAATCGTGAAATATCCATGTCTGAAACTCCGTAAAAAGCTCGACTGCATCTGGTGGAAACAAGATTTATTTTGAAAATGTATTCAAGCAATCGTGTAGACATGGTTCTAGCTGAGGCTTGTGAATCAATCGGCTTTAAATGGCATTACTACGCAGTAAAACTTTGTCCAAGCGGGTTTGTAGGTCTTGCGGCAGAATAAATACGAAATGCTTTTGAACATTATAACTTTATTAAATCAGTTATTAACACATGCGAAAGAAGGAGACAGCCTAGTTCCACCAACCGATAACATTAATAGCCCTGATAGAATGAAGCGACATCTGACTACCGAACACCGTAACTCCAGAATGGGATTTGGCCGAGAAATTTCATAGACAAGACAACGTATAAACCATCACTTATATACGTCTAGCCGTAAGTCTCTTTATTTTGAAACATCGAAGGAATTCTCCGAAGGCCCAGAGAGCACTGTTGAAACGCCTGAAGACAAGGACAAGGTAGAAATCACAATAATAGCTGCTTCCCCTGCCGACTGATAATCATATCCATAATCAAACTCTGCCAAATCCCGTTGGTAATACCATCAAAACATCTTTTCCCAGTAGCTCCCTCGTTGCAACTTTTTGTTCCTGTTTTAATTCAAAGCTACGACCAGCAACGAACTGAAGATCGGTTAAAGATTTCGAAAGAAAATCATCTACCGGCAACACTGGTTTTTCTAAAGTCGCCATTTTTAAATGTTTATTTCCTGACAGGAAACCCTGAATACTAATGAGTTGAGTTAGCCAATCAGAATTTAGCGTCCTCTGGTGGACGTAGAAATCCAAAAACATGGGTCTTTCGTGCAGGCGTTTCATCCGCACTCACCCCAGTCCCCGCCCCCCTCCCCCAATCCTAAACGCCTGCTTCGCAGGCTAGACTTTTCCTCTTGGACGTACGAAGACAAAACAACGAGAATTTTTCTTTGTTTCTTCTTTTGTTTTGCTCTTGCCTTATGCTTCTTATGCTTGGCTTATGCTACTTATGATTATGATTATGTCCATCTTTATGTCGCAAGCTTGACTTCATTCCTTTGTTTTTCCTTTTGTCTTGTCCTTAATATGATTATGATTATGCTCTCGTGTGAACCAGGCTTAACAACTTTTGTTCCATGTAGCCAATCACAAAACCTGTTTATTTTAGGTACGTATTTACCGCCTTAACTGCTTCACAATATCCCCAATAAGTTTATGCACTGAATACTACTTGTGTTTGCACATTACCCTCTGATCAACTGCGAAAATAAAACACTTGGAACGGTTTCTTCTAAATGTAATTGTGCATTTATTTATTCTTTACAATCTACAGTTGAGTGATACATTCGCACATAGTCAATCGAGATATGTATGGTCTGGAAACTCAGCTAAAGTCTTTGTTCTATCTTTTTGTTCGTCTTTATACAATTTTGTGCACGGTGCACGGTCACTGAACCTATTGTATTTTAGTATAGTGAAGCAATCGTCCAAAATAATTGTTTGGGTTTAATCGCTCAACCGTGTTGTTTAAATATTAATAAACCTAAAACAAAGGATATGCACGGTGTAAGGCCCGTTTCAAACGTCGAACTTTTCATGTGCCGAACTCAATGCAAATGAGCTTAAACAAAAGACTACTTCATTTGCATTGAGTTCGGCACATGTGAAGTTCGACGTTTGAAACGGGCCTAAGGTACGGTTCAACATCAAAACGTAGCTCATTATAGTAGCTTTGAAGTTTGTCGAATTTCCAGACAATATATCTCGATTGACTATGATTTACAATACATTAATATCTCTCCTAAGTCGATATTTACAACACGTTTTTTTGCTTATGGAGCAACAACCCTTAATAATGTCTTTGGGTGACTAAATACTTGGTATGGTATATGTCCATTTACTAATTATTTACAGTTCACAGTCGAGTTCTACAACATCATATATATATATAAGGAATCCTCCTTTTCAAGTTTAAAATCATTTATATAACATCAAGATAAAAACTTTAAAACTTTATTAAAAATCGACATTTCGGGGCAAACCCTCTTGACAAAGGGGCTTGCCCCGAAACGTTGATTTTTAATAAAGATTTAAAGCTTTTATCTTGATGTTATATATATATATATATATATATATATATATATATATATATATACATATATATATATATATATATATATATATATATATATATATATATATATATATATATATATATATATATATATATATATATATATATATATATATAATATATATATATATATATATATATACATATATATATACATATATATATATATACATATATATATACATATATATACATATATATATACATATATATATACATATATATATATATACATATATATATACATATATATATGAACTCAGATGGAGAGCGAAGGTTAATTAGTCTTAACGTATCGTGTTCAGTTAATATTAACTGTATGTTATATGTGAATATATTTGTGCTGGTAAAGTGATGGCTTGTGAAATTATTTGCAATATATATATATATATATGCAGTGAAGATATACATCAAGCCTATACCTCAGAAAATGTTCTGAGTCTCTGACGAGAATCGAACCCGTAACCTTCTGATTACCGATGAGACGCTCTAACCATTGAGCCACACGAACTCAGATGGAGAGCGAAGGTTAATTAATGGTCCGATGTGATTGTATTGTGATATGTGTAATCTTTCGAGTTGCAAGGTATCGTGTTACGTTCGGTTAATATTAACTGCATGTTATATGTGAATATATTTGTACTGGTAAAGTGATGAGAAAGTAAAGACCCAGACGGGAATCGAACCCGTAACCTTCTCATTGCCGGTGAGACGCCGGCGAAGGTTAGGGTTAGGATCTTTGTTGTGTTGGGGTTGGGTTCTAACATTGAATTCACGATTATCCTTAATTCTGATCTTAATTCTAAAATCTTAAGTCTTGCCAATCAAAATGGTAGGAAGTTTTCAACTAAATTGAATCTGAGTTCGTTGGGCTCAATCGTTAGAGGCTTAGAGCGTCTCACCGGCAATGAGAAGGTAACGGGTTCGATTCCCGTCTGCAACTCAGCAAAATTATCTGAGGTATATAATTTCCCAAGTCATCACTTTACCAGTACAAATATATTCACATATAACATGCAGTTAATGTTAACTGAACGTAACACTATATACGTTGCAACTCGAAATATTACACATATCACAATACAATCACATCGGACCATTAATTAACCCCCGCCTAATGGGTATTCTAACCCTCAACCCCCGGCAAAATGTTATCCAATCATTAACTTGGCATGCTAGATCAATAGACTAGTGAGAGATACTAAGCATGTGGGATAGTAATTGACTATTATACGAATGCGCCACTCCTAAGATTCACGATTATCGTGAATCCTGACGTATTTGACAATTAAGGATAATCGTACATCTCATGTGAGAGACCATGTTGAAATATTATTGATCTTTAAATATAAAGACTGGATCGAGCAACTATTGTTTCGATGCTTCGAACAAATTAAGCTGGGGCTATTTCGCGGCGGCCATCTTGAAGGGATCATGCTATATAGATTTAATATATGCGAGAGTTATTATATGTCTCTGATCTTTTACGATGTTAAAATGAATCAGTAGTCGAAGGTTTTCCCGCAATTTAGAACACAAATTATGGCTGGTGGCCGCCACGCGCTAATTCCGGCTTCATATCATAGTTACTGTTATAGAGCCATATAGTTTGTGTTCTATGTTATGGAAAAACAAAAAAAAGGTATATCGAATGCAGTTCTTTGACAATTATCCAAAGTCCAGTTAACCAAAGCGGTAAAATTTGAATGCGAGGAAAATTCTTAACTTCCGCATTTAGATAAATAAATTATTATACTATAAGTTGAATTAATTGAGTTTCAAAACGAGCAAATAAGATATCATATTATCGACCTGCATCGCATCCCATGGCTATTTTCGCAGTGCGAGGTTGTTACAAAGTAACAGGCCACGTAGTGTTTTACAAAGTGGGTAGAGGCAAAATAGCAGATAAGGAAAAATCGAGATGACATACTATACAATACGGCAAACTGACTTAAATACGAAGTATTATTAAAAATCCGAGGGACGAATTTTCATCTCGGTTTTCTTCAAGGTGTAATTATTTTTCCAGCGACGCCAAATAACACCTGGACCATCTACAGTGTAACCATGATCATACTGACCATTTAGGTTGGAGTTGTAACACCATTTGTACCACCAAGCACCCTTTTTCAAAAGAGCACATGAACCAGTAGACAAACGATCGTTATCTCTGTCCTTAGTAGAAAACTTCATTCCATTATGAGTCCAAAGAGAATCACCTGAAACATGAGTCACAGTGTGGATAGAAATTCATAATGATTCATAATGACCGCGCTCTCCGTTAATGAGATGTTAGTAATCACGTACGTTGTTATAAAGAAATATAAAATGTTTTTTTATGTTAATATAAACTTTGATATAGACACGCAGGTGTGGTGAGATTTGAGAAAAGCGTAACAAAAATACCAGCCACAAGCGAGTGTCTTTTAGTTTTTTTAGAGTCTCGCAATATCCCAAGTGTTTATATGTAACGTTTACTTGGGGGCAATGAAGGCATATTTGATTTACCATAGATAATGTAAGGCGAACTGGATAGGAAAGTTAATGAAACGGGAAAGAAATTTGTACAACTTGCTATGGTAATTATATAATTATAAGGTGATGTATTTCTTTTCTTGTGGATACATAGCTGCAATCAGACACTATTGAACTGAATTAATATTATACCATTGTTTAAATTCACCAATAACTTATTGTAGCCATGTGGGACCAGCAGTTGCTGTACCAGCCACTTATAAGCGTGTAATTACCATAGCAAGTTGTCCATACATCGTTTCCGGTCCGAAATATCATTTTAAGGTTTCTTATCCAGTTTCCCTTCCATTATCTATCGATTATACTCATCGGCGAACGTTGCCCGACATAATCAAATCACATCCGCTGTGGATCTCCAAATAACCGTCTTATATATTCCACATGTATGTACAAGGTTGATTGCATGAAAAGCAGATGCTTTTGTTAAATTGATTATTCAGAATGCGTTACAGTGTGTATAAAAAAAACCGCTACCGGAAGCAACTGTGAATATTTAGCATTTTTTTCAAAGAACCATTGTAATAGTTTGAAGGCTTAGACACCTCTGAGCAACGAATGCGTAAAAAATAACTTGGATTGCATTCGTATTGAAAACTGCTTTCTCTCTTCTTGATTAACGCAGCGCTTGGACCATCTTAATTTCCCAGGTGTATAATTTATTTTTAAATTACAATAGGTATCTTTAAGAATGCTAATTCATTTGCTTATAGAACGGTAGAACTGACGCGACAAACAATAAAATAATAATACAAGTATGTGGTTGGAATTCAAGAACGTCAACTTGAATTGTAAAGTATTTTTCTTCTAGAAAGTGCTTTCTTGAGTTCAATTCATGAGTGCACAATATAAGACGTGAGTTATAGTCTGACGAAGCTACGATCTGTCTGGTGGTTTGCTAAGCCCATGATGGAAATGGAAGACTAGAACTTGAAGCTGTTTTGTTACGACAACGGGGAGTTTAACGAAGCAGAAGTGATTGATGATGTGTGTAATTTAAAAGACGCCAACAATATGTTGAAAATTTAGTCCAGACTAAAACAGAGAACGGATACAAAAATAAGAAAGTAAGTGTGAGAAATATATTCCGAATAAAGTGAATTGTAGTTGGGGTTCTAGACTATAATATTCTCTGTTTTGCCAAATGCAGAAATCGCAATTGGAAGACAGTGTAGCGGGTATATTAGAGGGAATATCAGAGACTATTATTTCTAATATTCCCCTCTCATTCCCTTTTGAAGATTAGAGGGTAATTCGTTGGGAATATGAATTCATTGTTTGTAAAAGTTATTTACTGAGAGCTCAGGAAATAAGTAATTTATTCCCGAGGTCGATATAAATAATGAATTTAGTTCATGATTTAGATTTCCGTCAAACAAAACATGAATTACCGAATGTGAGAGGCTGAGAGGGAGGGTGAGCACGCCATTAGTCCCGGTCAGCGGCAAGCAATCGTCTTCTGGACGATCTTTTTTTAGTATCCGCAAGACATGCCTGTATTACGACACAAATCATAGAACTGCATGCTAACCCCAAAACAACTTAGATCCTAATAACCAATCCACCTAACCCACCCCCCCCCCCCCCGCCCCGGGCAATAGGTTTTCTAACCGAAAGCTAAGTAAAAATCCTATTACTAAACTTAATACTATTAAAAGGATCGTCCAGAAGACGATTGCTTGCCGCTGACCGGGATAAATGGCGTGCTCACCCTCCCTCTCCGCTCGTGATGTAACGTTTTCGTATAGTGATGTGTGCATGTGCATGCGCATTCATTCAGTATTAGTCCCACATTTTATATTCTAGGCAAACTGAACCAATAATTGCTGAGTTGCTTGCTTATTTCTTCTCGTCATGCTCTACTATAGATGTAAGGGACGCCATGAATTGTGCAATTATCAATTCATAATGGTTATATCTGTAAAGGAAAATTAATCCCTAACAAAAAAGTCTATAGGCTTGCATATATGCATGTCTATAGGCAACCTATAGACAGCCTCCGATTTTCCTCGATCCACTCCCCGCGCGCTTCCAATTTTCTTCCCGCACGCCCACCTCGCCCGCGCTTTTATGCCTTCCTCGCCCGCGCTTTTCAATAAAAATATATATAAGGTTCTGCGGAGGAGAGAGGATATATATAGTGGGTGTGTGACGTAATGGTAATCATAAGCGTTAAGTTGTCGCGAAAATGTTTCATGAACTTAATTGGATAAAATTAGCACACTGTTCCCAATTGACGCGGTAGCTCAAATGATAGAGCAGCTGACCGGAATCCCGAAGGTGCAAAGTTCAAATCCCGCGCTCACGATTATTGATGTCTATTAATTTTCATGTTACCCTGAGGAAGATTCTAAAATATATCTGCGTATAACCATCAATCGGTTTAAAAAATCACCGCAGCACATCAAAGAAATCCGACTCAATCATGAACTAATTAATGTTACTCACCTGTATATCCTTCAACAGTTAACGTGTAACTTGTACTTTCATCTTCTACTTTGAATGTCGAGTAATTGGCATATTTCTTTTCCTCTTCAAAATCTTCCAGGTCGACTCTTAATGCTATGGCATTCTTTTTTGTGAGTCGATTGATCTTGTCCAGTCCCAGCCAAAATTCACCAGACATATTTCCAAAGCCATTTTTATAGTCTTTCCATCCACGATAGAAATCCACACTTCCATCTTGCCGTCTCTGAAACACTGTCCATCCTCCCCCGTCTGTTGTCATATCACAGCTGACGTTAAAAATTCCAAGTCCATCAGGATCAATTGAATAGACACCATCTTTGGTTTTCCAATAATATTTGGTTTTCCAATATTTGATTTGTAGTTTAGTAGCAAACGTTCAATCTCATACCTTTAATCTCAAGAATATAGTTTATTATACAGTTATGGTTTAACTGAAGCCCTATTATGAAACCAAAATCTCTACTTATTGTTGGAGGGTCATAAATTTTGTGCAATACACTAAACACCAGCCATTAAGTACCTCCACCGATAAGAACCTCAGGCAGAAATTAATAATTTTGTTCCCCTTAAAACAAGACCTGTTTTGAGCCTGATATTTGAAAGAGGTTCTTATGTCAATATGGAATACGAGTTTAATTATTGAGTATAACTGGCCTTACTGATGCTGACGTTCTAGCAGTTGACCAACGTTGTCTTCAGAACGTGAAACGTCCTCAGTGACGTCTGTGTAGAACAAAAACGACGTCAAGTTTACTTTTTGGAATTTTAAATTATTTATTTTCTTTGTTTATCATGAAAAATTCAATTGAAATAATATGGCATCCGTGATTTTAGAACACGTGCATGAGTTGTTTAAGCTCTCTAATACCATTACCACGAGAAGATAAAATTCGTATTTCCAAGCGGCCATGTAATTATCGATGAAATAGCGATGGTGATATCTACACATGCATGTCGTCGAAGTGATGATATATATTTTCAGAAAAATTATATATATTTTCAGTGCTCACATTTAAGATATCATTTTTATATTCACATGTAAAGATATATATTTTTCTGAATACGTTCTATCATCTCCCGGCTTCATAATATCATCATATCCAGTTTCTCAGAGAACATAGCAGTTTAAATTTTAATCTATTATTATTTAAGTTATACCTGTGCAGTTGGAAGTTTCGTTAAATCCATCCTTACACTTGCAAGTATGTGAACCAATAATATTTACACAGTCGGCATTTGCGTTGCAGGGATTGGAATTACACTCGTTAATGTCTTAAAATTTAACATAAATGTTATTAAAAATAAGGATAATATATAAAATGTTTTCTGAGAGTTCCTTCATAATATCATATCCAATTTTTCAAAGAATACAGCAGTTTACATTTTTATAGACTGGGAGATTTAAGTTACATTTGTATAGGAAATACCATTATACCAATAGATCCATTCTTATCAACACACAAACTATAGTGTATGTATGAACCAATACCATCTTTACACTCGGAATTTTCATCTTATCACGAACACTCATGAATGTCTTTAAATTTAACATGCATGAATTTTATTAAAAATAAGGATAATATCTGAAATGTTTTCTAAGAGTTCCCTCATAATATCATATCCAATTTTTCAAAGAATATAGCAGTTTACATTTTTATAGTAATTGTAGACTAGGAGTATTTAGGTTACCTTTGCAGCCGGAGATTCCATCATGAATAAATCCATTCTTACACTTGCAAGTGTATGAACCAATACCATCTTTACACTCAGCATTTGTATCGCAGGGATTGGAACTACACTCGTTGATGTCTTAAAATTTAACATGAATTTTGTTAAAAATAAGAATATCTAAATGTTTTCTGAAAGTTCCTTCATAATATCATATCCGATTTTTGGAGAACATAGTAGTTTACATTTTTATTGTAATTATACACAATGAGTATTTCAGTTACCTGTGCAGGAAATACCATTACCAGTAAACCCATTCTTACACTTGCAAGTGTATGATCCAATACTATCTACACACTCAGCATTTGGATCACAGGGATTGGAACTACACTCGTTCATGTCTAAAACGATTAACAATAATTTTATTAAAAATTAGTATAATATCTGAAATGTTTTCTGAAAGTTCCTTCATAATATCATGTCCAATTTTTCGGAAAACATAGCAGTTTACGTTTTTATTGATTCTATAGACTAGGAGAATATGAACTGATAGAATATTTACACTCGCCATTTTTGTCAGCGCAGGGATTAGAACTACACTTATCAATGTCTTAAAATTTAACATGAATTTCATTAAAAAATGAGAATAATATCTAAAATGTTTTCTGAAAATGTCTTGATAAAATCATATCCAATTTTTGGAGAACATAGCAGTTTACATTTTTGTAGTAATTATAGGCAAGGAATATTTAAGTTACCTGTGCAGGAAATACCATTACCAGTAAACCCATTCTTACACTTACAAGTGTATGAAGCAATATCATCTGCACACTCAGCATTTGTATCGCAGGGATTAGAACTACACTCATCAATGTCTTAAAATGTAACATGAATTTTATTAAAAATAAGGATAATATCTAAAATGTTTTCTGAAAGTCCCTTCATAATATCATATCCAATTTCTAAGAGTACATAGCACTTTATATTTTTATAGTAGTTATTTTTATGGCAGGGATTGGAACTATATTCGTTAATGTCTAAAACGATTAACAAGAATTTTATTTAAAATATATATAAGGATAATATTTAAAATATTTGTGAAAGTTCTATCATCTCCCTGCATAATGTCATTGCCATTTTGTCAGAGAACTTAAGTGTTTATATTTATATATATAGTTATTATAGATTATTAGTATTTAAGTTTCCTGTGCAGATTGTTGGAAGTACCATTACCAGTAAATCCATTCTTACACTGGCAGAACTCTCCCGGTGCCGCCGGGAGACTCCCGGTTTTGACACTTTTCCCCGGTCTCCCGGTATGAAGGTATTTTCTTCCGGTTGCTTGAATTAATTTTTAGAAAGTATTGGAATATTTTCCATATCCAAAAATTTGGCAGGAAACAGTAATTGAAATTGAAAATGACGCGTGTCCACATACAAGTGTGTTCAAATACAAGTCTCTGGCTTTTTAACCATTTTTAACCGTAAGCGATAATTAGGTTATCATACGTGATATGAGAGGCAATAGTGGAGGTAACATGAGATCTCATGATCTCAGAAACATGTGTTTGATTCAACATGGCGTCAAAAAGAAAGCAATATGAAAGCACTTAGTTATTAAGTAAATAATGCATATGTCTCTAGTTTAACTTTCTCAGTTTTTAATAAAACCTCCCTGTTTTTGATAGAATCTCCCGATTTTTTAACAGCTAAAAAGCAAAATTTCCCTGTTTTTAATTTTTACGGTTGAGATTTACAGGTATCCAACTAGAATATATACATATGTTATGTCAAACGATAATAAAATACAATTACATAAAACAAACAAAAAAAAGCATTACAGGAACGATAGTACAAAATCAATTAACAAATTAGGAATAACACATGTACTTAATAGAAGGCATAGCAAGAGTTTTGAAGTTTGAAGCGCTAGATATAAAAGAGAGGTTATCAAATCAAATGAAATGTTATTCCATGTAACTATGCTCATGGGATAAAATGAGTATTTGTATATATTGTTATTGCAGTGAATCTGTTGGTAAGGATAAGTGTTGGGCAACCTATAGATACTCTACCTAAAGGACGCACCTCATCAGGGAGTCTGATACCTACCTATATGAACCAATGCGATATACACACTCAGCATTTTCGTCAGTGCAGAGATTTGGAGGGACCAAGGCCGTAGGAAGATGTTTTAGGTTAGGGGGATTGTCGAGCGAAGAAGGCGCGAGAACCCTCTAGGGAGTTCCACGGGTATGCTCCCCCGAACATTTTTTGATTTTCTCACTCTCTGAAACGCGGTTTTACAACAAAATAGTATGATCATAAACAGCACAATTTAGTCTACCTATTCTTCCTTCGTCAATATCTGACTAGTTTCTGGAAACTAGTTACACACTGTTGATATGGTCTGCGTTTTAAACATGTGTACGAGCAAGCGCTATGATTTGAGCTTAATTCTGGTGCAATCTGAGGCATCAGCAGTAATTGCTTATTTGGTTTTCTAGCTATAATTTTAGCGAAGAAAATACCAAGTCGATATAAAGATCGGATATTCCTCTGCGCCACACGTCTGTGCTAACTGGCAGAAGATAATTCGTGCATTGACGTTGATTTTTTAGGGCGCGCCGGCCCTCTGCTTCCGGAGAGTAGGGGAGAAAAAATATTAATACATTTTATTAAGAATCCGGATAATATCTAAATGTTTTCTGAAAGTTCCTTCATCATGTCATATCCAATTTTTCGTAAAACTTAGCAGTTTACATTTTTCTAGTTACTGTACAAAAAAATACACATATATTTATTTAAAAGTAGAAAACATTTTCCATTTTTCCATACAGTGTAAAAACACTGGTGTGAGTTCAGCAGACCGAGAAATCGCTTAGTGTCCGAAGGACGAGCGTTTCCACTGCGATTTCATGTTCTCTGCAAACTATCACGAGGTTTATTTAAACGTTATGGGAAAACGGGAAATGTTTTCTAATTTCTGTGAAATTAACTTAAGGTCGCAATAAGGTTATCCAGTATTGCCTCGTTAATAAAGCTCGCATTGTGCCCCAATTAATGCGATCACAAGATACCCTATAACAATTTAAAGAAATATTTGTGGCCCTGTTTTATTTATCAAAAGAAAAAAGGTAATTGTGTTGGCTTGTGAAGGTTAACGTCCTTTGTAATTTTTAACCTTTGTGGTTTTCAAGTTGATACTGTTGTATTCAACGATTAACTAGAAATACGTATACGCAACAACCCTCGCCCGCTTACTGTTTGAAACTTGTATAGCGTAGTTGCTTACAGTACTTTTTTTAGTTCTTACTTTTAGTTGTACTTGAATTAGATAATAGCCCATTCATTTGCCAAACTGAATATACTCTTAGTGCATAATATCTCTGAGAGCTTTGTGTTGTCTGCATCAATTTAATTGTGTCATTGGACATCAAAATAAATAACTAAATACATTAATGGTAATAGTTAGTATATGCAGACACTATTTGGCTGTTGAAGGAAGAAAGTGCATCTTTTTCATAGGGGTGCATATACAATATAGAACCTGAGTTTTACGACCACCCCTAAAATTTCCTAGTGGTCATAAACAACAGGTGTTCGTAAATGGTAAACGTACGCAATATGTACGTTCTTCACATTTGATCTCGAAAATATTTTATTTACAGCAATTTGATCTAAGAAACAGACTAAAAGAGTAAGGAGCAACGAGATTGTATATATATATTATATATACTAATTTTGTATGCACATTCAAAGTTATTGGCGATCTTGCATCATAAACAAAGATGGAGAATACAAAAATATAATAATTACGAATTGCCTGTATTTGCACATGGTCAAAATTCTTGCTTGTAACATATTTCGCGTTTGGGACGATGAAAAGCGGTTGCTGATGAGACCGGTTTCCTGTATTCGCGCGCTGTCAAAATTATTGTATGTTTATTGCAAAAGCAAACACTTATCTTGTAAAAAAAGTCGCTCATGATGACATGTTAAACGCTAAAAAGTGGTCGCGTTTAGCAGGTGGTCGTTAATTGCAGGTATATAGATTTTAACTACAAATCGTCCGTGCCAGCAAGTGGTCATAAAACACAGGGTCATAAAAACCCAGGTTCTACTGTATAGTGCAACTGTATAGGGTCCATTCAGATTAAGGCAATGAATAACAGCTGTATACGCAGGCTAATTCAAATTGGGTTATAGGTTTCTATAGGCTGATAGGTTTCTCTGTAGGTTGCCTGTAGAAAATGTTCCAATTGCCTATAGAAGTCTATATGTTTCCTATAGGATCCTATAGACTTTGCATATAGACATGCATATAGGCAGGCCTATAGAATTTTTTGTTAGGGTATTGATTTCTCTCAAGAGGACCGGTCTCAATGCAGAGCAGGGAAACTGATCTTTCCTAACTCAGAACTTGAAACTGATTTGTTAATTAGAAACCCTAGGATTGCAGGTACCTCTTGTAATTAGAAGAAAGTCACATTGTGTAATTCCAGTTAAGAAATTCTGTGAAGGCATTTTCACATCATATCTACAGAACTAATATTATCTCAATGAATCTGTTCATACATATTGTCATGTTTTAGCACCTTAATTTCAATTGCCTTAATTGACAATCTGCAGGATATACAACTGTTGAGTTAAAATTGGCATTATTATTATTAATAATAATGCCAAATGTAGATATTATATTTTGATGGTTAATCAAAAGCCATGTACGTGCATATAACAAAGCATGGCATAAAACCTATATATTCAGGATGACATGCCTAGCCTGCTTGTTGACGATGATCTAGCTGATACAGTTAGTGAGTGTCAACATACCCAATGTCAACATAATCATATACCGGATGTGTCTAAAGATTTCTGAGTAATATATTATGGTTGTTGAAGTCTGAAGTACTATAAAAATTATGTTGTTCTGCACACTCATGTGTAGGCACTAGGCACTCATTGTAGAAATACAGATCTCTTAAAGGTTGGTGCACTGCCGAAATAGTGTGTAACTGGTATATTCAACGCTCGCGTTTTTGTTTTTTTAAAAAAATACAAATGTTTCGACCAAGTCGAAACTCTAACTCTAAGGACTCTACTCTAAGGACTCTTCTATACATATCTAATGAAAGCTGCTTTATTAACAGCCTCTGACAATCATACCTACACTAAAATATATTGGGACTGATTGATATAGAAAAAGCGAAAGCGATGCTCGGATTGGGTTCACAAACTATGATAAATATATCAGATAGTCCGACGACGATATCTTGTGAACTACTGGCTCTATATCGAGTATATCATACTCGGACATATTTACAAAATTATCTTTGTTTAAACTCATTACTAACAGCATCAAAAAAGGGAAAACGGGTTTACCTTTTGTCGCCGTTTAAAATTTACGAGCTTGTTATCTTCCGCCGACGGTACTGTATTGTGACGAGATGCCACATGCACCACAGGCAAACAAAGGTGGATCTCAGCTTTCAGTGATTGGACAAGTGCTGTTGAAAGTGTGGCGTGACAACACCAAGTGTACCCTGGTTTATAAGCTCGTTGATAACAGGGACATACGCCCTATCCTTGGGCGAAGAGCGTGTATTGGCATGAATATTATCAAGTACACTGATAACGATGCGATCAACAAGCCTCATACCGACGATGCCACAGTCCATGAGATCAACGAATGTGAGTCGCATGAAATGATGACCAAGGAAAACATTTTGCGACAATTTCCTCAAGTATTCGCCGAACAAGTCGGTCAACTAGAAGGAGAATACCACATCGAGATAGACCCGACTGTGGACCCAGTGCAACACGCGCCGCGCCGAGTGCCGGTGGCGCTGCGAAAACGCCTGAAGACGCAGCTCGAGAAGATGGTGGATCAGAATATCCTGGCGCCTGTGACAACACCGACACCCTGGGTGAGCTCCATGGTGACAACCCCAAAACCAAATGGAAGTATGCGCATATGTTTAGATCCCAAAGAGCTAAACAAAGCGATTCAACGAGAGCACTATCCTCTACCAACAATCGAGGACGTGGCGACACGGCTACACGGCGCGAAAGTCTTCACGAAGCTGGACGTCAGAAACGGATTCTGGCATGTCGTGTTGGATGAAAAGTCGTCTTACCTTACAACCTTCAACACGCCGTTTGGCAGGTACCGTTGGTTGCGCATGCCATTCGGAATCCGCTCAGCTCCTGAGGTTTTCCAGCGAAAGATGCATGAGATGATCGAGGGTTTGCCAAACGTGGAGGTGATAGCCGATGACTTCGTGGTAGTAGGCTACGGAGATTCCAGTGACGAGGCAACGAATTGAAAGACCACGACAAGAATTTACGTACTTTCCTGCAGCGCTGCCAGAGCAAAGGACTTAAGGCTAAGCTTAATATCGATAAGCTTATGCTCAGGCAAACAGAAGTACCATTCATCGGACATATAGCTACAGGAAACGGGCTTCGTGTGGATCCCACCAAAGTCAGAGCAATACGTGACATGCCTGTGCCGACTGACAAGGGCAGGCGTACAGCGATTACTTGGTCTAATTCAGTACTTGAGCAAGTTTCTACCGCATTTGTCTGACATGACGAAGCCGCTAAGAGAGCTGACGCAGCAGGAGATCGAATGGTATTGGGGCGAAACACAGACCTCTGCGTTGGAGCACTTGAAAGACGCCGTAACACGCACACCTGTGCTGCGCTACTACAACCTGAAAGAGGAAGTTACGCTCCAGTGCGATGCGTCGCAGGCTGGGCTTGGTGCGGCCTTGCTACAAAATGGTCAGCCGGTAGCCTATGCCTCTAGAGCCCTCACCCCCGCGGAGACTCGATATGCTCAAATCGAGAAAGAACTCCTGGCCATCGTCTTTGCCAGTGAAAAATTCAACGCCTACATCTATGGCAGGGACGTGGTCACAGTGGAGACAGATCACAAACCGCTGGAAACCATCGTTCAAAAACCACTGCACGCAGCGTCTCCAGAGAATGCTGCTCCGTCTCCAGAACTACAACCTCGAGTTACGGTACAAGAAGGGGAAGGACATGTTCTTGGCAGATACGCTGAGTAGAGCATTCCTACCAGAGCAGAGTTCATCAGAGTTTGTCCACGAGCTTGAGGATGTCAACCATCAAACCTGGCTTCCGGTCAGTGAGGCACGCTGGCAACAGTTAAAGCACGCTTCAGAAGATGATCCCGTTTTCCAGCATCTGCACTCGGTGATAAAAGAGGGCTGGCCAACAAACAGATCCGATCTTCGACAGTGCCTGTATCCGTACTTTGATATTCGTGACGAACTTACTGTTCAGGAAGAGCTGATCTTCAAAGGTCAACAGCTGGTGGTGCCGGCCGCACTCCGTAAGGAACTGATATCGGTCACACATGGATCGCACATTGGCATAGAAGCGTGTATACGGCGTGCACGTGATAGCCTGTACTGGCCAAGAATGACAACCGAGCTGAAGGAGTACATCAGCAAGTGTGATGTCTGTTTGGCTCACCGCAATAGCCCAGGCAAGGAGCCGCTCCAACAACACCAGTTCGTTGCCAGACCGTGGTCAAAGGTAGGTGCAGACCTATGCAACCTGGACGGACGCACGCTCCTCGTGATTTGTGATTACTTCAGTAATTACATTGAGGTCGCGCGCCTAACTACAACAACTACGCGAAGCGTGGCCAAAGAGCTCAAAGCAGTTTTCGCTAGATATGGCATTCCTGACTCGCTGGTCACAGACAATGGTCCGCAGTTCCCGTCAGCCGAATTTGCCGTTTTTGCACGCACATGGGGGTTCGATCACACAACATCATCTCCAACTTACGCACAGTCCAATGGGAAAGCAGAAAACTCAGTAAAGACGGTTAAGAAGCTGATCAAGAAATGTAAAGAGTCAGGTCAGTCGGAATACTTGGCACTTCTGGACTGGCGCAATACGCCTACGGAGGGAGTGGGTACCAGTCCAGCACAACGCCTGATGGGCCGACGGTGTAAGACACTCCTGCCGATGGCAGGCACTCTTCTCCAACCCCGATACAGCACAGAAACTGATAGCCGGGCGTTGGCGGGTGTGAAGCAACGCCAGCAGCATTACTACAATCAGAGTGCGAAACCACCACCACCCATTGCTCTTGGCGAGACGGTGCGTTTGAAGCTACCTGGACAAGACCGATGGAGCTCAGGGACATGCACTGAGAAACTCGGTAACAGAAGCTATGCCGTGAAAGCAGGAGGAACAGAATACCGTCGGAACCGGAGGCATTTGCTTAAAACAAAGGAGCGAGCTACTGGGTTACCCTTGATGGATAAACCCAGTCCAGATCTGCGAAAATCGGGACGGACACACAAAGCACCAGAGTGGCACAAGGACTATGAAGTGTCCCACAAATAATCAAAGAAGCTAATTACAAACTTCCACAGACTAGTAATTTTAGATTTATTACCTTATGTTATTGTTTCTTATGTCATGTATTTTGTTCTGTTATCTATGAGGGGAAAGATGTGACGAGATGCCACATGTGACGGCACGGACATGTTGCATCACCCCATCAATAAGTAATCTTGTATATAACACGTAATTGGATATGACATGTGATTATCACCACACCGAACTGAGTATGAAACCGAATGAGAGATTGTGGATATATGTATGGAGTAATCAAATAAACAAGTATCTCATTGATCACTAGCAAATTCTTACATGTATCTTTTGAACACTACATTTTCAATGAACTTTTTGAACACAAATCTTCAAAATTTCGTCCTATAAATCCCTTTGTTACCAAGGCAACAAAAATTGGAAGGCGGTTTCATCCCGCGAGGGACTAAACGCCGGTCGATATTATCACCCTCGCCCTCAGGCCTTCGGCCTTCGGCCGGCGCTTCGCGCCGGGGGAGAGGATTAACTACCATAACATATCCGCGATTTTTGATATTGCGTATTTCTTGAATTATTATATTTAATTTTTGAATTATCCCCTCGCCCGGCGCGAAGCGCCGGCCGAAGGCCTGAGGGCGAGGGTGATAATATCGACCGGCGTTTAGTCCCTTACACGCGAGATCCAAGCGGATGCCTATCTCGAATGCAATTTAATTTTATATATATATTGAAGATCAACGGCCCATGCGCGGCATCGGGAAATTTGGCCCTGGTAACTAGATATGGTAAATAAAAAATATCTGCATTTGAGGTTAAACGGTGAATGAAGATTTGAGTTCAAAAAGATCGTGAAGGCAGTGAAATGCAATATATCGTCGTCCGAAGATGTCAAGTTCGTAAATCAAGTTCGTAAATCAAGTTTTATACGTGGCGTCAAAACTAAAGGTAAACCCGTTTTCGGTTTTTTAAACCTGTTAGTCAGTTACAAAGATAGTTTGGCAAACATGTCCGAGTATGTTATTCAGGCTTTTATTTGATGTATAGCATGATTTTCTTGCGTTAGTAGTTCAAAAGATATCGTCGTCTGAATATCTAAAATATTTATACGGAGTTTGTCAATCCAATCCAAGCGTCGTCGCTTTTTTCAAGCTGTTAGGTATCAGTTACAAAAATATTTTTGTAGGTATGTCAGAGGCTGTTAATCAAGCTTTCATTAGATATGTAGAATGAGTTCTTAGAGTTAGTACTTCAAAAGATATTGTGGTCGGAACATTTCACTTTTGGCATGTCGTCATGGCAACCGAATAACATCAAGTGATCAACCCAAGTTAGTTTTAGGGTTAGGATTTGCGTTAGGATTAGGATTAGGGTTAGGATTAGCGATTATTTGAATTTCGGTTTGTTGATATATCGAGAAAGCGCCAATCAGACCTTTGAAGGGCTTTCGCTTGAAATTGAATAGTCCTTACATAAGATATACCAATAAATTATGTGCTTTATTATAATATTGCAGAATAACAAATGTTAATACAAATATTGAATGGCAGATTTTATACTTTTATTTAAATTATCCATCACCATTGTTTCACTCGGTCACTTTACAACCTCATCCACAATGGAATAATTGCAATACTTGATAATTAGCCTATATAGTGAGTACCAGTACTGGTGGTAAGGATGTAAAAAAGTACAGATTATAGCTGTATTTATACTGCAAGTCCCCCTGGCTTACATTTTACTCACTTTAATAGTGTAAACATACACCATACTGGCTATAACAATCAGCATTTATGCTCATCTGATATTATGGCATATGCCCTTCTGGCCAATGGCTTAGTGTGTCTGTTTAAATTCACCTTTGTCCTGGATAGTAGGCCTGGACAGTGCCAGTCCTAGGCTTTCAATGTATATTTTTACACAGGTTTTGAAGGATAAATACTGTATAATGTATAATTGGGTAGGTTAACACTCACTGTGTCAGGGGAACATGTTAGGATTAAACAAGTGGTATCACCCCACTGACAAGAAGCAGCTGAAAGGAATTTCATCCTGAATTAATATATGTATATTGGTGAAATAATTAGATTAAGCAATATCGTTCTTTGTTGTATATTATGGGCTTTTGTCATTTCAATTTTTGAAATTGTGTTACCGGTACTTGAATACCATTGAAATACTGGTACATGAATGTGCATAATTATATAATATTAATAAAAGTTAAGAAACAGAAGTCTTCTAAAAGAATAAAAGGTTTATCAGACTTTTTGGTATCTGCTACTAACAATTAGACAATAAGGAACATGCAGATTACATTATTACAGTAGGGTACATGTATCTGCTTATAGTGACAATTAGACAATAAGGAACATGCAGATTACATTATTACAGTAGGGTACATGTATCTGCTTATACTGACAATTAGGCAATAAGGAACATGCAGATTACATTATTACAGTAGCCAGTAGGGTACATGTATGTACAAGGTTATGCAGTCTCGTGAATACAATTGTACTTTGAGTAAAATTATGAGTATGCCACTGTTACGGTACTGTAAACATGCATGTTGAAATTTATTATTAAAAGCGTAACTGACATAATTAACTTTAATTATGTAATATATAATTAATAAAATTATTATTTAAATTTATAATTATTAAAATTAATTATTAATTTCAATAATCAATAGTTACACAATTGGTTTCCAACCCTGCCTGCGAGACAATTGTGTTGGCAGACTTTCCCACAAATTGCACCCAAAAAAATCTGTTCAGTTTGGCAAACAGTAAGCGGGCGAGGGGTTGTTGCGTACACGTATTTCTAGTTATATTTAATATTGCGTATTTCGCGAAGCGCCGGCCGAAGGCCGAAGGCCTGAGGGCGAGGGTGCTAATATCGACCGGCGTTTAGTCCCTCATCACGGGATTCCAGGCGTAATGTATAGTCACTTTCAGTTTCCTTGTGTATATATATATATTCAGGATCAACGTCGTCGATCATGCGCGGCATTGGAAAATTTGGCCCTGGTAACGAGATATAGACAGAAGCTGATTGGTAGACCTGAGCCTCTGCATTTGAATTAATATTTTAATTGCAACCGTCACATGATTGCGAATGCGAAAATTGAAACGGATTGAAACGGTTTTTTGGTGCGTTAAATTTGGCGTAATTAAAATTTAAATTGACGCCAGCGCGACAAACCGCTTTCCGGAAGAAGCCTCCATTGACGGCGAAATTTATATTGCCATAATAACCTACTGTCCTACTGCATCCGATGATTTTGTGAGGAAATGGCAATGTTTGTTTGTAACAAACATTACTATAGACATTATCTGCTGATTTAAAGCCGAAACTGTAGTGTTGAAGGACAAGATAATCAAAGACAGACACAAGTAAAAGGTAAAAGACTATTATAATTATGTACATTGTGACGACTCACCGCCGGTCTGTGTTGAGCAATTAATTTGCATGCCTTTCTGCATAGTTTTTTTTGGTTAGGGTTAGCAATTTGGTTAGGATTAGGGTTAGGTTTAGGATTTTGATGATATTTACCCGCATTTCGTTGAATTCTAAGAGACTATAGCGTCGTACGGCTACCGTACGAATAATCATTACCTTCGGCTTCAGTTCAGTTCAGTGCTTCACTTTATCGTTTAACTTTGACTTGACTCGCTAATTTTAATGTGATTTAAATAATTGTACACTGTATTGTGTATTTGCTCCAAGCTCCGAAATCTAATAGACACATTTTGAAACACTTAACAGAGAGATTTGGGAAAATTTGAAGGTGTGTAATGTTTTGAATTTTCAAAACATATATGTATAATATTTTGACAGTTGGAATTAAATCCATGCAACAATGGCCAGTCCAAGCCTGATTTTACACTGCAATCTTGTGCCAGAACAATGGCACTTTGTGCCAGCACAATGGCTGGCCATTGTTCTGGCACAAGATGGCACAATGGCCAGTCCTAGCCTGTTTAAAATATATACCATTTGTTCTTTATAATACTGCTGAATAGTAAGTGTAGTACAAATTTTGGAATTGCATGTACAGTATGTTTATTATTTTTATGTACCTCAAGTTATAAATACTATATGTTTGATAATTAGCCTATATATACAGTAGTTTAGGGTGAAAAAACATGCATACTATTGCTGTGTTTTTATATGACCTGGGCCTGGCCTACAATTTTGTAGCAATAAACAAGCATTACTATGTATACTTGTCAGTGTTAATACTTAATATATACACTGCTGTAGTGAATAAGGGAGAGCTCTGGGGGAAACAGACGATACAGTACATGGATGATTGTGAAGCAAGCTCATATCCTCAGAAAAATTATTCTGTGTCCGGACAGGGATAACTTTCTGATTTCCAGTGAGATGCTCTGACCATTGAGCTACCAAGACTCAGACGTTACATTGATGTACTGATTCTATTGATATAACAGCAGTGTATATATTAACACCCAATCATTTGTCATTACTGAAATATATAGTAACTGCTGTGCATAGGCAGTACATATATCATTAGAACCAGTGCATCATTGCTGAATGTCGATGGCTCAATGGTTAGAGGCCGTCACTGGCAATAAGAAGGTTATAATGTTTTGCATACTGGCATGTATTCCATATATAATCTGTGTTTACAGTACTCCATCTATAGTACTATAGTACACAATGCCATATATATATTTTGTTACATGGCAAATATGGTATCTGCATTAGGCATTATTATTATTAGTAGTATTATTGTCAATGCATTATTATTATTAGTAAAATCTCAATTACATCTGAAATTAATTAAAAATTAGATAATACTATATTTTACAAATTAATGATAATTTATTACATAGCAATAATAATAATAATAATAATATAAGGAAAGGAAGGTAATAGTGAAAATAAGTAAATAATAAAAAAAAGTTACATATCAAGTAACTTTTATTCTTTGTTTCTTCAAACTATTCTGGCCGCCATTATTATTAGTATTAATAATAATAATAATAATAATAATAATAATAATAATAATAATAATAATAATAATAATAATACAATAATAATACAATAATCTTTATACAGGATAGCCCCTTCAATGCTAACACTGGTATAGTATATGGGGGTCTTGTTTTCTAACAAATTACAGTTGTTACAAATTTCAACACATATTCATCAATGTACAGTTCAATGTTACAAAAACTAATTTTAACTGAAAAGTTGTATATCCTTCACATATATTTGGCAATAGATAATGGTGCTATAACATGTATGAACAGATTAATTGAAACATGGAAAATAGCTCTTTAGTGGTAGATATGATGTTAAAATGCCATGGAATTTCCTAACTAGCATTACACAATGTAACTTGCTTCTAATACAAGAGGTACAAAACTTGGGATTTCTATTAACCAATCAGTTTCAAGTCCCGACTTAGGAAAGATCAGTTTCCCTGACATGCCTAGAGACCTCTGATTATGACCATCAATATTTAGTTATCCATATTCCTGCAAGCTCCACATCACAGTCGAATATGGGTAGAATTATCAACTTACTGTTACTAAATACTGCATTGATTATTTCGTGAGTCATCAATATTGTGATAAAAGTAATTTCTTTCTTAGTGATTGATGGTAGAAACAGCAGTAGACCCCCACTATTCTGTTGCTGCACTCAAAAATTAAAAAGTTTGGACTGCATGTATTTATTTTGATGCCCTATGAAACAATTAAATTCAGACTATACAAAGCTGAGAGATATTGTCCACTGAAAATTTATTTAGTTTGGCAAATGAAGTGGCTATTATCTAATTCAAGTAATTTAGAACCAAAAGAAGTACTGTACTGTAAGTTTCAAACAGCAATTGGGCGAGGGGTTGTTGCGTATACGTATTTCTAGTATATATATATATATATATATATATATATATATATATATATATATATATATATATATATATATATATATATATATATATATATATATATATATATATATATATATATACTAGAAATACGTATACGCAACAACCCCTCGCCCAATTGCTGTTTGA
This sequence comes from Chrysogorgia sp. JL179-B06, assembly GCA_035772405.1. Taxonomy (NCBI): domain Eukaryota; kingdom Metazoa; phylum Cnidaria; class Anthozoa; order Scleralcyonacea; family Chrysogorgiidae; genus Chrysogorgia; species Chrysogorgia sp. JL179-B06. Next base: position 636,922 of record JAYKKM010000230.1, read on the forward strand.
AACTTACAGTACAGTACTTCTTTTGGTTCTAAATTACTTGAATTAGATAATAGCCACTTCATTTGCCAAACTAAATAAATTTTCAGTGGACAATATCTCTCAGCTTTGTATAGTCTGAATTTAATTGTTTCATAGGGCATCAAAATAAATACATGCAGTCCAAACTTTTTAATTTATATTCAGGATCAACGTCGTCGATCACGCGCGGCATCGGAAAATTTGGCCCTGGTAACTAGATAATTTGTGGTAAATATCTGCATTTGAATTAATATTTAAAAACCGTAAAAGAAAAGTACGAGTTTTGTCGGGTTAATATACGGTGAATGAAGATTTGTGTTAAGAAAGATCGTGAAAAGGCAGTGAAAATGCAATATATCGTTGTCGGAAGATGTCAAGTTCGTAAATCAAGTTTTATACGTGGCGTTGAACTAAAGGTAAACCCGTTTTCGATTTTTTAAACCTGTTAATCAGTTACAAAGATAGTTTTGCAAACATGTCCGAGTATGTTATTCAGGCTTTTATTTGATGTACGTATAGCATGATTTTCTAGAGTTAGTAGTTCGAAAGATATCGTCGTCTGAATATCTAAAATATTTACTCGGAGTAGTGTCAATCCAATCCAAGCGTCGTCGGTTTTTTCAAGCTGTTAGCTATCAGTTACAAAAATATTTTTGTAGGTATGTCAGAGGCTGTTAATCAAGCTTTCATTAGATATGTAGAATGAGTTCTTAGAGTAAGAACTTCAAAATATATCGTGGTCGGAACATTTAGAATAGAATAGAATAATAGAATAGAATAATTTATTTAATGTCGAATAACACAGAGTGTGGTTGCCCAATCACTCGAGCCAGGGGCTCATGATAGAAGTGCTTTTTTTGGCATGGCGTCATGGCGACTAAAAACAAAACAATCAGACCTTTCAAGGGCTTTCGCTCGAAATTGAATAGTCCCTTCACACACGATTTCTTACATGTATTTCTAACACTACCTAGTGCCTACACAGTACGCAGAACAACATTTTTATCGTACTAATAAAACAACCATATACTGTACATGTTAGTCATGTTATAAAGTGTTGTACATAATATACACATTTTGAAATACTTAACAGAGAGATTTATGCTATATATCATTGGAAAGCCAACGAAAAATCACAATCGTAGTGCAAGTTTAAAGTTTGTACTGTACCTATCATGGAACAATTTAAAAATTTGAATTAGCCTATACAGTACTGGTAGTTTAGTAGGGTGCAAAAACATGCAGACTATACTGGGGTTTATACAACCTTGGCCTGGCCTACAATTGTGTAGCATAAACAAGCATTACAGTGCTGTACTATACTTGTCAGTGTTAATATATACACTGCTGCAGTGAATAAGGAAGAGCTCGGAGTATGGGACAGACGATACATGGATGATTGTTATATGCAAGATCATATTCTCAGAAAAATTATTCTTAGTCCCAGACAGGAATTGAACCTGAATTGAACCTCTAACCATTGAGCTACCCAAAGACTCAGATGCAGAGTGAAGGTAACAATGATGTACTGATTCAATTGAAATATGTATATACCTATATGTATTACTGATATATAGTGATTGCCGCCAGTGGCGAAGCTGGCCATAGCAACTGGTCATGCTATGCTAATTTATAAACATCTGCATATTTTGAAAACTATATATTTCTAAAGATCTAAATACGTAAATCGTTTCAAAGTTTGCATACCTGTAGCATGACCAGTTGCTATGGCCAGCATCGCTACTGATTGCCGCATAGGAAATTAGAAGCTTTGAAATGTTAAGTAATTTTAAGTCTGCAGTTAAGACTTTTCTTTTTTAAAATTAATAGTTATTGTTCATAGTGTTAATATGTGTAGTAGGCTTTATCTTATAGTGAAACTGTGGTTGGTTTTAAGAGTAACTTTAAGAATAAATATATTGTTGTAAGAGCATTGAGACTATTGTATAATGCTCCTAATACGTCTTTATTATTATTATTATTATTATTATTATAGGCAGTATAATTATCAGGGCCGGATTTACCTATGGGCAAGACTGAGCAGTTGCCCAGGGGCCTCCACAACCAGGGGGCTTCCACATTTTTCATGGGAAAAAATTGTAAGGAAAAATGTATTTGTGAGTGCCTACCATGAATGGTAGTAATAATACAGTTTATAGATCTACTGTTAGCTTATTCAGATTCTTTACACTTGAAACATAGGAACCAGATTATTATGTAGATTGATCATGATGTTTATACATGTACATTTTTATTCAGATTAATTAGTACTTGAAAAATATACTTTATGGGTGACTGTAAATATGTTTTGTCATCATTTTAGTATTCCAAGTTTGAGGGGGGCCTCCACTACTGAAGGCTGCCCAGGGCCTCCACATATCTTAATCCGGCCCTGATAATTATATGTCATTCAAATCAGTACATCATTGTATCCTTCTCTCTCCATCTGACTCTTGATGCCTCAATGGTTAGAGGCAATCAGAAGGTTATAATTTTTTCACCCGGGTATAGTTTTTCTGAGGATATGAGCTTAATCATAGTTAATAGCTTAATTGACATCCATGTATTGTATACTGGTATGTATTCCAGAAATAATCTTTGTTTACCCCATCCATTACGGAACATGTTAGGACTATAGTAGATGGCCTACTGCACCACAACTTATTGTGTTTGTTAATATTAGCTTGGACAATGCTGGCTTGTTAAATGTAAAATACAACTTATATAGGATTATGTTGACATTGGGTATGTTGCCACTAAATATGTCAGCAGAAATTGTAAGTGCTGTGTCAGCTAGATCATTGTCAACAAGTATCAAATTGACATGTCATCCTGAATATAGGTTGTTATATCTGTGCATGCATGGTGATATATAATTTAGATACTATAACTACAAGTACAATGCCATGTGCTTTGCTACATGGCTTTTGTATTAATAACCATCAAAATTTGGTATCTGCAATCTGCATTAACTAGGCATTATTGTTATTATTATTATTATAATTATTATTATTATCAACAATAATAATACAATATCTAATATTTATACAGGATAGCCCCTTCAGCTAACACTCGGGTATCAATATATGGTGGTCTTAATTGTTTCCTAACAAACTAAAGTTATTACAAATATAAACACATATATTCATATATGTACAGTACAATATGTTACAAAAACTCATTTTAACTCAAAAGTTATATATCCTGCACATATTGTCAATTAAGGCAATTGATAATGGTGCTACAACATGTATGATGAACAGACTCATTGAGATATGGAAAATAGTTCTTTAGATATGATGTTAAAATGCCTTCGCATAATTTCTCAACTAGCATTACACAATGTATCTTTCTTCTAATTACAAAAGGTGCCAATCCTAGGATTTCTATTAACTGATCAGTTTCGAGTCCTGAGTTAGGAATGATCAGTTTCCATGCCTGCATTGAGACCTCTCAAGATCATCAAATATTAAGTTATGTCCACATCCATGCCAGCTCGACATCACAGTAGTCCAAATTGTGGATCCAATTTGAATGGACCCTATAGATTTGCACTATATGTACCACCTATTTGATTTTTTTAAAGGGCACAGCCATTGTATGATAAAGATGCACATTCTTCCTTCAAGTTTCAGCAGCCTTTGATGTCTGTTTCATGAATCATCAACAGTGTGAAAAAAGTAGTTTCTTTCTTAGTTATTGATGGTAGAAACAGCAGTAGACTTGCCCACTATTCTGCTGCTGCACCCAAAAATTAAAACAGATTTGGCTTCATGTATTTAGTTATCATGTATTGATGTTCTATGAAACAATTAAATTCAGACAATACAATGATTTCAGCAATATTGTCCACTGGAAATTATTTATTCAGTCTGACAAATGAATAGGCTATTATCTAATTCAAGTAAAAGAAGTATCCTGTAAGCAACTATACGCTATAAAAATTTCAAACAGCAAGCGGGCGAGGGGTTGTTGCGTATACGTATTTCTAGTTTTAATTTTTTGGAACTGTATTTCAAACTGAATTGCCGACACATTTTGGTAGATAATTTCCCACACAATTCAACAGTATGATCAACAGTATTTTTTTTTCAACAGTATCAACAGTATTTTTAATTTTGTTTGAGAATAAGCTATAATCTACATTGCATGATATTCCTGTAAACTCGCACGTATGTTGCGCTGTCTATTTCAATAAAGACTTTTATTATTATATTATTATTAAAACTAGAAACTGAATAACATTTAAACTCCACAAGCCAAAACAGTTATTTTTGGTAAATAAAACAGTTGGCTTAATGTTTTTCGTGAAATTAGATTTCATAACAATGTTTTATGAACGATTATCTTTAAATTGATATATGATGATCGCATTAATAAGGGCGCAATATGAGCTTTTTTACTAGGCTATATCGAATAACCTTATCGCTTCCTTAAACCATTTTAATTTTTCATACCTTTCTCACATCGTTGTCCAGTATAACCTGAAAGACATGAACATTTCTTGATATTTTCGATGCAACTTCCGCCATTTTTGCATGGTAAGCCGCATGTGCAGTCAAACGGCTAGATCAAATAAAATAAATAAATAATTAGACCGTCCGTATAACAATAATAATTATTACATTTATTTATGTGGGGTTATGTAGTATTTGTACTACTCATGTAGTACTTCACAACATTACATTGCGTTACGTTGAATTTTTCAGTTTAGTTTTAAATATTGTTAGCGCGTTTGTGCTTCTTGTTCTACTGTAAAGTTATTAAAATCCATTTATGCGTGATAAATCAGTTTATGGTTTCCCCCAGTTTGTGTTGACTTCAGGTAGATGTAGGTTGTAAAATGTTAATAAATTTAAAGATAAAAATACATCGATGTTTCTGTCGTCAGATTCTGAGAGGTATCCAGTAAATTGTTTTAAGGCTTCAGTTGAGCAGGAGGGTGGTGGAGCATTAAGTAATAGTTTAGCAGCTTTATTTTCTAAAATTTGTAGAGAGAATTTATTATTGTCGAGTTGTTCTTGTCGCTCCAAATAATATCGGCATTATCGAAAAGTGGTAAAATTATCGCTGTACAAAGAGTTCTTATAAAGAGTGATTATACCAGTATAATATGCTTATTAAGTATCATACATAGTAATAAGACTAGATAAGAAACTAGTGATCACATGGGGTGGTTCTAGCCCTCTGATTGGTTACATACCTCGGACACTCAGTCGTGCAGGCTTAAGTATAGGTTTGTTAAGAATTAAAATAATTTCTGATACCAAAATAGTTATTTGAACGTAGGAATAAGGAGAAGTAAAATAACACTTAAAAACATCAGCAAATCAACAATACTTACGCCATCATAGATACTACAATATACAACTAGATTTCATCCATTAATTACAACCAAAATAAAATGTTAAACGTTGTTTAAAGTGCTTATGACACGAAAATTAAGTTTGCTTTATTTGAAAGAACACTTCAAATGACAGTGCAGGGACATATTTTGAGGTTTTTCGTTTCCTTTCTTCGTTCTTGATATATTTTCATTTGTCTACTATGCAAATGACAATGGTGTGACGTACGCGTGCATAATGGCTCATCGGATAAGGTTATTTATCTTTGCTATGTGCGTGAGTATTTCCAAAAACATGGAACTGTAGAATTTCAAGTGATTTGTGTGATAATAACAAAGATATATAACCTTCACCGACAAGTGATTATGCATGTTACGTCACACCATTGTCATTTGCATATAATACAAACTGAAATATCTCAAGAACGAAGCAAGGAAACGAAAAACTACAAAAGAATTATGTTACTCTGTCATTTTAAGTGTTCTTTCAAATAAGGCAGACTTAATTTTCATGTCATAGGCACTTTAAGTTTACATACTGTATGTTTTAACAATAACTTCGTGCTGTTTGTATTCATTTCTTTAGCTTTTTTGCTTAAAATCATTGAATTAACTAATTACATTCTGAAGCAATTTGTTAATGTTAATATTTCCCAAAACGTAGTTAAAATATTGTTTGTTCGACTTCAAATCGACGTAGAAATTTTCCCGCCAAAACTAGCCGTCACGGCTAGACAGCGAATCAGTGTGCTTCGTTTTGCATACATACACGCGTTACTGTATTTCAGGTACACACATCTCATAGTTAATTGCACGTCACTTACTCTTTTTGGATGCATCAGTATAATGTAATCGTAAGTTCTGTTTTCTTCCAAGTTCTCAGCGGGTTTTTCCGATGCAAGAGCGTGAAGTAACTCACAATTTTCCTTCCCGTCGTTCCGAGGTATTTTTCGAAAATTTGCAGCTCTGCAACATGCGCTTTTATAACAGTGTGCTGCGCAATCAAATTCTGACAAAGCAGTGAGATGTTTATGGACTGTGGTGTTCAAACGATGTCCTAAAACAGAAAGAAGTTAGGAGGAATTAATAATCCAATGCTCTAATAATATTTTATCTTGTTTATATTTTTGATAATTTGGAATTTTGACCTGGTATATTTTGTAATTAGATAAACACTTGTATTGTAAATATTTTTAATTTATTCAGTCACGCCCTCAGGGAGAACAGCATTTAGCTGATGAGGTTACCCTTCTAAAATAAAGCTTCTATGTATCTATCTATATATCTAAAATGTTGGTGCAGGGACCGCGGAGCTGCTTTTTAGATTGGGTCTAGTCTGTAAAGGGTACCATGCAAGCATGTCCCGGGAAATTTTTGAATTTAGCTCTTCTGAAATGGCTGGAAATGTATCTCAAGCTGCCAGAAATAGCAATACTAATTTATTATCAATAAGGATATTACAAACCAAATGGAACTAAACCAAACAAAACAAATGCCAAATTGTAGAAGGCAAGAAAGCGCAGAGTCAGATTCTTTTGAAGCGCTATTTCGCGTAACAAGTCGCAATTATACCAATCTTGTACTTCTCTCGATATCTGATGGTAACGAAGGTACAGTAGGTAGAATGACCACAGAATATTCTGAGGGTAATTTCTCATTTCTGAAATCAGGATCAGAACAACCAAGGGTTATTATATTTATTATTATTATTTCAGGACCCCACTGAAAAACACTTCGGTGACGTGGGTATGCTGAATAAATATTATTATTATTATTATTATTATTATTATTATTATTATTATTATACAGCAAGTAATAACAAGACTTAAAGACATGTTGCCTGGGAGTACACTAGAATTAAATTAGATAACATGCCTCAGGATAAGAATTAATCGTTTATAGACGTTGTCTCATTGTGGTTCCTTTCAAATATTGCGTTTGCATTATAACAGCATCTTTATCTTTAAATCACTTTATTTACCATAGAGTAAAATGGAAGGCACAACAGGTAACCCCAATTACTGTGCCCCCAAAATATAGTAGTTACAATATAAGAATACAGTACAGTGTCGTAAATCAAGCTAGATCATACATTAAATTATACTGTAGATTGAGAAACTAGAAATACAATACATTATAAACAAAGAAAGGTTATACTTGTTTCAAAAAAAGTTAAAAGTAGTAAAACTAAATTGTTCTAAAAACAGTAATGAGGCACTTCATTTAAGAGGCGCGCATTTTTACATTTTATACAAACGGATTTCCAAGTCCTGCTATCATTAATGTCATAAATGTCCTTTAAGGCATTATTATATATAGAAAGCAGACTTTTTTTAAATAGCTAAGAGTTTGGTTTTCTAATGTTAAATCGTGCGGTAAGATGTTCCACAGTTTGGTTACTCTTACAAAATAGCTATTTTGGTAAGTGGTAGTTTTGCACTTGTTTACAACCAATTTCCTTCCATTGTGTGAGTTACTGCGTGTCCGTTTCACTGCAATGTAAATTGCTGGGCAGACACCAGGAGATAAGGATACCAAACCATGTATAACATTAAACAGGTAAATCAGATCTAGTAGTTCAAGCCAATAGGAAACTGGGAGAATTCGAAGGGAAAATAGTCTTTCCTTGTATGGTACCTCTGAGAGGTAATTTTGATTCAAGATATATTTTGTTGCTCGTCGCTGGATCTTTTCCATTTCTTGTGTGAGCACGACTTTTTGTGGAGCCCATAGTTGGCTTGCATGCGAAAAATGAGATCTTACAATTGTAAGATAAAGCAGACGTCTAGTTTGCGGGTTTTGGAATGCTAAAGTACATCGTCTAAGCAAACCCAACATTTTATTTGCATTTTTGCAGATTTTGTACGTATGGTCGCTCCAATCTAAATTTGATGTAACTTGAATTCCAAGGTCGTTGACTTTGTTGACCAAGCTTAATGGCATATCATTCAATTGGTAAGGGTATTGCACAGCATTTCTTTTGCGAGAAATTTTTAGCCCCGTGATCAAATTTTTGGTATACCGAATTTTTAGATATTTGTAAAGAGGATGGTGTTCAAGCAATTGCCAAATTTCAAGCAATTGCGAGCATGGGAAGTCGCCTTTTCGGACTGTTTTTATACGAGATTATACGATAATTATACGATTTATATTTATAATCACTGACCTCTATATATATAACGTTATATATAGAGTTCAGTGGTTATAATAGTATAGTCGCCATTTTGAAAAAAATTCGTCATGTTTTACAAACTCAATTCAATTCAATTCAATTTAATTTACACTGTTTTTAAAATATAAGTTAATATATTGAGGTTCAGAGATATAAAATTAGTGAACGGCAGCCAGAGGAGCAAAGATTTCGAGCCGGTTGCCGCAATGTTAGATTAATGTAGCAGAAAAATAGCAGATTATTAGATTAACTCTCAATTTCAGCAAAATATTCAATCCACCTATTCAACCCATCCAAACCATCACAAATCTAGAGGCATATAAAATTATAGGCATATAATAGTTTTCCTGAGACGCATAGCTTGTATGATAAGAATGCACACTAGATACAGGTATCAAAAATGATGAGAATAGTTCTGGAGTATCATCCTTGTTCCTTATTTGATTTACAAATGCTTATATTCATAGTTTAATTAAATTTCCCAACTTTGAAAATCCCAAGCAGTTTGTAGTACGGACTAAGATCCTCTTGTCTATTTTCAAAAAATATATATCCAATAGATTTATTAAGTTTTGATTCCAGTTGGTTTAATTTAGTTTTATATGCGATCCCCCAACTCATTAAGGCGTAGTTCATGTATGGGTGAATAAGAGTATAATATATGTTAGTTAGCATACGTAAGTTGAGATGTCGCCTTTAGCTATTTTATGTGAACATGTGAAATTTAATTATTCCACTGAAGGTGCTCATCAATATAAACTCCTAGATATTTTATACAGATTATACGAGTAATATTAGGAATGTCGATTAAAGTATTTTTCTTTGGTATTGATGTTACTAATATATAATTTGTCTTTTTAAAATGTATTGAAAGCTTGTTTGGTGAACAATACTGGTAGACTTTATTTAATTCATCATTTATAATATTTTGTAAAATATTAGGAGTTTTTGAAGAATAAAATATATTTGTACCATCAGCAAATATTCTAAATTGAAGTATATCAGAGCAGTTTGGGAGATCATTTATATACATAAGGAAAAGAAGTGGACCAAGTTTTGACCCCAGTGGTACACCACATCTCATTATCAACTCATCTGATTTATAAATATCTAACTGTACAACTGAGCTCTGTTACTTAGATAGCTCCGGAACCATTCTAGGTAAACCTCTTACTCCATATTTCTCAAGCTTTCTCAATAATTGACAGTATCAAATGCCTTTGAGAAATCCAGAAAAATACCCACAAGCATAGAGGTTATTATCTATTGCAGTTTTATGGTAATCAGTAATTTCAAGAATAGCTTGTTCAGTTGAATAACCTTTTCTAAATCGAAATTGGAATTGATACAAAATATTCTGGTTCTCAACAAAAGACACTAATTGTTCATAAACTAAGCATTCAAAAATTTTACTAAGTGGAGACAAGATTGAGATAGGCCTATAATTATTTGATTCAGTCATTATTCCACTTTTATAAATTGGTGTCACCTTCGAAACTTTCAATAAATCAGGTACAATACCAGATGATATAGACTCATTGTATAACCATGTTAATGGTATTGAAGGCTGTTCACGAGCTATCCCTACCAGTTTATTAGGAATATCTAGGGAAGCCTTATTTTACCATACATCAAAATGATGATTCCGAGAGGGGAGTGGAACAAACAAACCCAGTCTGGTCACAAAAAATCCCTTTCGAGTATGATTTCTAGTAATGTGATAGTCACCGCACTACGCGGTCTATCGTCTCAGAGTTACTGATCAGTCAGCCAATTAGAACTCGTTTCAGAAATAATACTAAAACTAAATAGGCCGTCCATCTCGTCCAATCACGGTACGAGAAACTCTATAATCACCTGTCAATTTCTACTAAAAGGCGTTAACTCGGGCTTCGCTCTCGACGTCAACTATCAGCTCATTAAAATTTCTTGCTCATTATTAAATTGTAAAATCGATATATATTGAAAATTTTATTAAGTATTGTTTAATAAACGAGCAGCAGTGTTTTATCAGATGTAAAACACGAGGGCATAGCCCGAGTGTTTTAGATCTGATAAAACACGTGCTGCGAGTTTATTAAACGGCTTCAAACACGACCCATTTGATAAGTTCATTGGCGTAGTAATTTTGAAAATCGATGTTGTCTAAGCCGAGAAAATCAAAGATAAAGTTTATGTAAATCAGGACGAATCTTTATCACATTTAAAGACACGATACGGCAGTGATTTTCTTTTGTCTTTTCCTCATGAATTATTAATGAGTGTTTGAAGGTTACATTAGATGATGATGTATGTTTTAAAGCGTGGAAAGAGTAGAGTGCACGGTTGAAAGACGACGGCTACGTGGTACGTGGCTAAAGAGGAAAAAAACTTGAATTAAAGAAGTAAATAAATTATTGAATGTATTCGCTTATAATTACAGTGCACTGTATGCGAATGACAGGAAAATAGAAATAGCGTGTGTTATAATACCATATTCCGTAATCGTTATCTCAATGTTCCAGCTTCTTTAAGATATTTCAGGTATTTCTTATCTTTAAAATCATATATGTTCTCAATACACTTTAATAATACTATATATGCCTATCTTTGAACACTAACAAGACCGAAGGCGTAAAATTCCTATTCGCGACAAATATTTTATATTTTAAACATTCCCTATGTCTATTACGAGTTAATGAAGGTATATAAATATATATCACAAGAAGACCAAAAAATAAATATACAGTTTAACTCAAAATTTGTCTACATATCATATTTCCCATCTTAAATATAGTAAGAGTACAAAACAGTAAGCGCTTTATACTTTTTAGTGTTATTTAATATTCGGTATCCTTTTCTGATCTGCTTAGGCCGATTCGTCGTTTAAGACAAATATTATTTAAGTAAGCTCGTATCATCAATTATTCAAAACGAAAAACTAAACAATTAGCATTTATGCATGGTAACTAAAACAAATCGATTGTTAATTCTAAGCCACTCAAATGAAAATAATAAATTTTATAAACAATTAAATTTAAGCATTTCTTTAGCCATGCAAATATCTATAAACTATGTATTAAGGTTTTCATTCACAGCTGGTGTGGGATAAAACTGTTCAACCATACAATAGTACAACGTATTGGGATATATTTGACATGTTTTTTATCGTTAACCTTCTTAGAGTCCACAAGAGATAGATTTTCCTCTCGATTTCATCTAAATGTAATGGCTGCTTGACAAGTTAGTTAAAACATTGTTGATTTTTAAAGTTATAAATATTCAAAATCGAAACTAGACGTCCTTTCATTTCAAACTGGCGTTTTTCAATTATTTTAACTGGAATTTTTTCTATCAGTTCATCTCTACTTTCAGTGTTTTTCATAAACTACCATCAACTTTAAAATTGAGTCAATGTGTTGATGGGAGCCAAGAGAGTTTTCTATTAAAAGATAATGCTTCTTTATTTTCATAAATGCTTATCCTCGTTTGACAGCGAGGGTGACGTTCATGAAGACAAGGGCAGTCTTAAAAAATATCTTGTCAAAAAATATCTTGTCAAAAAATATCTTGTCTACCAAGTCTTATCGAATTTCACTCACGTTTCACCAGTCCGCGAAACAACTTTCATACAAACCCTTGTCTATACTAACTCTCGTTTGATGAGGAGGAAGGAGAGTCTATAAATAACACTCATACTAAACTCTTGTCTATCAACTCTCTTTTGATGAGGAGGAAGGTCAATAGTTAGAGAATCTCACCTGCAATAACAAGATTACAGGTTCGAGCCGTGTCTGGGACTCCAAAACATTTTCTGAGGATCCGAGCTTGTCAATCGTCCATGTATCACCTGTTTACTCCCAAGTCCCACTATATTATATATATATATATATATATAACAATATATATATATATATATATACAACAAATAAGGTTTAGACTAACCTGCGGCTTCTTTGTGTTCACAAAACGTTATTCTTCCATAGACCGCTCGAACATCACGAAATTGAACTAAGGACATCCAAAGCAAAATAAACTTTAATTGACCTCTACAACGTGCAGGTTGATTTACGAAAAATGATCCGAGTATCGCCATCATTAAACGTGTCATCTTAACCAGTAAATCGATGGTTTTGTCTCCCTTCAATTTGAAAGAACGAACGCAACGTTTTCTTCCTTTAAAAAGTGACGCGCAATTAACCCGATGTTTATCTTAATGTAGTTAATAACAGAACCCTTACTCCGGAGAAGTCTTTATTAAAATGAGCTGCGAGCTGTATTCAAAGTCATTAAACTGCAGTTGATTAATTATTTAACAATTTTTTCTTGTTTCTAAATCATTGAATGTTCGTATTTGTTTGTAGGGCTAGTTAAAGTGTCTATGAAAATGTAAATTTTCATCAGTTTTTAGATGTTCAATATGCATTTATAGCCACTGAAATAGGCTATAAAAGAACGAAAATTTCAGCCCCGAAAATGTGGTCACTGCACGCACGGCTAAATACCACGTGACGTGTTGGCGTGACGTCAAGGTGTTTGAAAGTAGTGTAAAAACGGCAGAAATTACTGTTTAAGCTACAAAACCCGATATGTTCAGAAAGTTGGCCAAAAACTAGCGAGAAGTTAAAGTAAAAACCGTATAGTTGGTATAATAGCTAGTTGGATTTGGTAGTAGCATGTGAAAAAAACAGTTGAGTAGAAATCATAGCAAAGATCCCAATTACTAAAAAAACGAGAAGTTCGAAGAAACAAATTCTCATCTTTTCAAGAAGGGAACCAATGCAAAAAGGCTATTTGTTACAGCATGTTCCATAAGGATTTATGGTGAAGGAAAATTGGAGTGATGGAATATATACATTTTTGCGAAAAATGCAACTTCAAGGCCTTCCGGCTAGAATTGAACTCCCGACCCTGCGATGCTAGTGCAGTGCTCTGACCACTGAGCTACGGAGGCCTTTGCCGAGAGCCCAATCACGATTTCTGTATATATAGTGGTGGTATAATGCCTGGATAAGATTCTGGGTATATTACAAGTAATATTTGGCATTTCACTCGATTAGACTACATATTATGTTGTTAAAGCAGTCGGATTGGATTTATATTCGACATTTTTTCTCAAAATTATATATCGCTGTACTCGCATGTTGTTGTTTATAGTAAAGATCCTTGTTCCTCGTGCAAGTGTGTTGCTCATAAAATATTATTAATTACATAAAAATACATAAAGTCAAAATTCTGCAGTTGGAACACAAGTTGCAAAAAAAGCATATCCAAATATATTTCAACAAACAAGACAGAATAGGTTACTTATGATTATAACATTTCAAACATTTTTCTTTCATATTTAATGAATTTAAGTAAACATCATTTACGATTATCAATGATCATATCCAAGAATCTTCTATCTTTCACATAGTTTATACAGCTAAATGAATTTATTGTTAATACATGCTGAAATAAAGTAATATGTTCGGCATTTGTCGCAATCATCTGGACAAATCGGTTCATAACCAGTGCATGCTCTCTTCACCTTCATATCATCTGGCAGCGTTGGGGAGTTGTGAAACTTTCTCAATGCATCAAAAAGTCTTGAGACTCGCCAATTATTTTTCGAACCACCGTTGACTTCATTCCTCATTGCAAAGGCGAAACAACCATTGACACTCAGCAACAAAACAATGCCAACGAACGAGTTATTCTTCGAAGCCATCATCATTTTAGAACTTTGTACTGTTTCGTGGTAAAACAGGAGTGAAACTGCACAGTTGCATTTGGGAACATGTTTTTATATTCGTTCGCAACTGTTTTAAGTGTTCGAATTCGTCAAATTTTCAAGTGATATGTTAAAAATAATGGGAAATAAAAAGCATAGTTTCTCAGTTAATTATCATATTCAAACATATGTCAACATATGCCGTGAATAATACTCGTGTTATAGAATTAGGATGAAATTCAATTTAAGTTTAGCATTTTATTAAAAGCCACTTCTAGTACCGTGGGTTTCTTTTATGTCTTTTAAAAAACTCCAGCACTCGTGATGAAACAATTGTAGTTTCACGTTGATCGTTAATCGTAGATAGTACTAAATAAATAACTGTTGGCATATTTCGTTCGGGTATATCTCCATAATCACACGCGACACGTTTTCTAATAAGAGACCGTCCGATACTACGAAGGGAGTCCCTTAAAAGGAGTCTGTTAGGTCCTTACCGTTATTAATAACGTATTAAACTGTGGCTATGAAACGAAAATTTCTGTTGCAGTTTATGAATGGTTTATTTCAGGATGATTAACTACAAGATTTCTATGCAGAAATTTAATCAAAGTAATAGCGTTTTGATCAAAGTAATAGCATCAACTTTATCGTTAAATTAAGTGTATATATTAAGTTAAATTAACTGTATATAATTAAATTCGAATATATAGTAAAGAACATATTTTCCCTTTATCTTTATAGTTAGATGTTGTAGTGGAAATGGTTAAGGAAAAAAAGATTGAGAAGAAAATAATTCCTTTTTGATCGAAGTATATAATATTGGCGATCAGACATGTTGTTCAGTACAAGTTTTCCAATTTCTCCGGTAAGCATTTTCATTTGTTTGCCTATAATGTAAGTCATGGATGAGGATACTACCAAGGTGACCTTAAAAAGCATTGCGTTAGAGTTTTTGACGCTTCTCACGCATCAATTTTTTTGAGCGTTTTCGTCGTGACGATTGTTGCTGAAGCTTTTATGGTCATTAATAGTCCTCATGCAATCTGCCGAGGCTTTCATGTGGTCCTTACGCATTATTTTTGACGCTTTAGTGGTCTTTACATATTATTGTCGACTCATTTAAGTGGTCGCTACGTATTATTGATGACGCCTTAATGTGCCTATTAAACGAATTCAAATTTTCTGTTGCAGTTTATAAATATTTAATATGCATTTAGAACATATTGAACAGAAAAATCTTTAAAAACGTTATTATAGAACTGAAATAGGCTATAAAAGAACGAACATTTGCGCTTAAATACCACGTGACTGGCTAAATACCACGTGACTTGTTGGTGTGATGTCAAGGTGTTTGAAAGTAATGTAAAGACGGCAGAAATTAGTGAGAAAGCTACAAAACATGGTGAAAGATATCGTGATCATGGGGTTCCTAAGACCACGTTTACACTAGAGCAAAAGTTTCCGGATTCGTAAATGTTTCCGGATTCATCATAAACCGAGTATTCGGATTGGTAAGCTGTTTACTACAAAAGATAGTGCTACAAAAGAAAGTACTATAAAAGATAGTACTACAAAAGATAGTACTACAAAAGATAGTACTACAAAAGATAGTACTACAAAAGATAGTACTACAAAATA
Source organism: Chrysogorgia sp. JL179-B06 (assembly GCA_035772405.1). Taxonomy (NCBI): domain Eukaryota; kingdom Metazoa; phylum Cnidaria; class Anthozoa; order Scleralcyonacea; family Chrysogorgiidae; genus Chrysogorgia; species Chrysogorgia sp. JL179-B06. The sequence continues at coordinate 652,789 of JAYKKM010000230.1, forward strand.
TAGTACTACAAAAGAATATAGTACTACAAAAGATAGTACAACAAAAGATAGTACTACAAAAGATAGTACTACAAAAGATAGTACTACAAAAGATAGTACTACAAAAGATAGTACTACAAAATATAGTACTACAAAAGATAGTACTACAAAAGATAGTACTACAAAATATAGTACTACAAAAGATAGTACTACAAAATATAGTACTACAAAAGAATATAGTACTACAAAAGATAGTACAACAAAAGATAGTACTACAAAAGATAGTACTACAAAAGATAGTACTACTACAAAAGATAGTACTACAAAAGAATATAGTACTACAAAAGATAGTACAACAAAAGATAGTACTACAAAAGATAGTACTACAAAAGATAGTACTACAAAAGATAGTACTACAAAAGAATATAGTACTACAAAAGATAGTACAACAAAAGATAGTACTACAAAAGATAGTACTACAAAATATAGTACTACAAAAGATAGTACTACAAAAGATAGTACTACAAAATATAGTACTACAAAAGAATATAGTACTACAAAAGATAGTACAACAAAAGATAGTACTACAAAAGATAGTACTACAAAAGATAGTACTACAAAAGATAGTACTACAAAAGAATATAGTACTACAAAAGAAAGTACAACAAAATATAGTACTACAAAAGATAGTACTACAAAAGATAGTACTACAAAAGATAGTACTACAAAAGATAGTACTACAAAATATAGTACTACAAAAGAATATAGTACTACAAAAGATAGTACAACAAAAGATAGTACTACAAAAGATAGTACTACAAAAGATAGTACTACAAAAGATAGTACTACAAAAGAATATAGTACTACAAAAGATAGTACAACAAAATATAGTACTACAAAAGATAGTACTACAAAAGATAGTACTACAAAAGATAGTACTACAAAAGATAGTACTACAAAAGATAGTACTACAAAAGAATATAGTACTACAAAAGATAGTACAACAAAAGATAGTACTACAAAAGATAGTACTACAAAAGATAGTACTACAAAAGATAGTACTACAAAAGATAGTACTACAAAAGATAGTACTACAAAATATAGTACTACAAAAGAATATAGTACTACAAAAGATAGTACAACAAAAGATAGTACTACAAAAGATAGTACTACAAAAGATAGTACTACAAAAGATAGTACTACAAAAGAATATAGTACTACAAAAGATAGTACAACAAAAGATAGTACTACAAAAGATAGTACTACAAAAGATAGTACTACAAAAGATAGTACTACAAAAGAATATAGTACTACAAAAGATAGTACAACAAAAGATAGTACTACAAAAGATAGTACTACAAAAGATAGTACTACAAAAGATAGTACTACAAAAGATAGTACTACAAAATATAGTACTACAAAAGATAGTACTACAAAATATAGTACTACAAAAGAATATAGTACTACAAAATATAGTACAACAAAAGATAGTACTACAAAAGATAGTACTACAAAAGATAGTACTACAAAAGATAGTACTACAAAAGATAGTACAACAAAAGATAGTACTACAAAAGATAGTACTACAAAAGATAGTACTACAAAAGATAGTACTACAAAAGAATATAGTACTACAAAAGATAGTACAACAAAAGATAGTACTACAAAAGATAGTACTACAAAAGATAGTACTACAAAAGATAGTACTACAAAAGAATATAGTACTACAAAAGATAGTACAACAAAAGATAGTACTACAAAAGATAGTACTACAAAAGAATATAGTACTACAAAAGATAGTACAACAAAAGATAGTACTACAAAAGATAGTACTACAAAATATAGTACTACAAAAGATAGTACTACAAAAGATAGTACTACAAAATATAGTACTACAAAAGAATATAGTACTACAAAAGATAGTACAACAAAAGATAGTACTACAAAAGATAGTACTACAAAAGATAGTACTACAAAAGATAGTACTACAAAAGAATATAGTACTACAAAAGAAAGTACAACAAAATATAGTACTACAAAAGATAGTACTACAAAAGATAGTACTACAAAAGATAGTACTACAAAAGATAGTACTACAAAATATAGTACTACAAAAGAATATAGTACTACAAAAGATAGTACAACAAAAGATAGTACTACAAAAGATAGTACTACAAAAGATAGTACTACAAAAGATAGTACTACAAAAGAATATAGTACTACAAAAGATAGTACAACAAAAGATAGTACTACAAAAGATAGTACTACAAAAGATAGTACTACAAAAGATAGTACTACAAAAGATAGTACTACAAAAGATAGTACTACAAAAGAATATAGTACTACAAAAGATAGTACAACAAAAGATAGTACTACAAAAGATAGTACTACAAAAGATAGTACTACAAAAGATAGTACTACAAAAGATAGTACTACAAAATATAGTACTACAAAAGAATATAGTACTACAAAAGATAGTACAACAAAAGATAGTACTACAAAAGATAGTACTACAAAAGATAGTACTACAAAAGATAGTACTACAAAAGAATATAGTACTACAAAAGATAGTACAACAAAAGATAGTACTACAAAAGATAGTACTACAAAAGATAGTACTACAAAAGATAGTACTACAAAAGAATATAGTACTACAAAAGATAGTACAACAAAAGATAGTACTACAAAAGATAGTACTACAAAAGATAGTACTACAAAAGATAGTACTACAAAAGATAGTACTACAAAATATAGTACTACAAAAGATAGTACTACAAAATATAGTACTACAAAAGAATATAGTACTACAAAATATAGTACAACAAAAGATAGTACTACAAAAGATAGTACTACAAAAGATAGTACTACAAAAGATAGTACTACAAAAGATAGTACTACTACAAAATATAGTACTACAAAAGATAGTACTACAAAAGATAGTACTACAAAAGATAGTACTACAAAAGAATATAGTACTACAAAAGATAGTACAACAAAAGATAGTACTACAAAAGATAGTACTACAAAAGATAGTACTACAAAAGATTCCGGATTCATAAGTATCCAGATACAAAGTTTTCACTTTAGATTCCGGATTCAAAATCTCCAGAGACGCGACCAGGACGTTTTATAAACCGGGACGTTTTATTTCGGATTCATCCTCTTGTGTGTAAACGGCAAAACGAATCCGGTACCAAAACGTTCCGGATTCGTGACGAATCCGGAAACTTTTGCTCTAGTGTAAACGCAGTCTAACAACACTCGTTGCCGAATCGCTCAATTGACATTTTAAAAGTACACTCTCTAAAGCTCTCTGTTTATCAAACATATTGACGTCATCAGAGTTAAATTCGGACCCAGTCTCTGTGACAGATGTTTTAACAAATTCGTCGATTTTGACGCTTAGAAACAACGTCCTTAATATTTTCTTTAGAAAATAACAAATATGAAAGTGTGTTCAAAACATGCCTCACAACGAAAAACTAGAAACAATTTCATATACGTTAAAGTGCCTATGAAATGAAAATTAAGTTTCACTCCGAAAATGAATAGGAATGGTAATTTAGAGTTTTTTCGCATCTCGCGTAGTTCTTGAGATATTTTGCGAATGATATAACCTACGACGTCAAGAGGTTTCTACATTTTTAGAAATTCAAGTAATCTTTGAAATCTCAACCATTCAACGAAATCACTTTAAACTTTGAACAGTACGACACTTCGTAACAGCTGACATCATTATATCGGAATAGCGATCCCAAATTAATTTACTATTTCTAATTTCTTTATTTTCTAAAAATGTAGAAACATCTTCACCTCATAGGCTACTTCATTTGCATATCACACAAGTCTAAATATTTCAAGAACAACGTGAGATATGAAAGCGATCTAAAATGCCATTCCTCGTCATTTTAGGAGTTAATAAGACAAACTTAATTTTCATTTACGCTTTAATGGTCCTAACTCATTCTTGTTGAATCTTTAATGATTGGTCCTCAAGTACTGTTCAGCAGGCCGTGACGCGGGACAGCTCGCGTGGATAGCTGGCGCATTTCGTAAACCGGTTTAACCAGTTCTTAGCGAGCCGCGAAATTACTGAGACGGTTTTTTGTTGTTATTAAGTACTTTTTAATAGTTTCGCATAATCGTGTTCGTTAATAGTGTAAAGACAATAAAGGTTGACTATTTTGTATTAATCGTGGTATATTTATCGACTTCATCGGAACATTTGGCGATCCTGCCAGGACTTTTTGGCAAGGTATTATCGTACGTTAAAGGTTTTGGACACCTGGATTTATGGCCATGGATAACGCTGTGTGTTATCGAGGCGAATATTGCTTTGTATCGTGAGTTTATCGTATTTTTTGGACCCTGAAAATCGTTTATATCGTAAGGAAAACACTGTTGGATAATATTATGAAACCAAACATTGGTAATTCTGAAAAATATAACTATTTTTGGAGCTGGTTTATTGATTTCGTTTGTCGTATATTCAGTCGTTAACGTTAAGTAAACAAGACTGATATATTCGTTTATATCGCTACGGTCGGTTTCAATTAACTGTTATCAGTAATAATGGAAGAAAACGGAAGCCTGACAGAGCAAAGCGATGGAGTTAGTGTCGAAGAACGTCGAGATGAAAATATTAGAGTTGAAACGTGACAAAAGTTCGAGGAAAACAGCGGTGACAAGAGTGAGACATACTCTGGAGAATTTGTGCCACTATTTAGCAGTCTAGTTGACGAAGAGGATTAGCCAGCGAATGTAAAGATGGCGAGATTACGTAAAAGTTTGACAGGAACTGCACTTGAAGCAATCCGAGGGTTAGGAGTTACACAACCAGAGTATGAAGAAGCGAAGGAAATCTTGAAAACAAAGTTTGGTGGACAACGACGGCAGCTGCAAGCCTATATGGATCAACTAGAAGTTATGCCTCCCTTAAAGAGTAGTGGTGTTCAGGCCTTTGAGAGGTTTGCAGATTTGGTTCGTATATCGGTGGTTAAGTTGCAAGCAGAGGCGCGAGATGGAGAGCTTGGTGAGGGCACGTTACATAGTCTGTTGGTAAAAAAGCTTGCTGATAGACAGGTGGAAAGCTATAGTCGTTGGTTAAGTGAGCATAGCTGTGAGCATAGCTGTGAGGTTTCAAGGTATGAATGTTCAAGATCGGTGGAATGTTGCAAAGGACCAGCACTTGTGTTTTCGGTGTCTGGCTAGTGACCATCAGGGAAAGGTATGTCCAAGATTCAAAGTCTGCAACACCAATGGCTGTAAGAAGAACCACCATTTTCTGCTCCATGAATCCACACGCGCTAGGGAGCCAGATGACGGGAACCATGTTATGCCACGGGAGGGGGTAACAGACCATCGAACCCTTACGTCAAGGCATAGTGAAGAATCGTTAACCGAGGTTTTGTCACTTCGCACAGTTCCAGTGTGGCTGCAAGAAAATCATCGCAAGGTTAAAGTGAATGCAATACTGGATGACGCATCAAATGAAACGTTTCTGAATGAGGAGGTTGCAGGAGCACTAGGCATTCAAGAGGTTTTTGAGACTGTCAAAGTGCATGTTTTGAACAACGAAGTCGCAAGATTTCAGTCAATGCCGGTAAATGTAACCATTGAGAGAGCGTTGATGGACAATTCAGCAAGGACATCAGTGTCAAGACTAGTCCCCGAAGAGTAACTGGCAATTATAAGGTGGAGGACTGGAAAAAAGGCAAGCCAATGTGGGCACATCTCAAAGAGTGCGAGTTGCAAAACCAGCTAAAGATGGAATAGTGGATTTGTTAATAGGCATCGATAATGCTGATTTGCATTATTCTAGAGCAGATATCCGTGGTGAAGGAGGAGTTCCTATAGCTCGTTTGGGTCCACTGGGGTGGACTTGTATTGGGTCACCGGATGATCGAGATTCATCCAGAACCAGAACTCGTGTCACACGAACACTGCTGACAAGGGATCCATTAAAGAGTGGCAGCGTTGGAGGTTGTTGTTATATCGACCAGACTATCAAACGATTCTGGGAGATCGAGAGCTGCGGTACTGAAGTCTGCGATTCCAGAGCTTATACCGAAGAAGAGAGCGTGGCCTTAAAGAAGCTTGAGGAATCTATAAGTTACGACGGTACCACCTGTAGATACAAGGTAGCAGTTCCATGGATGGATAATCGACCAAAGCTACAAAATAATCGTAAGGCCGCGATCTCTCGTCTGTGTAGCACTGAAAAGAAACTGAAGAAAGATGAATTCGTACAACGAGAATACCAGCAGACCATCGAGGCATATATAGAGAAAGGATATCTGTGCCGTGTAAAAGATGACGAAAAGCCACCACAGAGGTATGGTACTTGCCACATTTTCCAGTTATAAGGATGGATAAGACAACAACAAAAGTGCGAATTGTATTCGACTGTTCAGCGAGGAGTGATGGAATGTCGTTAAATTATGTCATTTATGCAGGTCCAAAGTTACAGAAAGAGCTCCTCGACGTGTTGATCCGTTTTCGTCGTAATCCAGTCGCAGTCGCGTGTGATGTAAAGGAGATGTACCTCCAAGTATAGATCGAAGAAAGTGACCGTCCAATGTTTCGGATTTTGTGGCGAAATCTTGACAGTGATTGTGAACCGGAGGTTTTTGAATTTAGTCGTGTGGTTTTTGGAAAGAACGCTGCACCCATGGAATATAAGATCGTAGCCCCGGAGAATGCTAGAAGAAACCAAGACACATACCCCTTAGCAGCTGAAACCGTGCTCAAGTCCACATACATGGATGACTCAATTGACAGCGTTGAAAGTGAAGAGGAAGGAATTGAGTTATACCGGCAACTGGATGGTCTTTGGAGTTTGGCGGGCATGCAAGCAAGAAAGTGGATTTCTAATTCCCCAAAGGTTGTTGCTGCAACACCAGAGGAAGACCGCGCACGAGTTAAAGTTAAACGACGGTCAAGATGCAGTGGTCAAAACACTCGGTATTTCCTGGGACAGCAAAGAAGATGTTCTAACAATTTCTACCTCAGCAGTATCATCAGAAACTCCATTAACTAAACGAAATGTGCTGAAGAAGATCGCGACGGTGTTTGACCCGCTAGGATTCGTAAGTCCATTTGTCCTCATAGCAAAGGTGCTTCTCCAAGAACTATGGTCAAGGGGTTATGACTGGGACGACATTATCCTTTATGAAATTGCTGATAGAATAAAGATATGGTTTCGACAGTTAGAGAGTTTGGTGAATGTGAGAGTACCAATTAAGGTGTCTGCGTGAAGCAAAAAAGGTCGTGATGAAGCGAGTCATGACATTCGTGGATGCTTCTTTAAAGGCATACGGAGCAGTCGCGTTTTTGCAATGTGAATACGACGATGCCACTGTCAGCAGTCGGATGATCTCATCGAAAAGTAAAGTTGCTCCACTAAAACCCATCACAGTGCCAAGGTTGGAACTGATGGGAGCGACACTAGGCCTGCGGTTGACGCAAAATCTCATACGCATTCTCGAGATACCGATGAAAATGGTAACCTTCTTTTCTGGTAGCACCGATGTTCTATGGTGGATTCGTGGTCATGTACGAGATTTTCGGCCATTTGTCACAAACCGTGTCGGTGAGATACAGATGTCAACCGAACCGTCGCAATGGCAACACGTACCGACAGATCAGAATCCGACTGACCTATGCACAAGAGGAGCTACCCCTTCAGAATTATCAGAGTGTTCTTTATGGTAGAATGGGCCGAAGTGGGTGTTAGAAGATAAGTCGAAGTGGCCTAAGATGCAGTTTGGAAACCGTCCCAATGAGTTACCGGAGGTGAAGATTACCAACAGAAAGAATGAGGGACAAGGTAATGCAAAGGTACTGAGTTGTCGCTCCCGTGTTCCAACCCCTCAGAAGGAAGAAGGCAAAGAGCTCAAAATTACCGATTGGAAGCTTGACCCCAGACGTTTTTCAAGTTGGACGCATCTGGTTCGCATACAGGCAAGAGTAAGAAGAGTTCTACACAACATGCGGAATGTGCAAAAACGACAGAGTAACAGAGAACTGACACCTGAAGAAATGAGAGAGACGAAAGAAGAGATCATTCGTTTGGCACAGCGAGAAGCATTCCGTGATGAGTATTTAGCCTTAACGACAGGAAAGCCGATTCCAAAGAAGAGTTTGTTAATGAAGTTATGTCCTCAGTTGGATGAGCAAGCTCTTATTCGTTGCGATGGTCGCCTGCGATTTGCTGAGTGCCTTCCTTATAATAGCATGGTTTATTTCAATATAAAATGGCACCTACTACAAGGTGAAATACTTTATATTTACATGAATTGTCGACACATTATAATTAAAGGACTACAAAGTAACTACAATTAACAACTACTGATCATTGGTTTAAATTAAAATAGTTAATATTTGCTGGAAAAAACTACGCTTAAAACGTTCAGTGTTACATTTATATAGGGCTAAGTTTTGACTATTTCTAAGGTTACGGCCATGTATACTAAACCTAGTCTCAGGAATCAAATATGAAATGCGATCATTGGTCGATTTAATATCATTAAACAGTTTCCGTGATAAGCGATATCTATTTTCTTCCAATGATGGACTGGAAGTCAAGGATAAGGCGTCTCTATAGGATCTAAATGGATAAATGATTCTGAATGCTCTCCGCTGGATTTGTTCGAGTTTATCAGATAAATGTACTGGAAGACTCGAATGCCAAACAGGACAACAGTATTCTAAGACTGATCGAATTAAGGTTACATAAATTGTCAGCAAATCATCCACAGAGATATGTCAGATTTCCTATAATATTGCCAAGGGGACACGGGTGACCAAATTAATTGTCAAACATTACCACGAACGAGCAAATCACAGTGCTTCGACTTATCGCAGGTTAACCAGGGATATTGGATTGTCGCTGCCCGAGAAGAGATTAAAGAATGGGAGAATGAGTGCAATGAATGCAAAAAGCGCAAGAACAAGACTGCCACACAGATTATGGGACCTCTACCACAGAGCAGACTTCGCTTCACATATCGTGCGTTTGATCAAGCAGCTGTGGACTACGCTGGACCGTTTAAAACAATGCAAGGATGTGGTAAGATTCGGCAAAAGCGTTGGTTGTGTTTGTTCACATGCATGTCCATTCGTGCCGTCCACCTGGAGGTTGTCTGGAGTCTTGATACAGACAGCTTCCTGAACGCATTTACAAGATTCACAAGAAGACGAGGAGTTCCAAAAGAGATGACTAGTGATAATGGAACAAACTTCGTAAGTGCAGTGAATGAACTAAAGGAACTCGTGAGTCAACTCGACAAGGAAAAGATTGAAAGAACCACGGTGCACGATGGTATCAAATGGAATTTCAATCCACCAGGAGCTCCGCATTTCCGCGGAGTTTTCGAAATCATGGTGAAGGCTGCAAAGAAGGCAATATATGCAGTATTGGGTAGCAGTGACGTGACTGACGAGGAGCTGATCACAATATGTGCTGGGGTGGAGAGTCTGCTTAATTCTAGACCGTTAACATATCAATCAGCGGACCCAATAGATGACGTACCCTTGACTCCAAATCACTTCCTCCACGGGCAAGTGGGAGGACAGTTCGCGCCAGAGAATGTGGACACCGTGGAATTCAGCCCTCGTAAGCGATGGCGCAAGGTGCAAGAGACACTTTAGCGAGTATGGACAAGATGGATGAAGGAGTATTTGCCAATGTTGAACACTAGACCAAAGTGGACCGCAGTCGTGAAGGATTTAAAGGAAGGAGACGTTGTACTGGTTTTAGACAAAGACCTACCGCGAGGACGATAGCCGTAAGGACGCATTGTGGAAACGTATCCAGGTCGAGATGGACACACCAGAGTCGCTAAAGTTCAGTGTGGAGACAAAACTGTCGTAAGAGCAATTCATAAGTTAATTCACTTTAGGACGGTCAAAATTATAAATAATGATTTTTTGTTGATATTTTGGATTTGTTCACACTGCGTTCTCTCAGTGCGGGGAGGGGAAATGTTCAGCAGGCCGTGACGCGGGACAGCTCGCGTGGATAGCTCGCGCATTACGTAAACCGGTTTAACCAGTTCTTAGCGAGCCGGAACATTACTGATACGGGTTTTTGTTGTTATTAAGTACTTTTTTATAGTTTCGCATAACCGTGTTCGTTAATCGTGTAAAGACAATAAAGGTTGACTATTTTGTATTAATCGTGGTATATTTGTCGACTTCATCGGAACAAGTACTATTGTTGAGGCCTTAATGTCTTTACACATTATTGTTTTTGTTGACCCCTCAATGATCCTAACGCACGATTGTTGACTCCTTAATGGTCCTTATACGCATTATTGTTGGAGCTTTAATGAATGGTCCTCTGCAAGTATTCTTGATGAAGATATCTTGATGAAGCACTCTTCTGAGTGTTTCAGATATAGCACCTCAAACAAATCGGTATTACGAGAAAGTCGAGGTGAACGTTCGATTAATTTATGTAATTACTTCCTTCAGTATCTATGCAAGTTAACCACCGACACGGTGATTAAGATTAATGATTTCCTTTGTGCAGTTTTCAATTCATGGGAATTACTAATGATTTGAAATGTTGACATAATTTGTTTTGATTGGCTATATTTACTGCGAGTACTTGCCGCGAGTAAAAATTAGTTCTAAATTTCCAACTATCTGCCTCGAGGGCTAAAACACTTGCAACGAGCTAGCGAGTGCTCGCAGAGAGCTGCTTAGTGCGAGGACTAGAAATCCGCCTTTATCATAGTGAGACTAGCATGTAACAGCTGTTTGACAGGTCAGGGCGTACATACACCCTGTAATATAAAGTTGGCCAAAACTAGTGAGCAGTTAGTAAAAAACGTAGTTGCAAATAGCGAGCTGGATTTGTTAGAATCATTTAAAAAAACCCTGTTGAGCTAGAAATCATAGCAAGAATCTCAAACACTAAAAAGCTGATGAGTTGGGAACCTATGAGTAAAAAAGCTATTTGTCAAAGCAGTTGGATTTATCTTTTAAACTATTTTTTTCTACAAATTTTATCCTATAATTCAATTGTTATGTTCCTATCTAATTTGTTGTTCATAGTAAAGATCCTTGTCCCTTGTGCAAGTTCATGTAACTAAAAAAAAATATCACTATAACATATAAACCTAAAATTCGGCAGTTGGAACGGAAGATCCTACACAAAGCATAGTTTTCAAGATGGAGTTGGAGTTGATATAGCAACATCATTTACGATTATCGACGATCATATACTTCTAAATGAATATATAGTTAGTAGATGCTGAAATAAAATAATGTTTTCATCGGCATGAGCTGCAATGAGGTGGACAAAACAGTTCATAACCTTCACCTTCGGCGAAACCTTCTCGATGCGTCAAAAGGTCTTGAGACTCGCCAATTATTTTTTGAACCACCGTTGACTTCGTTCCTCATTGGAAAGCCCAAACATCCACTGACACTCAACAAAAAAACGATGCCCACGATCAAGTTATTCTTCGAAGCCATCTTCATTTTCGGACTTTGCACTGAATTTCGTGGTAATGCACATGTGCATTTGGTGACATGCTTCTATTTTTAAGCGTTCGAACTCATCAAATTTTATGTCAAAAGTAAGGGAAAATGAAAAGCATAGTTTCTCAGTTACTGATCATATTATTCAAACATGTCAACGTGACTATTTAATACCATGTTTACCTCGATTTATTTTGCTCTCACTGGGTGATTTAATCAGTGGCGTAGCTAGGATCAATATTTTGGGGAAGCAACGGAAAATTTGGGGGTGCAGTTAGATTAGAATTATCAAGCATTGTATCGTGTAGGTTGTGGCTTTAGCTGCGACCCATGTTAGAGGGTATGTGGGCATCCCCCAGAAAACTTGAATTTTTGAAGTCCTTTGAAGGCATTTCCCGTGATTTCTGAGAGGAATTTTCCCGAAATAATAGCTGCACTAGCGTCCTTGACCAACCTGTTAAAGTCTGACAATAAGATAAATAACTATGGTCACAATATTTGCATTCGATGCAGACCACTTGTCTGCTAATGTCCCCAAAGCCAACGGAGGATTTATGGAATTGCCGAGGGCGAAGCCCGAGAGACTTTCACAAATAGTCATAACCGACTCAGTAGCCCACTGGTTTCCGACAAGTCGCCGACTCATGTTTCCATATAGTCACGAAATTAAAGTCGCCGACAACGGGTTGAAAGTCGCCGACAACGGGTTGCAAAATTATTTTTTGGGATCACTTTTTTTTGTGACCTTGACTGCGCATGTGCACTGTGCAGCTCACAAGCATTTTCTCTCACGTTGGCCTATAAACTGAGAGTACCTTCAGCGGTACATGTACAGGTGAGGGGACTTTGGGTGGGGAAGAAAAACCCTTGGTAGGCGGGGGGTCAGGGTTGGGGTAAGGGTTATTTAAGGTTACGGTTAGAATAAAAGTTATTTTGGGTAAGTCAATCAGATGGCTTCCCATGGAGAGTTACCCTGGGTGCCAGTGGTTCTTCTTCGCTCGTTGAGGATAACGGGGGCACGCGAGGTTCCACTTTTGCCTCACCCACTTTTGCCGTCTCGCATCCTCGCGTGCCCCCGTTATCCCTAACGAGCGAAGAAGAACCACTGGCACCCAGGGTAATGGAAAGTGATCCCAAAAAATATTTCTGCCAATGGGTTGTTACTTGGGAAGCCATTTTGAAATTAGCCGCAAAGTGCATTATCGGATACATTTACTTAAAATTTGTGTTTCCATATCGTTGACTAGTCGCCGATCAGTCGCCGTCGACAAGATGTTTCCATATAGAAAAAACGACTATATCGAAACCAGGCTTAATCCTGGTATTCACAAGCGCATTAAACACAAGATCAATACGAAAACAAAGGATGATTTATCCTCTGGGAATTGCGAAGACAAAACAACGAGAATTTTTCTTTGTTTCATCTTTTGTTCTGTTCTTGGGTTATGCTTGAACTATGTTCTTATGCTTACACTTATGTCGACGCTTACTGTATGTTGCAGGCTTGACTTAATTCCTTTGTTTTTCTTTTTGATTTGTCTTATGCTTATGTCGACAGTGAAAAGCAGGCATAAGTTTGTAATACCATGTTTACCTACCGAATATAATATACAATTATATTGGATGAGGCTGAGCATGATATCAAGAATTATCCAGATCGAGGTCAATGTTATCTGCCGAACCCGAAGGCTGAGGCGAATAACATTGACCGAGGTCTTGATAATTATCGATGTCATGCTTAAGCCGAATCCCATAATTGTTTTATTATACATTGCTCAAAATAGTCCTACTAAAAATCTACAAATAAAGTGTCAGTCTGGTAGTAATCTACTACAAGCCATTTTTATTTTGTAATTTTCGCGCGCTTTTCCAGTGACGTCATCAGCGTCCAATAATTTTTTTGGACACCACCGTCCAATAATTCACAGTATTCGACGGAAATGACATCGCACCTGCCGCACATTGAGAATTCACTGGAGTATGTTGACCAATAAGAAACGAGAATGAAGTTTGAATGTATAATAATTTGTATTGTTTGAAAGTCATTTCGAACTGTCAACCAATGCATGTTCGCTTATGTATGCTAATGAGGGGAAAATTAGAAATTTTCACTGCTCTAGGGCATTTAGCAATTAAATTCCCTGTGAGCACAAAATAATTGGAGGCGATCGTAGTATTATCTATATAATAATATGCTTGTTGTGTCTGACCATAGTCGATCAATATATGGTCTGGAAACTCGGCAAACTTATTTTAGGTTTATTAATATTTAAACGCGCGGTTCAATGATTGAACCTAAACATTGCTTCATTATACTAAAAAACAATGTGTTCACTAACCGTCACCGTGCATAAATTTGCATAAAGGCGAACAAAAAGATAGAACAAAGACTTTCGTTGAGTTACCAGGCCATACCTTGGCCATACCTGCATTGACTATGGTCTGACAGTCTGTCTGTACTGTATATGTAACGCTCTTTACCAGTCTCCATCCCGCGTGGAGCTTCACCGAGACCTGCTAGTTCTATCTATTCAATCTCACTTATCGAATTTAGTTGTTATGAAGAAAGCTCTCACGAAGACAAGCCACTGAAACGAACGTTCATACCTATTGGCTTACGTTGGGAATTGGAATGTTCGCTTTTGGAATGCACAAAAACAGGTTAGCCGGTAAGGAATAAAAGTTCGTTTATTACAATGTTTTAAAACTGCCACTTTACAGACATCGTTGTGCTATAAACCGTAATTAATGTTTGCCACCAAAAGTAGCTTAGAAAACGAATTCCGCTGCTATCGGTCGGACACTACTTTAAAACTACATAAATAATTAGCTAGGTCATAACAAAACACGAAAACAGTTGTTCTTATCTCAAAAAACCTGCAGTGTTTTCAGATTTATCCTTCAAATAAGGATATTTCGCTCTCCACGCTCGCTCTCTACCGCCATTTTTCATTGGGTATATCATTAGATACATCATGTAATATATAATATATTGGCTCTTCCATACTCATGTAATATATAATATATTGGCTCTTCCATACATCATGTAATATATAATATATTGGCTCTTCCTAGACTCTTCGCAGCATATTTTCACGAACCATCACGTCAAATGGCTCTTACTTCGTGTACCGGACACAGAAATTTGCATGAGTAAAATGTTAGTTAACACTGTATTGAACTGCATCGTTCTTTAAAAAATCCCGTTTATTTTATCTAGGATAGGTAATTCATGAGTTGGACAATTCCAGGACAAAAATAAACGGGTTATTTAAAGAACGAGGCAATTATATACAGTGCTAAATTTCTGTGTCCGGCACACGAAGTAATAGCCCGTCAAATGCACATATTTTTTGGACGCAAGAACACGAATCTCACCGGCCACAAATTTGGTAAAATATAATCCTAAGTACCCAAAAAGAGAATATAATTGCCTATTTGCTGTACTTTAATGAATAAGTCTAATCCTGCTGAGAAACGGAAGTAACGCCATGAGATTTACCCCCTGCGTATTTTCATAAGTAATTTACTTTCTAAAATTAGCTTTCAAATTATTTCTTCTAAATCTGATAGCACTAAAATACTGCGATATCTATTTACAAGTAACTGATAATTTATTGTTGACAACAATTTTATGTCAATTTTTGGCTTATTGTGGTGAGGTAAGGTGATTGATAGCCTTGCATCCAGGGGTAGCAGAAGCGTTGGGGCAACATGCAGTTGTTTTCCACCACAAATTTTCTATCACAAATTATCCCACTCCCCCCCCCCCCCCACACACACACACACACTTTAAACGTCGGCGTTAGATCATATAGAGTTAACGTACAGCCGCGTCCTTTGGGACGACGTTTTTTAGTATAACCATAGCGCTACTTAACCATGCAAATAACCACTAACCGCAAAACAACTTTGATAACCCTAACCCCCAGCCTAATGAGTTTTCTAACCCCCCGTCTTAAGTGTCTTCCTAACCCCCGGCTGTATATTCTATGGTTATACTGAAAAACATCGTCCCAAAGACGCAGACTGTACGTTAACTCTATTTGATCTAACGCCGACCCCCGTTTAAGTGATAATTCGAGTGCTAATCTCAACCGCCGTAAATTTCATTTCCCGCATACATTCGAAAAGGATCTGAAAGTAATTTTGAAATTCTATATAGGTGTTTCTATATCGATTTTCGTCGATCTTCTGGTTTTTAGTGAATGCATGCGTGGCGGGAGATTAAAACGGATTGTCAAAAGGTAACTCGTGCTGTCTCGACTGTAACGTTTGCTGCTGAAATGGCGAACTGGATGGCGGTTTTCTGGATGAAGAATAATTGGTGGCAAATGAAGATATCACATAATATTATATAATCTATGGAACCTGTGTGGTTATACTGAAAAACGCTTTGGTCACGTGCGCTATTTAAATGACGATATCACATATTAAATAATATATGTGGAACCATTGTGTTCACACCTACCAACACTTTGCTGATAAACTATACAGAAAGTAAACGAACGTGCTATTCGATTTGTCGTCAAGAACAAATAAACCCCTCGTATGAAGAACTGCTTAAGAAACTAAAGTTACTTTGAAGCATCAAAGAGTTATAAAAATCATTTGTATACTGTTTATCAGTTAATAAACAGTACCAACTCTCCAATGAGCTTGAAGGAATAGAATTGAGGCAAATAGATATTCTGAAAGATATTCTGAAACTCCCGAAGGTCAATACAACCAAGTACGGTCTTAAGTTATGGCGGTATCGAACGGTAAAGTTATGCAACGCCCTTCCGGACGAAGTATGATTGGCTGAGAGCTATATAAATAATGCTTTTGTGTTAAGAACATTGACATTTGTAACTTTTTAGGGCTAATATAATTTAATTAGCTATAATTTTTTGTACATATTTTATAGTCTCTTCTATATGGGGATTGACTCTCCTGTAATTTTAGATTATATTCTGTATTTAAGAAATAGAAAACATTTTTCATGTTTCCATAGAGTTATAGAAACACGAGTGGAAGTTTGGGAGAACGAGAAATGACAGTGGGAACACGAGCCTGCAGGGTGAGTGTTTCCACGCTATTTCGAGTTCTCTCAAACTTTCACGAGTGTTTCTATAACGTATGGGAACACAGAAAGATGTTTTCTAGTTCCTTTTCTAAAATAATACTGAGCAAATAAGTAATAAGACTCTTTTATTAAAATGATGAAAATATACATTCTCCTTACTCACACTATAGACAGCGTCGTCGGCTGCTCAAATGAACATAAACGCACTTACAGTATCTGTGAAGAAAAGCATCCAATCGTCTAATTGTTCTTCTTGTTGGCTGTCACAGAACATATTTATCGACATTTTAGCTGTTTGAGAGCAAAGGTTCGTCTTACAGTCCATTTTATAAAAATGGCGGGAAAAATCCATGTTTTCCAACGAGTTATAGAAACACGGATTTCAGCCAATCAGCGCGTGTGTTTTTAATTTGTTATTTTATAATAGAATATAATTATTAGATATTCTACATTTTGTATTGTGGAAATACTTGTAAATTAACTAACAACTAATAATGCAACTTCAAGGCCTTCCGGCTGGAATTGAACCCGCGACCCTGCGATGCTAGTGCTCTGACCACTGAGCTACGGAAGCCGTTGCCGAGAGCCTAGTCACGAGTTCTGTATATATGGTGGGGGTAATGCCGGGATAAGATTCCGGGTATATTATAGGTATTATTTGGCATTTCACTCGATCAAACTACATGTTGAAAGGATTTATGGTGAAGGAAAATTTCGAGTGTTAGAATACATACATTTTAAGACCAAACCGTGACCAGTTGCGAATAATGCAACTTCAAGGCCTTCCTGCTGGAAGTCGTGACTAGGCTCCGTAGCTCAGTGGTCAGAGCACTGCACTAGCATCGCAGGGTCGCGGGTTCAATTCCAGCTGGAAGGCCTTGAAGATGCATTTTTCGCAACTGGTCCGTTTGGTCTTAAAATGTATGTATTCCAACACTCGAAATTTTCCTTCACCATAAATTATTTCAATATATATATATATATATATATATATATATATATATATATATATTATATATATATATATATATATATAATATATATATATATATATATATATATATATATATATATATATATATATATATATATATATATATATATATATATATATATATATATATATATATATATATATATATATATATATATATATATATATATATATATATATATATATATATATATATATATATATATATATATATATATATATATATATATATATATATATATATATATATATATATATATATATATATATATATATATATATATATATATATATATATATATATATATATATATATATATATATATATATATATATAATATATATATATATATATATATATAAAATGAATATATATATACACTATATAAACTATATATAAAGTGTATATATATATACACTCAAAATTTTCCTTCACCATAAATCCTTTTAAAATATAACAGTTTGTTTGATATTTTTCATCTTTTCCTTGCCATTTCTCGCGTTTTCTTTGTTAAATTTCTTCAAACTTCATAGTCTTGTGGAAATTCCTTCGAGAAACATTTTCGTGAAAAATAAATTTAGGATTTTCTGATGGGTTTGTCGATATTGTCAAATTTAGTGTTTTTTAACATTAAGCAAACTTTGACAAATAAAATATTTTGAAAAAACAAAATTAAATGGGTATAATCTTCATCTTGAAGCGCGCAACTTTTATAAACACGTTTTGTGATTGGTTGATTAAAACAATAAAACAATAGAATCAACCACAAAGAAACCAATGTCCTAACCCTAACAAGTTTTGCTCCATGTAGCCAATCACAAAACCTGTTTATTTTAGGTGTATTTACCGCCTTAACTGCCTCACAATATCCCCAATAAGTTTATGCACTAAATACTACTTGTGTTTGCACATTACCCTCTGGTCAACTGCGAAAATAAAACACTTGGAACGGTTTCTTCTAAATGTAACTGTGCATTTATTTATTATTTACAATCTACAGTTGAGTGATACATTTGCAATACATTAATATCTTTCCTTAGTCGATATTTATAACACTTTTTTTTTTGCTTATAGAGCCACAACCCTTAATAATGTCTTTGGGTGACTAAATACTTGGTATGGTATATGTCCATTTATTCATTATTTACAATCTACAGTTGAGTTCTACATTCACACATAGCCAATCGAGATATGGTCTGGAAACTCGGCAAACTTCAAAGCGACTATAATGAGCTACGTTTTGATGTTGAACCGTACCTTATACCGTGCACATCCTTTGTTTTAGGTTTATTAATATTTAAACAACACGGTAGAGCGATTAATGCATCAGTCAATTCCAGCTGCGACCATCCCCCGGGACAGTGTGGGGCATTTCCACACTTACTTGTCCCCACGGCCGGGCATTTGCAGCTGCGTGTTCACCCGGGGGCCGGGAATTTGTCAATATCGGGTTATTACCCCGTGCATTTGTCGCTGGCCACGAGTTTCCTGTGTCGTATATGCCAAAATGGACGACTTTATCGGCAAGGACGAGAGCTTATATTATTGTTGAATGTTGGTTTTCAAGTGTGAATCAATGTTTAAGAATTTCCTTCAGTCCATATTATATATATTGTATTTACAACGAAAAACTTTCTGCAATAAAAGCAAGTGTGTCACAGCCTTTCGTCGATGTTTTCATCTGAAGTGAACACGATAGTTTTCCTTGTTTTTTTTTTTTTAATCCCCAAAAGAACAATGAACAGAGGTATAAATATAAATTGTTAAAACGCATGCAATTAATTTAGTAATACCATGATGACCTCGGGTTCTTTTGTTCTCGCCGGGTGGTTTAATCACGATATTCCCGGCTTTAGCGGGGAGATCTCTAAATCTCCCGGCAAAGCCGGGCAGATTTCTAATTTCTCCCTGATTAAAATTCATGAGCCAAAATTCAAAGACACGACAAAGAGTTTTCTTAATACGTTTTATATGCATGCACACGCGTCAGAATTGCTTATTCCCAAACAAATTTCCTACAATGGAAAATTGTTGAATACATCACTGATCATGCATTGTATTACACAATACTCCTACTATCAATTAGTTTTGTACAATGAAAACACTAGTTTCACCTCGGTCATCATGGTATTACAAACTAATACAATGGATTTTAAGAATATAGTGATCAAATCTCCCGCAAACCGCGGAATGTTTGTGAAAGTCCCTCGGGACGCCTTCGGGCTTCGCCCTCATGCTTTCCCTCGGGACTTTCACAAACATTCCTCGGTTTGCGGGAGATTTAATCACTATATTCTTAAAAACCATTGTATTACTTATAATACATTCTTCGAAATTGACTAATTTGTCGGCCCGGGGGTGGGGCATTTGTTTTGCTTTTTCATCCCAAGGGTGGGGCATTTGTTTTGCTTTTTCATCCCAAGGGTGGGGCATTGTTCCTCCTTTTTTACCCTACCACCGGGCATTTGCACGAAAAAAATGAAAATTTACCAATTCCTGGGGGTTGTCCCGGGGGGATGGTCGCAGCTGGAATTGACTGATGCATAAACCCAAACGATTCTATTGGATGATTGCTTCATTATACTAAAATACAATAGGTTCAGTGACCGTGCACCGTGCACAAAATTGCATAAAGACGAACAAAAAGATAAAGACTTTAGCAGAGTTTCCATGCAGACCATATCTCGATTGACTATGATTCACAACACTCTAACATCTTTTTTAAGTCTATCCATATATATATATATATATATATATATATATATATATATATATATATATATATATATATATAATATATATATAAATATATATATATATATATATATATATATATAAGGAATCCTCCTTTTCAAGTTTATAATAACTTATGTAACATCAAGATAAAAACTTTAAACATTTATTAAAAATCGACGTTTCAGGGTAAACCCTCTTGACTTCAGTTAATATTAACTGTATGTTATATGTGAATATGTGAATATGTGAATATTTGTGCTGGTAAAGTGATGGCTTGTGAAATTATATAATATACATGAAGTGAAGATATGCATCAGCCTATAACTCAGAAAATGTTCTCAGAAAATGTTCACAGAACATTTTCGAGTCCCAGACAGGAATCGAACCCGTAACCTTCTGATTACCGATGAGACGCTTTAACCATTGAGCCACACGAACTCAGATGGAGAACGAAGGTTCATTAATGGTCCGATGTGATCGTATTGTGATATGTGTAATCTTTCGAGTTGCAACGTATAGTGTTACGTTAATTTAACATTAACTGCATGTTATATGTGAATATATTTGTACTGGTACAGTGATGGGAAAGTAAAGTCCCAGACGGGAATCGAACCCGTAGTCTTCTAATTGCCGGTGAGACACTCTAACCATTAAGCCCAACGAACTCAGATTCAATTTAGTTGAAAACTTCCCACCATTTTGATTGGCAAGAGAATCACCTGAAGTATAACAGAATCAAACTGGTACCCATGGCCTTTTGTCTCAGTTGAAGGTCGGCAAAAATGGCCTTATGATCGGGCTGTCACATGAGAAGGTTAATTAATGGTCCGATGGAGTTGCAACGTATATAGTGTTACATTCAGTTAACATTAACTGTATGTTATATGTGAATATATTTGTATTGGGAAAGTGATGGGAAAGAAAGTCCCAGACGGGAATCGAACCCGTTACCTTCTCATTGCCGGTGAGACGCTCTAACGCCCACTCAGATTCAATTTAGTTGAAAACTTCCTACCATTTTGATTGGAAAGACAATCACCTGAAGCATAACACAATAAAACTGATACCCATGACATTTTGTCTCAGTAGAAGGTCGGCAAAAATGGCCCTATGATCACATGTCACATGAGAAGGTTTTTTGATCTGATAATTTATGCCGTATTTTGTTTATTTTGTTGAAGTGATTAATGATGAGATGTATTCAACGCTCTACAGACTAGCTTGTGTAAAGCATTCATCATAAAAGCAACTAACTAGCATAATTACTCTGGCTATCTTGTGGTAGCACAGAGTGTAGGTTTTGCCAACCTTTCTGTGTTATTTTATTTCTATGTCGCAATAATAGCTGACTCAGCAGTTATACCCTACCGACAAGCTTTGCGAGGCTAGTGCGATTGCACCATAGTTTCCTGCGTAGGCTAAAGTAGCCCGATGAGTTAACGCCTAGCGGGCGTCTTGTTCATTATACATCCATGATTATCTTGTATAAATATCCTGCATGAACAAGTATATCCACTGATCTCTAAACAAAGACTTGATCGAGCAACTATTGTTTAATGCTGCGAGAAAATGAAGCCGGGAATACTTCGCGGCGGCCATATTGAAAGTACCACGTTATATAGTTTTACTGCAGCGACAGAGACTATGTCTATGATCTTTTAAGATGCTAAAATGAATTGTCGAAGGTTTTTCCCGTAATTTAGAACACAAATTACGTCCCCATTACTGTAAATATGAAGCCGGGAATATTTTGCGGCGGCCATATTGGAGCGATCACCGTGGCTTCTCCAATATGGGAAACCTTGGACAACTCATTTATTTTAGCAGCTTAAAAGATCAGAGACAGATCTGTCTCTGTCGCCTATAGTAAACCTATACGTCCCAACAAGATGGCCGCCACGAGCTACTTCCGTCTTCAATTGCTGAACAATAGTTGCTCGATCCAGTCTTTATTTAGAGATCAGGGCCGGGATATTCGAAATTAAGGTGATTAGCGCTAATTCTGGATGAAAATCTAATCGCCTGTTTATTTTGGTTTGTTCTGTTATGACAACTAAAGTTGAAACTTTCTAAGGCAAAACATTTCATAATTTCCATGTATGATATCTGAACAGAAATTTCTAAACATCTTGGCAGCGCAACTTCAGAATTTTGTCCACAAAATTTCCACTAATCCTGGGTTAAGCTAATCGCCTTTTGAACGACGCACGCAGTTTTTGAAAATTAACCAAAGCCCTTATTTTTTAATTTGTGGTAAAATTTAAATGCAAGGAAAATTCTTAACATCCGCGTTTAGATAAATAAATTGTTATACTCCAGTTGAATTAATTGAGTTTCAAAACGGCAAATAAGATATTATAGTTCGACCATCCCATCCCATGGCTATTTTCGCAGTACGAGGTTGTTACAAAGTAATAGGCCGTGTAGTGTTTTTCAATTGGGCAGAGGCGAAAATAGCAGAAAAGGAAAAATTGAGGTGACATACACTGTACCTCAAACTGAACTAAAAAAATTGAGGTGACAAACCATAGAATACGTCAAACTGACCTAAGTACGAAGTATTGTTAAGGACGAATTTTCATCTCTGTTTTCTTCAAGGAGTAATTATCTCTCCGGTAACCCCAGAGAACACCTTGATAATCTTTAGTACTGTAACCATGATCATACTGACCATTTAGGTTGGAGTTGGAACACCAGTTGTACCACCAAGCACCCTTTCTCCAAAGAGCACATGAACCACCAGGCGAAAGGTCGTTATCTCTATCCTTAGTAGAAAACTTCATTCCATTATTATACCGAAGAGAATCACCAGCATCACCTGAAACATGAGTCACAGTGTAAGAAAGTAAGTGAGAAATGTACTCCTAATAAACTGAATTGTAGTTGGGGTTCTAGACTATAATATTCTCTGTTTTGCCAAATGCAGAAATCGCAATTGGAAGACAGTGTGGCGCGTATATTAGAGAGGAATATCACAGACTATTATTTCTAATATTCCTCTCTCGTTCCCTTTTGAAGATTAGAGGATAATTAGTTGGGAATATGAATTCATTGTTTGTAAAAGTTATTTACCGAGACCTTAGGAAATAAGTAATTTATTCCCGAGGTCGATATAAATAATGAATGTAGTTCATGATTTAGATTTCCGTCGAACAAAACATCAATTACCGAATGCGTGAGGCTATGGTGATGGTAAACGTTACATCACGGGCGGAGGGGGAGGAAGAGCACGCCATTAGTCCCCGTCAACGGCAAGCAATCGTCTTCTGGACGATCTGTTTTAGTATCCGCGAGAGATGCTTGTATTATGATATACATCATAGAACTGCATGCTAACCCCAAAACAACTTAGATCCTAATAACCCAAAGCCACCACCCAATGGGTTTTCAACGGCTAACCCCCGTGATACAAGAAAGTACAAATCCTATTACTAACTAATAATAAAAGGATCGTCCAGAAGACGATTGCTTGCTGCTGACCAAGATAAATGGCGTGCTCACCCTCCCTCTCCGCTGACGGAGAAAAATAAAATAAAATAATGAGAAACAAGATAACTTTATAAATGTGTCGAAAAAATACTTAAGTAAAAGTATTTACGTATTTCCATAGGTGACGTTTAGGACGATGTGCTCTTCTTCAGGTTTGATGGAGAATGGGAGCGTCGCGCGCGATATATACTGTATATATAGTGTGCGTGTGTGACGTAATGGTAATCATAAGCGTTAAGTTGTCGCGAAAATATTTCTTACACTTAATAGACCTTACCCCATTATGACGTACGAATCTATTACTGACTACTACTACCATAATTCCTTGCGAGATTTCCTTTCTCATGTTAATGTTAAACTCCCTCTGGGAGACGGAAAACAATTGTCCAACTTAACACCACAAAAGATATACCGAAAAGGATTCTGGTAGTGGTAGTCACTAATATATTCATGCGTCATAATGGGTAAGGTATATTGGATAAAATTAGCACCTGTTCTCAATTGGCGCGGTAGCTCAACTGATAGAGCAGCGGACAGGAATCCCAAAGGTGCGAATTTAAATCCCGCTCATGCACGATTAATCATGTCGACTAATTTTCAAAATTATCTAAAATATATCTGCGTATAACCCTCAAATTGATAATTGCCCGTAAAAATCGACTCAATCGGTTTATAAGTGAAATCACACATCAGCACATCAAAGAAAACCGACGCAATCATGAACTAATTAATGTTACTCACCTGTATATCCTCCAACAGTTAACTTGTAATTTGTACTTTCATCTTCTACTTTAAATATCGAGTAACTGGCATCTTTCTTTTCCTCTTCAAAATCTTCCAGGTCGACTCTTAATTCTTTGGCATTCTTTTTTGTGAGTCGATTGATCTTGTCCAGTCCCAGCCAAAATTCACCAGACATATTTCCAAAGCCATTTTTATAGTCTTCCCATCCACGATAGAAATCCACACTTCCATCCTGCCGTCTCTGAAACACTGTCCATCCTCCCCCGTCTGTTGTCATATCACAGCTGACGTTAAAAATTCCAAGTCCATCGGGATCAATTGAATAGACGCCATCTTTGTTTTCCCCCATTTTCTTCAACCAGTCTGCACAACTTCGCATGACTATAAATATTTTATTACTAGTTTAGTGGCAAACGTTCAATCTCAAACGTTTAATCACAATAATATAGTTTATTATACAGTTATGGTTAAATCTAATAGTTTATGAAGCCCTATTATTAAACCAAAATCTCTAATTATTGTTGGAGAGTCATAATTTTGTGTAATACACTAAACACCCGCTATTAAGTACCTCCACCGATAAGTACGTCAGGCTGAAATTAAGAATTTTGTGGCCCTTAAAACAAGAACCTGTTTGAGCCTGAGGTTTAGCTTGTATAAAAAAAAATTGTTTATAATTATACTGTAGCATACACACATGCAACAGTGTACTGCTATAAACTGTGACATTACTGTAATAGAACGTAGTTTACCATGTTCAGTATGAATAAGGAGGATGTACCTTAGCCTTATCATCTACAAAAATCTGTAAATATTGCAATTTCATCCATTTAATTACATTTGTTTACTGAATGGTAAAATAATCTTCTGTCTATAAGAACATACCACCCTGATTTTTCCATAGTAGGTTCTTAATAGCGAATGTTTACTGTACTAAATCGTTGACTTATTAACCGAAAGCGAGATCTATATGGAGAAGTATTTGCCGGCTGAGGTTTTATATTTTGCCTGAGGTTAATAAGGAATTAATTATATGGGCTACACACGCAAGTGTATATGAAGCATATAAAAATATATTCTAATATAAATATTAACAATAAGGATATATAGATGATGTTACATTAGCGCGTGCGGAGATATATATATATACGAATGTTATCTTTGAGTGTTGGAATAATAATAGCTCTTACTTCATGGACAGCGACAGAAAATTGCGAATGGCGTATTTTTTAATGATGATTATAAATGATACAAAACAAAGATAATCAAATATTTGAAATCCCAATGCAGGACTAAAAAGTGGTGAGGGCGTTACTAGATAGAAAAATTAAAGTACTTAACGTCGTATTTGTTCTACAAAGACGTCACCGAGGGCGTCTGAAGACAACGTTGACCAACTGCTAAAAGTAAGGCTAGTTATTTAAGTTAAACAGTGACTCGTTATTAGACGCATTTTCCACGAACTTTGAAGCTTTTACGAACTAGAAAATATGTACTTTCATTTCATTTTACATTCAACGGTTTGTGGCTTGATGCAGCGATAACATTCAAACTTCAATTTGACAGAAATATCTGAGACTCAACTATCTCGTGGTTTTAGGACGCGTGAATTGCTTAAGCTCCCTATAATGCCATCACGAGAAGATAAAATTCGTATTTCCAAGCTGCCATGTAATGTTCTGATTATTGAAATCGATGAAATAACGATGGTGATATCTATACACATTTTTGTCATCAAAATAAAGATTATATATTTTTTCATTGCTCACATTTAATATTTCATTTTTATCTTCACATGCAAGGATATATATTTTTTGAATTGGAAAAACCTAGTATTTAATTTATATTCGGAAATTCTGGTTCATGTATTTATTACCACACGGCTGGATTATTGCAATAGTCTACTGTTTGGATTTCCGCAATATCAACAAGCTAAATTTGGCAACGGGTACAGGACGCAGTTGCCAGGCTTATTTCCAAACTACCTAGATTTTGCCATATTACACCTGTCCCCTGTAGTCTCTACTGACTTCAGATTAATCACCGTATTTATTTCAAAATCTTATTGATTACATTAAAGGAAATTCATGGTATTGCTCCTGATTATATTTGAAATATTGTCAATTTCAAAATGTGCTCTAGGTATAACCCACGTAATAATGATGAGACATTATTAGTATTACCACCTGGCAAATTACTTGTAACATTAGGAGATAGGGCGTTTGTTTTTGCAGTCCCCAAACCATGGAACTCATTGCCTAAGGAAATTAGGAACATGACACTAACTTTTTACCAACTTTTAAGAGTCGTTATTGCCAAATTCATCGAGTCCCTGCCACAACCATCTCGAGTGAAGGTACGCTGGTAGCGTCCCCAAACGAGAAGGAGAGGGCAAGCTTTTGCCTATCTCAAGTAGCCTATACACTGGTTGCGGCAGCGCACCCACACGAGAGAAACACAAGCTTTTGTTGCAAAACCTGTTGGTTAAATCCAGAATTTATTACAGTTTGCCTAGAATATAAAATGTGGGACTAATATTGAATTAATGCGCATGCCCACACACCATGGCCTCTCACATTCGACAATTGATATATTTGAATATAAGCACAAGCATACGTATACTTATATATTAAAATAGAATAAGATGGGAGATACATGAAATACTAAGTTTTGTTAGGAAACCTCCTCAACTATTATAAATAAGTCAGTTAATTACCTCGAACCTCGGCATTAAGCATATACTTAATGTATGTGGCTTAATGCCTCGGTTCTCGGTAACTAACTCTTACTTAATCTATTGTAACTTTATATGACGACTGTAATATTTACTTTCATCGGCTCGTAATGCTCCTTTGACAATTTTTTATGTAATTGGTGCAATATAAATTTCATTTTAAATTAAATTAAATTATATAATAGTATCTAAAACGTTTTTCTGAACGTTCTATCATCTCCCTTCATATCCAGTTTCTCGGAGAACATAGCGGTTTTTATTATAGCAGATAAGCCATTAGTTATGCGTTGCAGGGATTGGAATTACACTCGTTAATGTCTTAAAATTTAACTTACATAAATTTTATTAAAAATAAGAATAATGTTTAAAAGGTTTTCTGAGAGTTCCTTCATAATTTCATATCCAATTTTTGGAGGACATAGCAGTTTACATTTTTATAGTAATTATAGAGAAGGAGTATTTAAGTTACCTGTGCAGGAGGTACCATTATGAACAAATCCATTCTTACACTTGCAAGTATATGAATCAATACCATCTTTACACTCAGCATTTTGGTCAGTGCAGGGATTGGAACTACACTCATCAATGTCTTAAAAATTAACATGAATTTTATTAAAAATAAGGATATTAATATCTAAAACGTTTTCTGAAAGTTCCTTCATAATATCATATTCAATTTCTTAGAGAACATAGCAGTTTATATTTTTTAGTAATTATTTTTATGGCATGCAGGCATTGGAACTACACTCGTTAATGTCTAAAACGATTAACAATAATTTTATTAAAAATTTAAGGATAATATTTAAAATATTTGTGAAAGTTCTATCATCTCCCTTCATAATATCATTTCCATTTTGTCGGAGAACTTAAGTGTTTATACTGTATTTTTATAGTTATTATAGATTATCAGTATTTAAGTTTCCTGTGCATTTGGAAGTTCCATCACCAGTAAATCTATTCTTACACTGACATGTATATGAACCAATACGATATACACCTGTACACACTCAGCATTTTCGTCAGTGCAGAGATTGGGAGGTACCAAGGCCGTAGGAAGATGTTTTAGGTTAGGAGCTTGTCGTGCGGCGAAGGCGCGAGAACCCTCTAGGGGGTCCGGGGGTATGCTCTCCCGAATATTTTTTGATTCTCTCACTCTCTGAAACGCGGTTAAGGTTTCCAGCTGCATTTTGAGGTCAGTTTTACAACAACATATTATGATCATAAACAGCATAATTTTACTTTTACTACCTTTACTTCCTTCGTCAATATCTGACTAGTTTCTGGAAACTACAGCAGTTGCACATTGTTGATCTGGTCTGTGTTTTAAACTTGTGTATGAGCAAGTGCTATGATTTGAGCTTAATTCTTGTGCAATCTGAGGTATCAGCAGTAATTGCTTATTTGATTTTCTGCTAGAATTGTAGCAAAGAAAATACCAGGTCGGATATAAAGATCGGATATTCCTCTGCACCATACGTGTTTCCTAACTGGCAGAAGAAAATTCGTGTTTTGACGTCGATTTTTTAGGGGCCCCCCTGCTTCCGGAGAGTAGGGGAGAAAAAATATTAATACATTTTATTAAGAATCCGGATAATATCTAAATGTTTTCTGAAAGTTCATTCATCATGTCATATCCAATTTTTCGGAAAACTTAGCAGTTTACATTTTTCTAGTTACTGTACAAAAAAAATACACATATATTTATTTAAAAGTTGAAAACATTTTCTATTTTCCATACAGTGTAAAAACACTGGTGGGAGTTCAGCAGAACGAGAAATCGCTTAGTGTCCGAAGCTGGACGAGCGTTTCCACTGCGATTTCATGTTCTTTCCAAACTATCACGAGGTTTCTTTAAACGTAATGGGAACACGGGAAAATGTTTTCTAATTTCTGTGAAATTAGAGGTCGCAATAAGGTTATCCAGTATTGCCTCGTTAATAAAGCTCGCATTGTGCCCCAATTAATGCGATCACAAGATACCCTATAACAATTTAAAGAAATATTTTTGGCCTGTTTTATTTATCAAAAGAAAAAAGTATAACTGTGTTGGCTTGTGAAGGTTAACGTTCTTTGTAATTTAATCAGTTTGTGGTTTTCAAGTTGATACTGTTGTATTCAACGATTAATTAACTACCATAACATATCCGCGATTTTTGATATTGCGTATTTCTTGAATTTTAATTTTAATTTTTTGGAACTGTATTTCAAACTGAATTGCCGACACATTTTGGTAGATAATTTCCCAAGAATTCAACAGTATCAACAATATTTTTAATTGTGTTTAAGAATAAGCTATGATCTACATTGCATGATATTCCTGTAAACTCGCACGTATGTTGCGCTGTCTATTTCAATAAAGACTTTTATTATTATATTATTATTAAAACTAAAAACTGAATAACATTTGAACTCCTCAAGCCAAAACAGTTATTTTTGGTAAATAAAACAGTTGGCTTATTGTTTTTCGTGAAATTAGATTTCATAACCATGTTTTATGAACGATTATCTTCAAATTGATATATGATGATCGCATTAATAAGGGCGCAATATGAGCTTTTTTACTAGGCGATTCGAATAACCTTATCAGTCGTTTCCTTAAACCATTTTAATTGTTCATACCTTTCTCACATCGTTGTCCAGTATAACCTGAAAGACATGAACATTTCTTGGTATTTTCGATGCAATTTCCGCCATTTTTGCATGGTAAGCCGCATGTGCAGTCAAACGGCTAGATCAAATAAAATAAATAAACAATTAGACCGTGGCCTGCGTATAATAATAATAATTATTACATTATTTATGTGGGGTTATGTAGTATTTGTACTACTCATGTAGTACTTCAGAACATTACATTGCGTTGCGTTGAATTTTTCAGTTTAGTTTTAAATATTGTTAGCGCGTTTGTGCTTCTTGTTCTACTGTAAAGTTATTAAAATCCATTTATGCGTGATAAATCAGTTTATGGTTTCCCCCAGTTTGTGTTGACTTTAGGTAGATATAGGTTGTAAAATGTTAATAAATTTAAAGATAAAAATACATTAATGTTTCTGTCGTCAGACTCTGAGAGGTATCCAGTAAATTGTTGTAAGGCTTCAGTTGAGGAGGAGGGTCGTGGAGCATTAAGTAATAGTTTAGCAGCTTTATTTTCTAGAATTTGTAGAGGGTTCATTATTGTCGAGTTGTTCTTGTCGCTCCAAATAATGTCGGCATTATCGAAAAGTGGTAAAATTATCGCTGTACAAAGAGTTCTTATAAAGAGTGATTATACCTGTATAATACAGTAAAATCCCACGTATAAGAACCTACTATTTTCCAGGTCAGGGTGAATAGGTTCTTACATATTTGATGCATAAGACAAAATAAGCCTGTTTAGGTTCTTAAATAGGTTCTTATTTTTTCAAAGAGTGGTGCAGGTCATGAAATTTTAAATACAATTTAAATTATTTTACGTCAGTTTCTATGCAGTACTGTACTGCTTAACACTGACATTTGTTTTGTTGACAATTTTATTATACCAGTAGAAGTTGAAAGTATAAGTGCTGTTTCATATAAAGTCTGAAACACTTTCATGAAAGTAAATTTTGCAGTATAGGAGTTTAATACCCTGAAACACATTTATCTGGAACTGTATAAATCACTGCCAAGCCTTCAGTCTTATTTCTCATTCCATAACTATTACATGCCTACCAAATAAGAACCTTTTCCAAATTTCAGGCTGGGTTGGTTCTTATAAAAATAGGTGTCTAAATGGCAAATTTCAGGCTGTAGGTTCTTAATCCACTAGGTTCTTATACGCGCGATTTTACTGTTTGCTTATTAAGCATCATACATAGTAATAAGACTAGATAAGAAACTAGTGATCACATGGGGTAGTTCTAGCCCTCTGATTGGTTACGTACCTCGAACACTCAGTCGTGCAGGCTTAAGTAGGTTTGTTAAGAATTAAAATAATTTCTGATACCTAAATAGTATTTTGAACGTATAGGAATAAGGAGAAGTAAAATAATACTTACGCCATATACAACTAGATTTCATCCATTAATTACAACCAAAATAAAATGCTAAACGTTGTTTAAAGTGCCTATGACACGAAAATTAAGTTTACCTTATTTGAAAGAACACTTCAAATGACAGAGGGACATATTTTGAGGTTTTTCGTTTCCTTTCTTCGTTCTTGAGATATTTTAGTTTGTCTACTATGTAAATGACAATGGTGTGACGTACTCGTGCATAATGGCTTATCGGAGAAGGTTATTTATCTTTGCTATGTGCGTGAGTATTTCCAAAAACATGGAACTGTAGAA
Source organism: Chrysogorgia sp. JL179-B06 (assembly GCA_035772405.1). Classification (NCBI taxonomy): domain Eukaryota; kingdom Metazoa; phylum Cnidaria; class Anthozoa; order Scleralcyonacea; family Chrysogorgiidae; genus Chrysogorgia; species Chrysogorgia sp. JL179-B06. The sequence goes on from JAYKKM010000230.1 coordinate 684,328, forward strand.
TTTCAAGTGATTTGTGTGATAATAACAAAGATATATAACCTTCACCGATAAGTCATTATGCATGTTACGTCACACCATTGTCATTTGCATATAATACAAACTGAAATATCTCAAGAACTACTCAAGGAAACGAAAAACTACAAAAGATGTTACTCTGTCATTTTAAGTGTTCTTTCAAATAAGGCAAACTTAATTTTCGTGTCACAGGCACTTTAAGTTTACATAATGTATGTTTGTTTTTAACAATGATTTCGTGTCTGTTTGTATTCATTTCTTTAACTTTTTTTCTTAAAATCATTGAATTAACTAAATTACATTCTAAAGCAATTTGTTAATGTTAATATTTCCCAAAACGTAGTTAAAATATTGTTTATCCGCTAAAACTAGCCGTTACGGCTAGACAGCCAATCAGTGTGCTTCGTTTTGCATATATACGGACGTTACTGCATTTCAGGTAAATACACATATCTCATAGTTGCACGTCACTTACTCTTTTTGGATGCATCAGTATAATGTAATCGTAAGTTCTGTTTTCTTCCAAATTCTCAGCGGGTTCTTCCGATGCAAGAGCGTGAAGTAACTCACAATTTTCCTTCCCGTCGTTGCGAGGTATTTTTCGGAAATTCGTAGCTCTGCAACATGCGTTTTTTATAACAGTGGGCTGAACAATCAAATTCTGACAAAGCAGTGAGATGTTTATGGACTGTGGTGTTCAAACGATGTCCTAAAACAGAAAGAAGTTAGGAGGAATTATTAATAATCCAATGCTCTAATAATATTTTAACTTACTTATATTTTTGATAATTTGGAATTTTGACCTGGTATATTTTATGTATGATTAGATAAACTAACACTTGTATTGTAAATATTTTTAATTTATTGAGCCAGGCCCCTCGGGGAGAACATGATGTTACCCTGTTAAAATAAAGCTTCTATGTATGTATCTATCTAAAATGTTGGTTCATGAGAGACCGCGGAGCTGCTATTTAGATTGGGGCTAAGCCTCGAGAGTCCAGCCTACAAAGGGTACCATGCAAGCATGTTCTCGGGAAATTTTGGAATTTATTTCTTCTAAAATGGTTGGAAGTGCATCTAAAACCGCCAAACATAAGAATACTAATTTACTATCAATAACGGTATTACAAACCAATTAAATGGAACTAAACCAAATCAAACAAATGCTAAATTGTCGAAGGCAAGAAAGCACAGAGTCACATTCTTTTGAAGCGCTATTTCGCGTAACAAGTCGCGTTTACAAGACTATCATATACCAAGCTGGTACTTCTCGCGATATCTGATGGTAACGAAGGTTGGTAGAATGGCCACAGAATATTCTGAGGTTAATTCTCATTTCTGAAATCGGATTCCGAGCAACCAACGATTATTATACAGCAAGTAAGATCAAAACAAAAATACAAGTCTACACTATAATTAAATTAGATAACATGGCTCAGGATAAGAGTTAATCGTTAATATACGTTGATTCATTTGTGGTTCCTTTCAAATATTGCGCGGTTTGCATTATAACAGCATTTAGTAAAAACTTACTAGTAGTCTAATGTAAATGCTGCAATCTGATTGGCTACTCTACTCGCTACCTAATTGTCGATATATAGATATCGAGTAGTCGCAAGTGACGTGATAATGATGAGTTTTTCGCAAAAAAACAATGCATAATAACATAATAAGTATACGTCAGAGTTTTTATTTGTATTATTGTATTTTTATTGTTTTTATTCAATTTATTGCTCTGAAGATGTTGCATGTTAGTAAATATATTTGATAAACTTATTTGACTTTGTCTTCATTATGGCGTTTATATACGAATCTTGAGTTGGGCTGTTATTTTTATAATACGATTAAGTTAGGTTTTACTAAAACAATTAGATTATTCGCTCTCATTTTCTATTTAACAATTAGTCATTGAAGTCGAGGTGATTATCGGTGAATATTTACCGAACCGCGAAGCGGCGAGGTAAATATCACCGATAATCACCGAGACTGAGGTGACTAATTGTTTTAGTAGAAATTCATGGCGTTTATATACGAATCTTGAGTTGGGCTGTTATTTTTATAATACGATTAAGTTAGTTTTTACTAAACCAATTAGATTATTCGCTATCAATTTTTATTGAACAATTAATCATTGAAGTCGAGGTGACTATACAGATATATCTGTGATTATTATACCCTCACATATAATAGTCCGATCAATTGTCGCTATTAGCATCACGTGAGAGTCCAATATTTACGATGTAGGATAGCAACATATTGGACAGCAAACTTTTAACTGTTTGCGTGCGAAGAAACATCTTTGTGTTAAGATATTTTGTTCGATATAATAAAACACCTATTGGATTCGTCTTCGCCCAATATTACAAAATATTTATCTCTCGATTTGCAATATTAGGCTCGACGTTCGGTCTCGCCCAATATTGAATTATCGACGTAAATATTTTGTAATATTGGGCTCAGAGGAATCCAATAAGTAATAATATTTACCGAGTAGCATAGTAAATATAACGATAACCACCGCGATACAGGTGACTATTAAGCTAGTTCGAAATGTCGACTTCGCATCAAAATGATGCGTTCTGCATCAGGATAAAACTTATTTCAATTCATAACATCAGGCTGGGAAATTCAGTATAACGATTTTGCAAGTGTAAATAGAAATGCAAATGACTATCGTGGTTTTAGCCTGATGTTATGAATTGAAATAAGTTTTATCCCGACGCAGAACACGTCATTTTGATGCGCAATCGACATTACGAACCGGCTTATTGTTTTAGTATAATTTTAGGCCTGAAATGATTGTCCAATTGAGAAGTTTTAGACAGACAGTTTGAACTGTGTTAGATATAATTTGTAAATCCAATGCTCGATTTTTTCTGCACGCTTGACAGCTTTCAAAAACACACTAACGATAAAAAACGGACATAAAATACAAATAATTATACGAGAAACAATCATCTCATCCTTAGACAGTTGTATCTTGAGATAAATGTGGTGTATACAGTGTCTTTATCATAAGTTTTTGAGCCCTTTCGACGATTTATTATTTATAATCACTTACCTATATATATAACGTTATATATAGAGGTCAGTGGTTATAATAGTATAGTCGCCATTTTGAAAACAAATTCGTCATGTTTTAGAAACCATACATCAAAATGATGATTCCGAGAATGATTAATTTAAACACTTTTTCAAGTATGATTTCTAGTAATGTGATAGTTACCGCGCTACGCAGTCTATCGAGTTACTGATCAGTCAGCCAATCAGAACTCGTTTAATAAATAATACTAACAAAAATATGCCGTCCTTCTCGTCCAATTACGGCACGAGAAACTCTATATAGTCACCTGTCAATTTCTACTAAAAGGCGAACTATCAGCTCATAAAAATTTCGAATTCATCAAATTGTAAAATAGATATATTTATAATTTTATTAACGTTACATTAGATGATGATGTATGTTTTAAAGGGTGGAAAGAGTAGAGTGCACGGTTTAAAGACAACGGATTCAGCACCGCTGCTCGGAGCTGGTTTACGTTGTTGAGATATTTTAGGTGGCATATTGTAATGCGAAACTGCACAAAGAGGATAAATACTTGAAAGTAGTAAATATATTTATGAATATCTTCGCTTATAATAGCGCACTGTATGCGAATGACAGGAAAATAGAAATAACGTGTGTTATAGCATATTCCTTAATCGTTAAATCAATCTCCCAGCTTGTCTTATAGATATTTCAGGTATCTCTTTATTAATACACTTTAATAATACTATCTGCCTATCTTAACACTAACAAGACCGAAGGTATAACATTCCTATTCGCGAGCAAATATTTTATATTTTAAACATTCCCTATCTCTATAACGAGTTACTGAAGGTATACCACAAGAAGACCAAAAAAATTAATATACAGTTTAACTTAAAATTTGTCTACATATTATTTTTTTCCAATCTTGACTAGTAAGAGTACAAAACAGTAAGAGAGCGCTTTTTACTTTTTAGTGTTATTTAATATTCGGCATCCTTTTCTGATCTGCTTAGGATTCGTCGTTTTAGACAAATATTATTTAAGTAAGCTCGTATCATCAATTATTCAAAACGAAAAACGAAATCAATTAGCATTTACAGGTTAAAATTAAATTTAAGCATTTCTTTACCCATGCACCGTACGTAAACTACGTATTAAGCTTTTCATTCAACAACTGGTGTAAAACTGTTCAACTATAGAATAGTGCAACGTATTGTTAGAGTCCACAAGACTAAGAGATAGATTTGTTGAGATAGATTTTCCTCTCGATTTCATATAAATATAATACCTGCTTGACAAGTTAGTTAAAACATTGTTTGTTTTTAAAGTTATAAATATTCAAAATCGAAGCTAGACGTCCTTTTATTTCAAACTGGCGTTTTTCCATTTATTTTAACTGGAATTTTTTCCATCATTTCATCTCTAATTTCAGTGTTTCATAAACTACCATCAACTTTAAAATTGAGTCAATATGTTTATGGGAGCCAAGAGAGTTTTCACTTCTTTCCTTTCTTTATTTTCATAAATGCTCATCCTCGTTTGAAAGCGATGGTGACATTTACGAAAACAAGTGCAGTCGAAAACGGTTGCAGTCTACCAAGTCTTATCGAATTTCACTCACGTTTCACCAGCCCGCGAAACAACTTTCATAAAAACCCTTGTCTTCTAACTCTCGTTTGATGAGGAGGAAGGAGAGTCGATAAATAACACTCATACAAACTCTTGTCTATCAATTATCTTTCATCCTCCTTTGCCAGAAACTAGCAATGAGAGTCGAAACAACTCTCGTACAAATTCTTACATACCAACTCGCGCGCTTTTGATGAGGAGGAAGGTCAATAGTTAGAGCGTCTCACCTGCAATAACAAGATTACAGGTTCGAGCCGTATCCGGGACTCCAAAACATTTTCTGAGGATCCGAGCTTGACAATCGTCCACGTATCACCTGTCTACTCCCAAGTCCCTATATTACCTATATATATATATATATATAGAAAGTATTTATGGTGAAGGAAAATTTCGAGTGTTGGAATACATACATTTTAAGACCAAATCGGGACCAGTTGCGAAAAATACAACTTCAAGGCCTTTCGGCTGGAAATATTACCTATATATATATATATATATATATATATATATATATATATATATATATATATATATATATATATATATATATATATATATATATATATATATATATATATATATATATATATATATATATATATATATATATATAACAATCAAATAAGGTTTAGACTAACCTGCGTCTTCTTTGTGGTCACAAAACGTTATTCTTCCATAGACCGCTCGAACATCACGAAATTGAACTAAGAACATCCAAAGCAAAATAAACTTTAATTGACCTCCACAACGTGCAGGTTGATTTACGAAAAATGATCCGAGTATCGCCATCATTAAACGTGTCATCTTAACCAGCAAATGCATGGTTTTGTCTCCCTTCAATTTGAAGGAACGAACGCAACGTTTTCTTTCTTTGAAAAGTGACTCGCAATTAACCCGATGTTTATCTTAATGTAGTTAAAACCGAAACCTTACTCCAGAAAAGTCTTCATTGAAATGAGCTGCGAGCTGTATTCAAAGTCATTAAACTGCAGTTGATTAATTATTTAACAATTTTGTTCTTGTTTCTAAATCATTGAATGTTCGTATTTGTTTGTAGGGCTAGTTAAAGTGTCTATGAAAACGTAAATTTTCATCAGTTTTTTAGATGTTCAATTTGCATTTATAGCCACTGAAATAGGCCATAAAAGAACGAAATTTTCAGCCCCGAAAATGTGGTCACTGCACGCACGACTAAATACCACGTGACGTGTTGGTGTGACGTCAAGGTGTTTGAAAGTAGTGTAAAAACGGCAGAAATTACTGAGTAAGCTACAAAACCCAGTATGTTCAGTAAGTTGGCCAAAAACTAGCGAGAAGTTAAATTAAAAACCGTAGTTGGTAAAATAGCTAGTTGGATTTAGAAGCGTGTGAAAAAAACAGTTGAGTAGAAATCATAGCTAATCAATGGCTAAGAAACAAATTCTCATCTTTTCAAGAAGGGAACCAATGCAAAAAGGCTATTTGTTAAAGCATGTTCCATAAGCATTTGGGGAGAAGGAAAATTGGAGTGATGGAATATTTACATTTTGGCGAAAAATACAACTTCAAGGCCTTCCGGCTGGAATTGAACCCGCGATGCTAGTGCAGTGCTCTGACCACTGAGCTACGGAGGCCGTTGCCGAGAGCCCAGTCACGATTTCTGTATATATAGTGCTGGTATAGCCGGGATAAGATTCTGGGTATATTACAAGTAATATTTGACATTTCACTCGATTAGACTACATGTTGTCGGATTGGATTTATATTCGACATTTTTTCTCAAAATTATATATCGCTGTACTCGTAATTTGTTGTTTATAGTAAAGATACTTGTTCCTCGTGCAAATGTGTTGCTCATACAAATATTTATTAAATAAAAATACATAAAGCCAAAATTATGCAGTTGGAACACCATTAGTTGCTATACACAAAACATATCTAAATATATTTCAACAAACAAGTCAAAATAGGTTACGTATGATTATAATTTTTCAAACATTTTTCTTTCATATTTAATGAATTTAAGTAAACATCATTTCCGATTATCAATGATCATATCCAAGAATCTTCTATCTTTCACATAGTTTATACTGCTCAATGAATTTATTGTTAGTACATGCTGAAATAAATTATTTAGTCTTTATTGCATTTGTCGCATTTAGATGGGCAAAACATTTCTTTACCAGTGCATTCTCTTTTCACCTTCATATCATCTGGCAGCGTTGGGAAGTTGCGAAACTTTCTCGATGCATCAAAAAGTCTTGAGACTCGCCAATTATTTTTCGAACCACCGTTGACTTCATCCCTCATTGGAAAGGGAGAACAACCACTGACACTCAACAACAAAACAATGCCAACGAACCAGTTATTCTTCGAAGCCATCATCATTTTAGAACTTTGTACTGTTTCGTGTTAAAACAGGAGTGAAACTGCACAGTTGCATTTGGAAACTTGTTTTTATATTCCTTCGTAACTGTTTTAAGTGTTCGAATTCGTCAAATTTTCAAGTGATATGTCAAAAATAATGGATAATAAAAAGCATAGTTTCTCAGTTAATTATCATAATATTGAAACATGTCAACATATGCCATGAATAATACTCGTGTTATAGAACTAGGGTGAAATTCAATTTAAGTTTAGCATTTTATTAAAAGCCACTGTTAATCGAGTACCGTATAGGTTTGTTTTATGTCTTTTAAAAAACTCCAGCACTCGTGATGAAACAATTGTTGTTTCACGTTGATCGTTAATCGTAGATAGAACTAAATAAATAAGGAGAACCTTAAAAGGAGTCTGTTAAAGGTTCACTTAAAGTGGTCCTTACCATTATTGATGACGCCTTAACGTGGCTATGAAACGAAAATTTCAATTGCAGTTTTGATAAATAACAACACTCGTTGGCGAATCGCTCAATTGACATTATTTTAAAAGTACACTCTCTGAAGCTCTCTGTTTATCAAACATCTTGACGTCATCAGAGTTAAATCAGTGAACTCTATAAGGACTGGAACGCTAACTCCATTAATCCGACTGTATGATTTGATGAAGCCAAAATTCCCGCCATGGGGGCTGACATGTAGGTATCAAACACGCGTGTTGACCGTTACAGCAAATAATTGTAGATGGCTGAACGGAAAATTTTCACCTTTTTTGGAGCTAGGCTGTTTCCCAGTTGCTTTTTAAAAGGGCAAAATGCAATACTTGGTTGAGCTTTCTTTTCTAGAATTTCTAGCGATGGATGTGGCTTAACAAATAAAATATCCGTCAAACAAAAGGGAAATATGCACCGAAATTTGAAAAAATACAGGTTTCTCTTGATTTTCTTTGATGTCTTTTGAACTTTTGACAATATTTATTAAGATAAATATCAAAACACAATTTAAGGTTACTCCAATTTTGGAGTTAAAAAAAAGGTTCAGGACGATCCGCTTTTTGGGGGATATTTTTACTCTAGTAATTTGGGGTTATTTTAACTCCAGTAATTTGGGTTATTACAACTCCGTTTCTGGGGTTATATTTATTCCTTTTTGGGGTTAATTTTACTCCAAATTTTTGGGATTATTTTTAACCCAATTTTTGGAATTATTTTTTCCTCGATATTGGGATTATAAAATTTATGAAAAAACACCAAGCCTAGCTTTGGCGTTTCTCTACCAAAGGCGATTTGAGTCTACATTTATTAGCTTATTCCGCGTCGAACGCCGGCCCTATTACTTTACTCGCCAAGCGGAGACCCCTTGGTAGCTTGATAAAAACTTCCACAATGAAATTGTATACACGACCCTTCTAGCTTTGCCCTGACTAGTATATATAATTAATAAAAAATATGCGCATAGTTTGAATGAAAACAACAATATAAATCAGGCCACTGGTCATTTGGTAAAATATATTTTGTTTGATTTAAAGTACATAATATAAGTGTCATGCTTCGTGCCATTGTGCTTCGTCACGGTTCTGAAAATGAATAAAAAGGGAGTCAAAAATAAAATATGATAGATAAAAAAATTTGACACGAAATAGAAAGATATGAGTACATGTAGATATGAAATTACATAAATATGAACATAACAATAGTCAATAAACAATACAGGCAACAAAGCTTATACAAATATTACAGTTACCTCAGAACAGTTAACATATTTCCATACAGCATTCATATGTTGAGTCTCATATTAAATTCTTAAACATATTTTAGTAGACAAAAAGCGTATGGAAACAGATAATTTGATCGAGTACTGGTTCTCGAAATCGTAGACCAACCCGTTTCGAAATTAGCGATCGTGAGCGTATATAAGATCAAGATATTTGCCAGCCACATCTAAGATTCGAGTGTTACTCGAAGAAAGCCAGAAAGGTGACCAGATCATGAGTAAATCACAATGCGTATATACATGTATGCAGGCTGCAGCTAGTGGTTTCAGTTTCGCAAAGGTGAAAAGCCTGGGTGCGAGATTGATCGACAAAAAAACAGAGCCCATTTTAAGACTCTTGCTACCACAGGTAGCCCGATCGGTAATTATTGGATGAGGCTGAGCATGATCAAGAATTATCCAGACCGAGGTCAATGTTATCTTCCGAAGGCTGAGAACTGACGGAGGTCTGGATAATTATTGATGTCATGCGTAAGCCGAATCCAATAATTGTTTTATTATACATTGTTCAAAATAGTATTACTAAAAATATACAAACATAACAAAGTGACAGTCTGGTAGTAATCTACTACAAGCCATTTTTTATTTTGTACTTTTCGCGCGCTTTTCCTAGGGACGTCATCAGCGTCCAATAATATTTTTTTGGACACCTCCGTCCAATAATTCACAGTATTCGACGGAAATGACGTCGCACCTGCCGGATATTGAGAATTCACTGGAGTTTGTTGACCAATTTGAAACGAGAATGAAGTTTGAATGTATAATAATTTGTATTGTTTGAAATTCATCGCGAACTGTGAACCAATGCATGTTCGCTTATGCATGCTAATGAGGGGAAAATTAGAAATGTTCACTGTTAGAAGGTGTTTAGCAAGTAAATTCCCGGTCACGAGAACAAAAGAATTGGAGGCGATCATGGTATTATCTATATAATAATATACTTGTTGTGTGTCTGACCATAGTCAATCAATATATGGTCTGGAAACTCGGCAAACTTGTTTTAGGTTTATTAATATTTAAACGCACGCTTCAATGATTGAACCTAAACATTGCTTCATTATACTAAAAAACAATGTATTCACTAACCGTCACCGTGTACAAATTTGCATAAAGCAGAACAAAAAGATAGAACAAAGACTTTCGTTGAGTTACCAGGCCATATCTCCATAGACTATGGTCTGAAAGTCTGTCTGTATGTAACGCTCTTTACCAGCCTCCATCCCACATGGAAGCTTCACCGAGTCCTGCTAGTTATATATATTTAATCTCACTTATCGAATGTAAATTTAGTTGTTATGAAGAAAGCTCTCATGAAGATAAGCTACTGAAACGAACGTTCATACCTATTGGTTTACGTTGGGAATTGGAATGTTCGCTTTTTGAATGCACAGATACAGGTTAGCCGGTAAGTAATCTCCTAATGTTTAAACAGAAGCCAGATGTAAATTGTCGACATAGAAGTTCGTTTATTACAATGTTTTAAAACTGCCACTTTACAGACATCGTTGTGCTATAGACCGTAATTAATCTTTGCCACCAAAAGTGCTTAGAAAACTAATTCCGCTGGTATCGGTCGAACACTACTTCAAAACAACCTAAATAATTAGGTCATAATAAAACAAGAAATCAGTTCTTATCTCAAAAAACCTGCAGTGTTTTCAGATTTATCCTTCTAATATTAAGGATATTTCGCTCTCCACGCTCGCTTACTTACCGCCATATTTCATTGAGTATTTCACTGGAGACATCATGTAATATATAATAAATTGGCTCTTCCTAGACTCTTCGAAATATATTTCACGAACCATCACGTGAAATGGCTGTTACTTCGTGGCACAGAAATGTGAATGAGTAAAATGTTAATTAGCACTGTGTAGAACTGCCTCGTTCTTTAAAAAATCCCGTTTATTTTATCTAGGATAGGTTTAATTCATGAGTTGGACAATTCCAGGACAAAATTAAAAATTTTTTTTAAAACGAGGCAGTTCTATACAGTGCTAAATTTCTGTTTCCGGTACACGACGTAAGAGCCCGTCAAATGCACATATTTTTGCACGAAAGAACACGAATCTCACCGGCCACAAATTTGGTAAAATATAATCCTAAGTACCCGAAAGGAGAATAAAATTGCCTATTTGCTGTACTTTAATGAATAAGTTTAATCCTGCTGAGGAACGGAAGTAACACCATGAGATTTACTACCCCCTGCGTATTGTAATAAGTAGTTTACTATCTAAAATTAGCTCTCAAATTATTTGCTCTAAATCTGATAGCACTAAAATACTGCGATATCTATTTACAAGTAACTGATACTTTAATGTCGACAACAATTACTATGTCAATTTTTGGCTTATTGTGGAGAGGTCAGGTGATTGATAGCCTTGCATCCAGGGGTAGCGGAATCGTGGGGGCAACATGCAGTTTTTCCACCACAAATATTTGATCACAAATTATCCCACTCGACCTCACACCCCCCCTTCCCCCCGACCCCCGCTTAATGTCGGCGTTAGATCATATAGAGTTGACGTACAGCCGCGTCCTTGGGACGATGTTTTTTTAGTATAACCATAGCGCTACTTAACCATGCAAATAACCACTAACCCCAAAACAATTGAGATGCTAACCATAACCCCCACCTAATCAGTTTTCTATCCCCCCGCCTAATTAAGTGTCTTCCTGACCCTTGGCTGTATAGTCTATGGTTATACTAAAAAACATCGTCCCAAAGACGCGGACTGTACGTTAACTCTATATGATATAACGCCGACCCCCGTTTAAGGGATAATTCGAGTGCTAATCTCAACCGACGAAAATTTTATTTCCAGAATAAATTCACGTATTTACCGCCTTAACTGCTTCACAATATCCCCAATAAGTTGATGCACTGAATACTACTTGCGTTTCCACATTACCCTCTGGACAACTGCAAAAATAAAACACTTGGAACGGTTTCTTCTTAATGTAATTGTGCATTTATTTATTCTTTACAATCTACAGTTGAGTGATACATTCATAATACATTAATATCTTTCCTTAGTCGACATTTACAACACGTATTTTTGCTTATAGAGCAACAACCCTTAATAATGTCTTTGGGTGACTAAATACTTGGTATGGTATATGTCCATTCATTAATTATTTACAGTCCGCAGTTCAGTTCTACATTCACAACACTCTATCCATATATATATATATATATATATATATATATATATATATATATATATATATATATATATAATATATATATATATATATATATATATATATATATATATATATATATATATATATATATATATATATATATATATATATATATATATATATATATATACGTGTAGGTTTTTGGTCTACCGAAATGCAAAGAGTGCTCAACAACATATAGTTAGAGCAAATAATAGATTTTCGCTTACCTCAAAACTGGTCTGCTACAACTTGTTTCATCTGTAAAAGAATCTTCAGGCAGTGACAATATCGAAAGGGGTGACCGCTTATTTATAGGCTTTCTGCCGGAAAGTGGGGGCGTATGTGGGGGACAAAGCATGAGGTCATGGCTTTGTTTGCGTTGATTACGCGAAATTTATTACGATGACGACACTGTGAAATTATTTCCGCTCTTTTGTTGAGTAAACTATTCTTATTTTTTTCTTTTAAAAATACAAAATTTTTCTTCTAAACATAAATTGCATCGTTTTGATCCTCCTGTGTACGAAATAGAATGTTTTAGAATTTGCCAATTAATACTGAAATCTTTATTGCTTTCTTTCAATGTCCAAATATATTTCGAAAGTTCGGTGTCATTTTCATGCTTTTTATGTTGAAAAGATTTAGTGTGGTTGGCCAATCGCTCTTTGAATGTGGTTGCAGTCATACCAATGTAGTGTTTTGTTTCGTTTGTGATGTTTACTGTCACTGTTGCTTTGTATACTATGTCTCTAGTCATGCATTGTTCTTGAAGCGGGCAAATGGTGTTCTCTCTACAACTGCAATTAGTAGCGTCCCTATCCTGCGGTTTGATGTTCCTAGCTATGCGTGCATTGTGCTTAGTGATTATTGACTTAACATTGTTCATAGCAGCTGTAACTTACTTTAACTGTATTTCTGTTAAAAATCTTATGGAGCTTGTGGTGCGGAGGGAAATGTTTGTCAATTAGGCTAAGGAAATTACGTCCTATGTTAGTGCTGACACTCTTGCTAAATGGTGGTTGAACCAAATGATATTGCGTTGCCTATTCCTACGTGGTCGTTGCGGTGTATCATGAGTGTAGCTAAGTTCATGATTAAAGTTGCTGTGCCTAAGCGCGTTCTGATATAAGGGTGCAGCTTCCTGAAAAGTTTGCTCATCTGACGAAAGGAGTTTAATGCGTTTGTTAATTGATGCAGGTAGTTGCCTTGTTATGCTTGGTGGATGGTTAGAGTGCATATTTATGTATATCGGATCGTCATTGGGCTTCCCTATAGGGCCTATAGTTTCCATTGTTAAGGTCGAAAGTTACATCTAAAAAGTTTACTATACGTAAATTTGATTCGGCGGTGATTTTTAGGTCAAATTGCTCGAAAATTTTGTGGAGATCTTTTCTTGTTTTGTCTGCTAAACGTGCTGATTTGATTTAAAGACCTATATAGAGATGACGGTTTGGCTATCATAAAAAGTAAATCAGCACGTTTAGCAGACAAAACAAGAAAAGATCTCCACAAAATTTTCGAGCAATTTGACCTAAAAATCACCGCCGAATCAAATTTACGTATAGTAAACTTTTTAGATGTAACTTTCGACCTTAACAATGGAAACTATAGGCCCTATAGGAAGCCCAATGACGATCCGATATACATAAATATGCACTCTAACCATCCACCAAGCATAACAAGGCAACTACCTGCATCAATTAACAAACGCATTAAACTCCTTTCGTCAGATGAGCAAACTTTTCAGGAAGCTGCACCCTTATATCAGAACGCGCTTAGGCACAGCAACTTTAATCATGAACTTAGCTACACTCATGATACACCGCAACGACCACGTAGGAATAGGCAACGCAATATCATTTGGTTCAACCCACCATTTAGCAAGAGTGTCAGCACTAACATAGGACGTAATTTCCTTAGCCTAATTGACAAACATTTCCCTCCGCACCACAAGCTCCATAAGATTTTTAACAGAAATACAGTTAAAGTAAGTTACAGCTGCATGAACAATGTTAAGTCAATAATCACTAAGCACAATGCACGCATAGCTAGGAACATCAAACCGCAGGATAGGGACGCTACTAATTGCAGTTGTAGAGAGAACACCATTTGCCCGCTTCAAGAACAATGCATGACTAGAGACATAGTATACAAAGCAACAGTGACAGTAAAACATCACAAACGAAACAAAACACTACATTGGTATGACTGCAACCACATTCAAAGAGCGATTGGCCAACCACACTAAATCTTTTCAACATAAAAAGCATGAAAATGACACCGAACTTTCGAAATATATTTGGACATTGAAAGAAAGCAATAAAGATTTCAGTATTAATTGGCAAATTCTAAAACATTCTATTTCGTACACAGGAGGATCAAAACGATGCAATTTATGTTTAGAAGAAAAATTTTGTATTTTAAAAGAAAAAAATAAGAATAGTTTACTCAACAAAAGAGCGGAAATAATTTCACAGTGTCGTCATCGTAATAAATTTCGCGTAATCAACGCAAACAAAGCCATGACCTCATGCTTTGTCCCCCACATACGCCCCCACTTTCCGGCAGAAAGCCTATAAATAAGCGGTCACCCCTTTCGATATTGTCACTGCCTGAAGATTCTTTTACAGATGAAACAAGTTGTAGCAGACCAGTTTTGAGGTAAGCGAAAATCTATATATATATATATATATATATATATATATATATATATATATATATATATATATATATATATATATATATATATATATATATATATATATATATATATATATATATATATATATATATATACACACATATATACATATACATATTCATCACATATCAGGAATCCTGTTTAGGAATCGACGTTTCGGAGCGTTAATATTAACTGTAGCAGCACAAATATATCTACAAATAACATAAAGTGATGGCTTGTGAAATTATTTGTAATATATATATGTAGTGAGGATATGCATCAAGCCTATACCTCAGAGTCCCTGACGGGAATCCAACCCGTAACTTTCTGATTACCCATGAGACGCTCTAACCATTGAGCCACACGAACTCAGATGGAGACCGAAGGTTAATTAATGTCCGATGTGATTGTATTGTGTGTGATATGTGTAATCTTTCGAGTTGCAACGTATGGTGTTACATTCAGTTAATATTAGCTGCATGTTATATGTGAATATATTTGTACTGGTAAAGTGATGGCTTGGGAAATTATATAGCTGAGATATTTTTTCTGGGTCCCAGACGAGAATCGAACCCGTAAACGTCTGATTGCCGGTGAGACGCTCTAACCATTGAGCACAACGCACTCAGCCCAATTTAGTTGAAAACTTCCTACCATTTTGATTGGCAAGACAATCACCTGAAACATAACAGAGTCAAACTGGTAGCCATGGCATTTTGTCTCAGTTGAAGGTCGGTAAAAATGGCCCTATGATCGGGATGTCTCGTGAGAAGGTTTTTGATATGATAATTTATGCAGTATTTTGTTCATTTGTTGACGTTCAGGGTAGTGCTTTGCGCGCTTGTTTTCTTCCTGGCGGCCATTTTATGGGACGCCTATTTCAGTTCACAAACGAATCCGTCGATATTTGATCAATCCTTCTAATAAGTTATCCATTTTCAAGTTTTCTAAGAAGTAAATATACCTGAGTGATCAATTATTGTGATATTTTTCGTAAAATTGATCATTTACTATGGTAATCTTTTCGATACATAGAAGCTGCTACGAGCGCTTCGCCTCCGAAGCGTGTAAGTTCGGGTTATGCTGCTGAAACAGCGCGAATAAGTTTGCGAATGGAAGTATTTGATGAGTGACTAGTAAAGAAATATAGTTTGTTTCTTCTGATGTTTTTTTTTCATTTGAATTTGCAAAGATTCAGGAACTAAAGCCATCCGGGCCAGTTTGTTCGTCAGAAACGGCGTTGCGCGCGGCCCGCAGTGGTTCACAAACAAACGAACCGCAACTGTTCAAATCGTCGTGAACATTAACTTTATAACGCCCCGAAGTCTGGATCGAACTCCAATTTCAACATTTCCAAATAAATCTAGAGTTCACATGCAAACTATAGTTCTAACGATGCGATGCACTGCAAGCAATTAGTATGAAAACAAAAACACAAGCGCGCAAAGCACTACCCTGACACTCACTCTTTAATGCTGCGAAAAAATGAATCCAGGAATACTTCGCGGCGGCCATATTGAAAGTACCACGTTAGTTTACTGCAGGCGACAGAGACTATGTCTATGACTACTTGTCGAAGGTGTTTCCCGTAATTTAGAACACAAATTACGGCCCCATTACTGTAACTATGAAGCCGGGAATATTTCGTGGCGGCCATATTGGAGCGATCACCGTGGCTTCTCCAATATGGGAAACCTTGGACAACTCATTTGAGAGATCAGGGCCAGGATATTCAAAAGGTGATTAGCGCTAATCCTGGATGAAAATCTAATCGCCTGTTTATTTTGATTTGTTCTGTTATGAGAACTAAAGTTGAAACTTTCTAAGGCAAAACATTTCATAATTTCCATGTATGATATCTGAACAGAAATTTCTAAACATCTTGGCAGTGGAACTTCAGAATTTTGTCCACAAAATTTCGACTAATCCTGGATTAAGCTAATCGCCTTTTGAACGTCGCACGCAGTTTTTGACAATTAACCAAAGCCCTTATTTTTTAATTTGTGGTAAAATTTAAATGCAAGGAAAATTCTTAACATCCTCGTTTAGATAAATAAATTGTTATACTCTAGTTGAATTAATTGAGTTTGAAAACGAGCAAATGAGATATTATAGATTTGACCATCGCATCCCATGGCTATTTTCGCAGTACGAGGTTGTTACAAAGTAATAGGCCGCGTATTGTTTTTCAATTGGGCAGAGGCAAAAATAGGAGAAAAGGAAAAATTGAGGTGACATACCTCAAACTGACTTAAATACGCAGTATTATTAAAAATCCGAAGGACGAATTTTCATCTCTGTTTTCTTCAAGGAGTAATTATCTCTCCAGTGATCCCAAAGAACACCTTGATAATATTTAGTACTGTAACCATGATCATACTGACCATTTAGGTTGGAGTCGGAACACCAGTTGTACCACCAAGCACCCTTTTTCCAAAGAGCACATGAACCGCCAGACGAACGGTCGTTATCTCTATCCTTAGTAGAAAACTTCATTTCATTATTATACCGAAGAGAATCACCAGCATCACCTGAAACATGAGTCACAGTACGTGTAAGAAAGTAAGTGAGAAATTGTAGTTGGGCTTCTAGACTACAATATTCTCTGTTTTGCGAAATACAGAAATCGCAATTGGAAGACAGTGTAGCGCGTATATTAGAGGGAATATCAGAGACTATTATTTCTAATATTCCTCTCTCGTTCCATTTTGAAGATTAGAGGATAATTAGTTGGGAATATGAATTCATTGAGGGTAAAAGTTATTTACCGAGACCTTAGGAAATAAGTAATTTATTCCCGAGGTCGATATTACCGAATGTGAGAGGTTATGGTGATAGTCAACGTTACATTACGGGCGGAGAGGGAGAGTGAGCACGCCATTAGTCCCGGTCAACGGCAAGCAATAGTCTTCTGGACGATCTTTTTTTAGTATCCGCGAAAGGTGCCTGTATTATTATATACATCATAGAACGGCATGCTAACCCCCAAAACAACTTAGATCCTAATAACCCAAAGCCACCGCCAAATGGGTTTTCTAACACTAACCACCGTGATACAAGAAAGTACAAATACTATTACTAACTACTAATAAAAGGATCGTCCAGAAGACGATTGCTTGCTGCTGACCAGGATAAATGGCGTGCTCACCTTCCCTCTCCGCTGACGGAGAAAAATAAAATAAAATAATGAGAAACAAGATAACTTTATAAATGTGTCGAAAAAATACTTAAGTAAAAGTATTTACGTATTTCCATAGGTAACGTTTTGGACGATGTGCCCTTCTTCAGGTTTGATGGAGAATGGGAGCGTCGCGCGCGATATATACTGTATATAGTGTGCGTGTGTGACGTAATGGTAATCATAAGCGTTAAGTTGTCGCGAAAATATTTCTTACACTTAATAGACCTTACCCATTATGACGTACGAATCTATTAGTGACTACTACTACCATAATTCCTTGCGAGATTTCCTTTCTCGTGTTAATGTTAAACTCCCTCTGGGAAACGGAAAACAATTGCCCAACTTAACATCACAAAATATATACCGAAAAGGATTCTGGTAGTAGTAGTCACTAATATATTCATGCGTCATAATGGTAAGGTCTATTGGATAAAATTAGCACCTGTTCTCAATTGGCGCGGTAGCTCAACGGATAGAGCAGCGGACAGGAATCCCAAAGGTGCGAATTTAAATCCCGCTCATGCACGATTATCATGTCGACTAATTTTCAAAATTAAAAAATATATATCTGCGTATAACCCTCAAATTGATAATTGCCCGTATAAATCGACTCAATCGGTTTATAAGTGAAAAAATCACCGCAGCACATCAAAGAAAACCGACTCAATCATGAACTAATTAATGTTACTCACCTGTATATCCTCCAACAGTTAACTTGTAATTTGTACTTTCATCTTCTACTTTAAATATCGAGTAACTGGCATCGTTCTTTTCCTCTTCAAAATCTTCCAGGTCGACTCTTAATTCTTTGGCATTCTTTTTTGTGAGTCGATTGATCTTGTCCAGTCCCAGCCAAAATTCACCAGACATATCTCCAAAGCCATTTTTATAGTCTTCCCATCCACGATAGAAATCCACACTTCCATCTTGCCGTCTCTGAAACACTGTCCATCCTCCCCCGTCTGTTGTCATATCACAGCTGACGTTAAAAATTCCAAGTCCATCGGGATCAATTGAATAGACGCCATCTTTGTTTTTCCCCATTTTGTTCAACCAGTCTGCACAACTTCGCATGACTATAAATATTTGATTTGTAGTTTAGTAACAAACGTTCAATCTCAAACGTTTAATCACAACAATATAGTTTATTATATAGTTATGATTAAATCTAATAGTTTCTGAAGCCCTATTATGAAACCAAAATCTCTAATTATTGCTGGAGAGTCACAATGTTGTGCACTACACTAAACACCCGCTATTAAGTATACCTTCCACCTATAGTTACCTCAGGCTGAAATTAAGCATTTTGTGGCCCTTAAAACAAGAACCTGTTTGAGCCTGATATTTGAAAGAGGTTTAGCTTGTGTCAACAAAATCAGTTTAGAATTATACTGTAGGATACACACATACAACAGTGTACTGCTATAAACTGTGACATTACTGTAATAGAACTGAGTTTACCATGTTCAGTAATAAGGAGGATGTACCTTAATTAGCCTTATCATCTACAAAAATCTGTAAATATTGCAATTTCATCCATTTAATTACATTTGTTTACTGAATGGTAAAAGAACCTTCAGTCTATAAGAAGGTAACACCCTGATTTTTCCAAATTATATAATTATATCCAAAATTATATAAGAACCTATCCCACATAATATAAGAACCTATCCCAGGCTGATTTGGTAAAATGTAGGTTCTTAATAGCGAATGTTTACTGTATTAAATCATTGACTTATTAACCGAAAGCGAGATCTATATGGAGAAGTATTTGCCGGCTGAGGTTTTATATTTTGCCGGAGGTTAATAAGGAATTAATTATATGGGCTACACTCGCAAGTATATATGAAGAATATAAAAATGTATTCTAATATAAATATTAACAATAAGGATATATAGATGATGTTACATTAGCGCGCGTGCGGAGATATATGAATGTTATCTTTGAGTGTTGGAATAATAAATAAGTTAATGCTATATATTATTCTTACTTCATGGACAGCAACAGAAAATCGCGAATGGCGTATTTTTTAATAATAATTATCATACAAAACAAAGATAATGAAAGATTTGAAATCCCAATGGAGGAATAAAAAACCTAATGTGGTGACAGCGTTACTAGATAGCAAGCTTGAATGTTATCGCTGCATCAAGCCACAAACCGTTGAATGTAAAATGAAATGAAAGTACATGTTTTATAGTTCATAAAAGCTTCAAAGTTCGTGGAAAATGAGTCTAATAACGAGTCATTGTTTAACTTAAATAACTAGCCTTACTTTTAGCAGTTGGTCAATTACGTTGTCTTCAGACGCCCTCGGTGACGTCTTTGTAGAACAAATACGACGTAAAGTGCTTTTACAATTTGGTATAAATCTCCGAGACTCAACTGTCTCGTGGTTTTAGGACGCGTGAATTGCTTAAGCTCCCTATAATACCATCACGAGAAGATAAAATTCGTATTTCCAAGCTGCCATGTAATGTTCTGTTTATTGAAATCGATGAAATAACGATGGTGATATCTATACACATTTTTGTCATCAAAATAAAGATTATATATTTTTTCATTGCTCACATTTAATATTTCATTTTTATCTATATTTTTTGAATTGGAAAAACCTAGTATTTAATTTATATTCGGAGATTCTGGTTCATGTATTTATTACCACACGGCTGGATTATTGCAATAGTCTACTGTTTGGATTGCCGCAATATCAATTAGCTAAATTTGACAACGGGTACAGAACGCAGCGGCCAGGCTTATTTCCAAACTACCTAGATTTTGCCATATTACACCTGTCCCCTGTAGCCTCTACTGCCTTCCGATTAATCACCGTATTGATTTCAAAATCTTATTGATTACATTAAAGGAAGTTCATGGTATTGCTCCTGATTATATATTTGTAATATTGTCAATTTCAAAAGGTCTTCTATGTATAACCTACTAAAGGTAATCAACCTATGGGCTTCATCTACGCAATATTTTACAAACGGGTGTTGCCTGAAGTGTTACCCCTAAACCCTTGTCACGCGACAATTTTATTCCCAGAGTCTGCGCAGGCTCTGGGAACGAGATTGGCCACGCGAGTGTTAGATTGGTTCCCAGACCCTTCTGTCAGTACTGGGCGCAAAAAATGGCAGCACTTTGTAAGAGGCAGCTGCAGGTAAACTTGGATTCATTTGAAATATGCTCGCTTTGTATTAGATTAAAACGTTTGCTCAAATTGCTGCAAATTGTCTTTCCGAACTTCTAGATTACAAAATTTTCCGGGGGAGGACCCCCGCACCCTCCTAAAAATGCGGTCACTGCAGGGCACCAAATATTTTAGCAGGGCAATTTTACCGCACACCCCCCCAACGAAAAAGGGCTAGTTTCGCCCCTGGCTGGTAGCGCCCTCAAATGAGAATCAGAGGGCAAGCTTTTGCCTATCTCAAGTAGCCTATACGCTGGTTGCGGCAGCGCACCACACGAGAGAAAGACAAGCTTTTGTTGCAAAACCTGTTGGTTAAATCCAGAATTTATTACAGTTTGCCTAGAATATAAAATGTGGGACTAATATTGAATTAATGCGCATGCCCACACACCATGGCCTCTCACATTCGACAATTGATATATTTGAATATAAGCACAAGCATACGTGTATACTTATATATTAGAATAGAATAAGATGGGAGATACATGAAAAACTAAGTTTTGTTAGGAAACCTCCTCAACTATTATAAATAAGTCAGTTAATTACCTCGAACATCGGCATTAAGCATATACTTAATGTATGTGGCTTAATGCCTCTGTTCTCGGTAATTAACTCTTACTTAATCTATTGTAACTTTATATGATGTAATATTTACTTTCATCGGCTTGTAATGCTCCTTTGACAATTTTTTATGTAATTGGCGCAATATAAATTTCATTTTTAATTAAATTAAATTATATAATAGTATGTAAAACGTTTTTCTGAACGTTCTATCATCTCCCTTCATATCCAGTTTCTCGGAGAACATAGCGGTTTTTATTATAGCAGATAAGCCATTAGTTATGCGTTGCAGGGATTGGAATTACACTCGTTAATGTCTTAAAATTTAACTTACATAAATTTTATTAAAAATAAGAATAATGTTTAAAAGGTTTTCTGAGAGTTCCTTCATAATTTCATATCCAATTTTTGGAGAACATAGCAGTTTACATTTTTATAGTAATTATAGAGAAGGAGTATTTAAGTTACCTGTGCAGGAGGTACCATTATGAACAAATCCATTCTTACACTTGCAAGTATATGAATCAATACCATCTTTACACTCAGCATTTTGGTCAGTGCAGGGATTGGAACTACACTCATCAATGTCTTAAAAATTAACATGAATTTTATTAAAAATAAGGATATTAATATCTAAAACGTTTTCTGAAAGTTCCTTCATAATATCATATTCAATTTCTTAGAGAATATAGCAGTTTATATTTTTTAGTAATTATTTTTATGGCATGCAGGCATTGGAACTACACTCGTTAATGTCTAAAACGATTAACAATAATTTTATTAAAAATTTAAGGATAATATTTAAAATATTTGTGAAAGTTCTATCATCTCCCTTCATAATATCATTTCCATTTTGTCGGAGAACTTAAGTGTTTATACTGTATTTTTATAGTTATTATAGATTATCAGTATTTAAGTTTCCTGTGCATTTGGAAGTTCCATCACCAGTAAATCTATTCTTACACTGACATGTATATGAACCAATACGATATACACCTGTACACACTCAGCATTTTCATCAGTGCAGAGATTGGGAGGTACCAAGGCCGTAGGAAGATGTTTTAGGTTAGGGGGCTTGTCGTGCGGCGAAGGCGCGAGAACCCTCTAGGGGGTCCGGGGTATGCTCTCCCGAATATTTTTTGATTCTCTCACTCTCTGAAACGCGGTTAAGGTTTCCAGCTGCATTTTGAGGTCAGTTTTACAACAACATATTATGATCATAAACAGCATAATTTTACTTTTACTACCTTTACTTCCTTCGTCAATATCTGACTAGTTTCTGGAAACTACAGCAGTTGCACATTGTTGATCTGGTCTGTGTTTTAAACTTGTGTATGAGCAAGTGCTATGATTTGAGCTTAATTCTTGTGCAATCTGAGGTATCAGCAGTAATTGCTTATTTGATTTTCTGCTAGAATTGTAGCAAAGAAAATACCAGGTCGGATATAAAGATCGGATATTCCTCTGCACCATACGTGTTTCCTAACTGGCAGAAGAAAATTCGTGTTTTGACGTCGAATTTTTAGGGGCCCCCCTGCTTCCGGAGAGTAGGGGAGAAAAAATATTAATACATTTTATTAAGAATCCGGATAATATCTAAATGTTTTCTGAAAGTTCATTCATCATGTCATATCCAATTTTTCGGAAAACTTAGCAGTTTACATTTTTCTAGTTACTGTACAAAAAAATACACATATATTTATTTAAAAGTTGAAAACATTTTCTATTTTCCATACAGTGTAAAAACACTGGTGGGAGTTCAGCAGAACGAGAAATCGCTTAGTGTCCGAAGCTGGACGAGCGTTTCCACTGCGATTTCATGTTCTTTCCAAACTATCACGAGGTTTCTTTAAACGTAATGGGAACACGGGAAAATGTTTTTCTAATTTCTGTGAAATTAGAGGTCGCAATAAGGTTATCCAGTATTGCCTCGTTAATAAAGCTCGCATTGTGCCCCAATTAATGCGATCACAAGATACCCTATAACAATTTAAAGAAATATTTTTGGCCTGTTTTATTTATCAAAAGAAAAAAGTATAACTGTGTTGGCTTGTGAAGGTTAACGTCCTTTGTAATTTAATCAGTTTGTGGTTTTCAAGTTGATACTGTTGTATTCAACGATTAATTAACTACCATAACATATCCGCGATTTTTGATATTGCGTATTTCTTGAATTTTAATTTTAATTTTTTGGAACTGTATTTCAAACTGAATTGCCGACACATTTTGGTAGATAATTTCCCAAGAATTCAACAGTATCAACAATATTTTTAATTGTGTTTAAGAATAAGCTATGATCTACATTGCATGATATTCCTGTAAACTCACACGTATGTTGCGCTGTCTATTTCAATAAAGACTTTTATTATTATATTATTATTAAAACTAGAAACTGAATAACATTTAAACTCCACAAGCCAAAACAGTTATTTTTGGTAAATAAAACAGTTGGCTTATTGTTTTTCGTGAAATTAGATTTCATAACCATGTTTTATGAAACGATTATCTTCAAATTTATATATGATGATCGCATTAATAAGGGCGCAATATGAGCTTTTTTACTAGGCGATTCGAAATAACCTTATCAGTCGTTTCCTTAAACCATTTTAATTTTTCATACCTTTCTCACATCGTTGTCCAGTATAACCTGAAAGACATGAACATTTCTTGGTATTTTCGATGCAATTTCCGCCATTTTTGCATGGTAAGCCGCATGTGCAGTCAAACGGCTAGATCAAATAAAATAAATAAACAATTAGACCGTGGCCTGCGTATAATAATAATAATTATTACATTATTTATGTGGGGTTATGTAGTATTTGTACTACTCATGTAGTACTTCAGAACATTACATTGCGTTGCGTTGAATTTTTCAGTTTAGTTTTAAATATTGTTAGCGTGTTTGTGCTTCTTGTTCTACTGTAAAGTTATTAAAATCCATTTATGCGTGATAAATCAGTTTATGCTTTCCCCCAGTTTGTGTTGACTTTAGGTAGATGTAGGTTGTAAAATGTTAATAAATTTAAAGATAAAAATACATCGATGTTTCTGTCGTCAGATTCTGAGAGGTATCCAGTAAATTATTTAAGACTTCAGTTGAGGAGGAGGATGGTGGAGCATTAAGTAATAGTTTAGCAGCTTTATTTTCTAGAATTTGTAGAGAGAATTTATTATTGTCGAGTTGTTCTTGTCGCTCCAAATAATGTCGGCATTATCGAAAAGTGTTAAAATTATCGCTGTACAAAGAGTTCTTATAAAGAGTGATTATAGCTGTATAATATGCTTATTAAGCATTATACATAGTAATAAGACTAGATAAGAAAATAGTGATCACGTGGGGTGGTTCTAGCCCTCTGATTGGTTACATACCTCGAACACTCAGTCGTGCAGGCTTTAAGTAGGTTTGTTAAGAATTAAAGTAATTCTGATCAGGGCTTTTTTTAACTATTAAGCTGGGGGGTGGCAAATGCCCCCCAGTCCCCCCTTGTGCCCCCACTAATCAATTTTTGCCCCCCCCCCCCCCCCCCCCCCCCCCCCCCCCCCAGGAAAAGTCCCTTTTTCTTAAATTTAATCAACCAATAAGCAAGGAATAAAAATTAAACAAATGGAAAGTAAGTTTTAGTCTTTAATTAACAACTTATAGACTTACTGAAATTATTATATTGAACTACGTGGCGCGCGTCCCCCATTTAAAATCCCGCAAACAAGTGTTTTCTGTTTTTTACCATAATATGATAAACGCAATATTATATGACCGATTATAAGCACAATGTTTTGGTAGCTTATGAAGATGCCTAAAGTGTTTATATTGGTTCCGTACTACTTCTGAGTTTATATATTAAAGTGTTTTCATAATCTTGATGCCCTATGTAATCGTGCATTTTTAGCAATGGCGTGGTGCCTTAATTTCACAAAAATTATTATCAGAAATCGCCGTAAAAGCACTTCTGGGCTTTGCAAAATTAAAATGTTCCTGAGGGGCATGCCCCCACACCCCTAGATTACTGTTACCACTTTCGAACAACCCTGGATCCGCCACTGATCATGAACTGTAGAAAAAATATTTAAATAAAATGGCAGACAAATATATATATATATATTTTAGGAAAATGCCCCCCACGGGAAAATCCTTAAAAAAGGCCCTGATTCTGATACCAAAACAGTTATTTGAACGTAGGAATAAGGAGAAGTAAAATAACACTTAAAAACATGTGCAAATCAACAATACTTACGCCATATACAACTAGATTTCATCCATTAATTACAACCAAAATAAAATGCTAAACGTTGTTTAAAGTGCCTATGACACGAAAATTAAGTTCACCTTATTTGAAAGAACACTTCAAATGACAGGGACATCTTTTGAGGTTTTTCGTTTCCTTTGTTCGTTTTTGAGATATTTTAGTTTGTCTACTATGCAAATGACAATCGTATGACGTACGCGTGCATAATGGCTTATCGGAGAAGGTTATTTATCTTTGCTATGTGCGTGAGTATTTCCAAAAACATGGAACTGTAGAATTTCAAGTGATTTGTGTGATAATAACAAAGATATATAACCTTCACCGATAAGTCATTATGCATGTTACGTCACACCATTGTCATTTGCATATAATACAAACTGAAATATCTCAAGAACGAAGCAAGGAAACGAAAAACTACAAAAGATTTTACTCTGTCATTTTAAAGTGTTCTTTCAAACAAGGCAAACTTAATTTCCGTGTCATGGGCACTTTCAGTTTACATACTGTATGTTTGTTTTTAACAATGACTTCGTGTATGTTTGTATTCATTTCTTTAGCTTTTTTGCTTAAAATCATTGAATTAACTGAATTACATTCTAAAACAATTTTTTAATGTTAATATTTCCTAAAACCTAGTTAAAGAATTGTTTATCCGCCAAAACTAGACGTTGCACGTCACTTACTCTTTTTGGATGCATCAGTATGATGTAATCGTAAGTTCTGTTTTCTTCCAAGTTTTCAGCGGGTTCTTCCGATGCAAGAGCGTGAAGTAACTCACAATTTTCCTTCCCGTCGTTCCGAGGTATTTTTCGGAAATTTGTAGCTCTGCAACATGCGCTTTTATAACAGTGGGCTGCGCGCAATCAAATTCTGACAAAGCAGTGAGATGTTTATGGACTGTGGTGTTCAAACGACGTCCTAAAACATAAATAAGTTAGGAGGAATTAATAATCCAATGCTCGAATAATATTTTAACTTACTTATATTTTTGATAATTTGGAATTTTGACCTGGTATATTTTGTGTAACTAGATAAACTAACACTTGTATGTAAATATTTTTAATTTATTGAGTCAGGCCCCGCAGGGAGAACAGCATTTAGTTGATGCGGTTACCCTTCTAAAATAAAGCTTCTACATGTATGTATCTATCTAAAATGTTGGTGCAGGGACTGCGGAGCTGTTTTTTAGATTGGGGCAAAGCCTCGAGGGTCTAGTCTGTAAAGGGTTACCATGCAATGCATGTACCGGGAAATTTTTGAATTTAGCTCTTCTGAAATGGCTGGAAATGTATCTAAAGCTGCCAAAAATAGGAATACTAATTTATTATCAATAAGGATATTACAAACCAAATGGAACTAAACCAAACAAAACAAATGCCAAATTGTCGAAGGCAAGAAGGCACAGAGTCACATTCTTTTGAAGCGCTATTTTGCGTAACAAGTCGCGTTTAAAAGACTATCTTATACTAATCTTGTACTTCTCTCGATATCTGATGGTAACGAAGGTACAGTTGGTAGAATGACCACAGAATATTCTGAGGGTAATTTCTCATTTCTGAAATCAGGATCTGAACAACCAAGGGTTATTATATTTATTATTATTATTTCAGGACCCCACTGAAAAACACTTCGGTGACGTGGGTATGCTAAATAAATATTATTATTATTTATTATTACTGTATACAGCAAGTTTAGTTTAGTTTAGTTTAGTTTAACAACTTTATTTGGGCAACATTTCATACAATACATAGTAACAGTAATAAATTAAAGTACAAACATATAAATTGAATGTGACCAAAAAGGCAGGACACGAACGGGACTAGGTCCCATGCAAGGTGCCCACATTACATGACATAATTATATAAAAAGAAAAATAGAAAAGATAAAAAAAAAAGTTACACAAAAATAAAACATAAGTTAAATATAAAGTTACAGGTGACAAGAGCATGATCGGCACAGTGAGAATGTACATGGGAAGTCAGGAGAAAAGTAAGAACAAGACTTAAATACATGTTGCCTGGGAGTACACTAGAATTAAATTAGATAACATGCCTTAGGATAAGAATTAATCGTTTATAGACGTTGTCTCATTGTGGTTCCTTTCAAATATTGCGTTTGTATTATAACAGCATTTAAAGTGCCCCGTGATCAAATTTTTGGTATCCCGAATTTTTACATATTTGTAAAGAGGATGGTGTTCTTGTTTAACTTGCCAAATTTCAAGCAATTGCGAGCATGGGAAGTAGCCTTTTCGGACTGTTTTTATACGAGATTATACGATAAACAACCTCATCCTTAGACAGTTGTATATTGAGATAAATCTGATATATACATAGTCTTTATGCTAGGTTTTTGAGCCCTTTCGACGATTTATATTTATAATCACTGACCTCTATACATATAACGTTATATATATAGGTCAGTGGTTATAATAGTATAGTCGCCATTTTGAAAAAAATTCGTCATGTTTTAGAAACTCAATTCAATTCTATTTTATTTACACGTTTTTAAAATATTTACAATGAAGGATAAAGAAAGGAAAATATAAAGTACAAGTAAATATATTGAGGTTCAGAGATATAAAATTAGTGAACGGCAGCCAGAGGAGCAAAGCTTTCGAGCCGGTTGCCGCAATATTAGATTAATGTAGCAGAAAATAGCAGATTATTAGATTCTCTCAATTTCAGAAAAATATCATTCAATCCACCTATTCAACCCATCCAAACCATCACAAGTCTAGACAAATCAAATATGGGGAACTGAAAATACTTATTCAAAGTTTTACAGTAATTTTTAAAAGAGTTCAGAGGAAGTGATTTAAGGAACAAAGGTATAGATTCCCATAACTTAGAAGCAAAGAACTTAAATGAAAATTTGCCATACTTTGTTCTAACACCAGGCATATAATAGTGTTCCTGAGATGCATACCTTGTATGATAAGAATGCACACTAGATACAGGTATCAAAAATGCTGAGAATAGTTCTGGAGTATCATCCTTGTTCCTTATTTGATTTACAAATGCTGCTATTCATTGTTTAATTAAATTTCCCAACTTTGAAAATCCCAAGCAGTTTGTAGTACGGACTAAGATCCTCTTGTCTATGTGCAAAAAATATATATCCAATACATTTATTAAGTTTTGATTTTTTATATGTGATCTCCCAACTCATTAAGGCGTAGTTCAGGTATGGGTGAATAAGAGTATAATATATGTTAGTTAGCATACGTAAGTTGAGATGTCGCCTATAGCTATTTTACTATTAACATGTGAAATTTAATTATTCCACTGAAGGTGCTCATCAATATAAACTCCTAGATATTTTATACAGATTATACGAGTAATATTAGGAATGTCGATTAAAGTATTTTTCTTTGGTATTGATGTTATTAACATATAATTTGTCTTTTTAAAATTTATTGAAAGCTTGTTTGCTGAACAATACTGATAGACTTTATTTAATTCATCGTTTATAATATTTTGTAAAATTTTAGGAGTTTTTGAAGAATAAAATATATTTGTACCATCAGCAAATATTCGAAATTGAAGTATATCATAGCAGTTTGGGAGATCGTTTATATAGATAAGGAAAAGAAGTGGACCAAGTGTTGACCCATGTCGTACACTACATTTCATTATCAACTCATCTGATTTATAATTACCTAACTGTACAACTGAGCTCTGTTACTTAGATAGCTCCGGAACTATTCTAGGTAAACCTCTTACTCCATATTTCTCAAGCTTTCTCAATAATTGACAGTATCAAATGGCTTTGAGAAATCGAGAATACCCGCAAGTATAGAGGTTATCTATTGCAGTTTTATGGTAATCAGTAATTTCAAGAATAGCTTGTCCAGTTGAATAACCTTTTCTAAATCCAAATTGGAATTGATACAAAATAATATGTTTCTCAATAAAAGACAGTAATTGTTCATAAACTAAGCGTTCAAAAATTTTACCAAGGGGAGACAAGATTGAGATAGGCCTATAATTATTTGATTCAATCATTATTCCACTTTAATAAATTGGTGTCACCTTCGAAACTTTCAATAAATCAGGTACAATACCAGATTATTTAGACTTATTTTATAACAATGTTAGTGGTATTGAAGGCTGTTCATCAGCTATCCCTACCAGTTTATTATTTATATCTAGGGAAGCCTTATTTTACCATACATCAAAATGATGATTCCGAGAGGGGAGTGGAACAAACAAACCCAGTCTGGTCACAAAAAGCACTTTTTCAAGTATGATTTCTTGTAATGTGATAGTCACCGCACTACGCGGTCTATCGTCTCAGAGTTATACTGACCAGTCAGCCAATCAGAACTCGTTTAAGAAATTATACTAAAACAAAATAGGCCGTCCATCTCGTCCAATCATGGCACAAGAAACTCTATAATCACCTGTCAATTTCTACTAAAAGGCGTTAAACTTCTACTAAAAGTTAATTTCTACTAAAAGGCGTTAACTCGGGCTTCGCCCTCGTCAACTATCAGCTCATAAAAATTGCGAGCTCATTATCAAATTGTAAAATTTTATTAAAGTGCCCGTAAAATTTTATTAAAGTGATTGTCTTGTTTGGAAGAACTTTTAAAATGATAAAGTAACTTCTTTTGAAGATTTTCGTTTCTTTGCTTTCTTTTTGAGATATATCAGTTTGTTTGTTATGCAAATGTCTGGAATTTCGTCACACATGCATAATGACTTATTGGAGAAATGTGTATATCTCTTTCATTCTCGAACGAAATCCTTTAAAATCAAGGTGTTGTGGGAGAAACGCACACACGTGTTATTCACACTTTAGTGTTTTTATTTCATGAACACAAATATATATAACATTCTCTGATAACTCATTATGTACGTGTGACGAAATTCCAGATATTTGCATATCAAACAAACTGATATACAGTATCTCAAAAAGAAAGCGAAGAAGTGAAAATCTTCAAAATAAGTTACTTTATAATTTTAAAAGTTCTTCTAAATAAGACAATAAAAATTTTTGAGGTTAGGGGCACTTTAACGTTACATTAGATGATGATGTATGTTTAAAGCGTGGAAAGAGTAGAGTGCACGGTTGAAAGACGAAGGCTACGGGGTACGTGGCTAAAGAGGATAAAAACCTGAATTAAAGAAGTAAATAAATTATTGAATGTCTTCGCTTATAACAGTGCACTGTATGCGAATGACAGGTAAATAGAAATAGCGTGTGTTATAATACCATATTCCGAGATATTTCAGGTATTTCTTATCTTTAAAATCATATATGTTCTCAATACACTTTAATAATACTATATAGTATATATGCCTATCTTTAAACACTAAAGACTGAATGCATAACATTCCTATTCGCGACATATATTTTGAACATCCCTTATGTCTATAACGAGTTAATGAAGGTATATAAATATATACCACAAGAAGACCAAAAAATAAATATACAGTTTAACTCAAAATTTTTCTACATATCATATTTCCAGTCATAAATAGTAAGAGTACAAAACAGTAAGAGAGCGCTTTATACTTTTTATTGTTATTTCATATTTTGCATCCTTTTCTGATCTGTTTTTTTATTCGTCGTTTTAGACAAATATTATATTTAAGTAAGCTCGTATCATCAATTATTCAAAACGAAAAACTAAATCAATTAGCATTTATGCATGGTAACTAAAACAAATCGAATGTTAATTCTAAGCCACTCAAATGAAAATAATAAACTTAAAAAACAATTAAATTTAAGCATTTCTTTACCAAACTACGTATTAAGGTTTTCATTCAACAGCTGGTGTAAGATAGAACTGTTCAACCATGCTAGAATAGTGCAACGTATTGGGATAAATTTGACATGTTTTTTTATCGTTAACCTTCTTAGAGTCCAGTCAGATATATTTTCCTCTCAATTTCATCTAAATATAATGCCTGCTTGACAAGTTAGTTAAAACATTGTTGAATTTTAAAGTTATAAATATTCAAGATCGAAACTAGACGGCCTTTCATTTCAAACTGGCGTTTTCTTTTTTTTTAACTGGCATTTTTTCCATCAGTTCATCTCTAATTTCCGTGTTTTTCATAAACTACCATCAACTTTAATCTTGAATCAATGTGTTGATGGGAGCCAAGAAAGTTTTACTTTAAAAGATAATGCTAGTTCTTTATTTTCATAAATACTAATCCTAGTTTGACAGCGAGGGTGACGTTTATGAAGACAAGGGCAGTCGAAACAACTCTCAAAAAATATCTTGTCTACCAAGTCTTATCGAATTTCAGTCACTCACGTTTCACCAATCCGCGAAACAACTTTCATACAAACCCTTGTCTATTAACTCTCGTTTGATGAGGAGGAAGGATAGTCTATAAATAACACTCATACAAGCTCTTGTCTATCAATTCTATTTCATCCTCCTTTGCCAGAAACTATAGCAATGAGAGTCGAAACAACTCTCGTACAAACTCTTGTCTATACCAACACTCTTTTGATGAGGAGGAATCTCAATAGTTAGAACGTCTCACCTGCAATAACAAGATTACAGGTTCGAGCCGTGTCCGGGACTCTAAAAGATTTTCTGAGGATCCGAGCTTGACAATGTATCACCTGTCTATCCCAAGTCGCATTATGTATATATATAACAATCAAATAAGGTTTAGACTAACCTGCGTCTTCTTTATGTTCACAAAACGTTATTCTTCCATAGACCGCTCGAACATCACGAAATTGAACTAAGAACAGCCAAAGGAAAATAAACTTAAATTGACCTTTCCAACTTGCAGATTGATTTACGAAAAATGATCCGAGTATCGTCTTCACTAAACGTGTCATCTTAACCGGTATATCCATGGTTTTGTCTATCTTCAATTCGAAGGAACGAACGCAACGTTTTCTTTCTTTGAAAAATGACGCGCAATAATTAACCCGATGTTTGTGTTAATGTAGTTAATAACAAAACCCTTACTCCGGAGAAGTCTTTATTAAAATGAGCTGCGAGATGTATTAAAAATAATTAAACTGCAGATGATTAATTATTTAATTAACAATTTTTTTCTTGTTTCTAAATCATTGAATGTTCGTATTTATTTGTTGGGCTAGTTAAAGTGTCTATGAAAATGTAAATTTTCATCAGTTTTTAGATGTTCAATATGCATTTATATAGCCACTGAAATACGCTATAAAAGAACGAAAATTTCAGCCCGAAAATGTGGTCACTGAACGCACGGCTAAATACCACGTGACTTGTTGGTGTGACGTCAAGGTGTTTGGAAGTAGTGTAAAAACGGCAGAATTACTGAGTAAGCTACAAAACCCGGTATGTTCAGTAAGTTGGCCAAAAACTAGCGAGCAGTTAAAGTAAAAAACCGTAGTTGGTAAAATAGCTAGTTGGATTTGGTAGTAGCATGTGAAAAAAAACAGTTGTGTAGTAATCATAGCTAAGATCCCAATTACTAAAAAACCGAGAAGTTCGAAGAAACAAATTCTCATCTTTTCAAGAAGGGAACCAATGCAAAAAGGCTATTTGTTAAAGCATGTTCTATAAGCATTTATGGTGAAGGAAAATTGGAGTGACGGAATATTTACATTTTTGCTAAAAATACAACTTCAAGGCCTTCCGGCTGGAATTGAACCCCATGACCATGCGATGCTAGTGCAGTGCTCTGACCAAGTCACGATTTCTGTATATATAGTGCTGGTAATGCCGGGATAAGATTCTGGGTATATTACAAGTAATATTTGGCATTTCACTCGATTAGACTACATGGTTAAAGCAGTCGGATTGGATTTATATTCGATATTTTTTCTCAAAATTATATATCGCTGTACTCGCATATTGTTGCTCATAGTAAAGATCCTTGTTCCTCGTGCAAGCGTGTTGCTCATACAAATATTATTAATTAGTACATAAAAAACACATAAACCCAAAATTCGGCAGTTGGAACACTAAGTTGCTATTCACAAAGAATATACAAATATATTTCAACAAACAAGACAGAATAGGTTACGTATGATTATAACTTTTCAAACATTTTTCTTTCATATTTACTAATGAATTTAAGTAAACATCGTTTCCGATTATCAATGATCATATCCAAGAATCTTCTATCTTTCACATAGTTTATAATGCTAAATGAATTTATTGTTAGTACATGCTGAAATAAATTAATCGTTATTGCATTTGTCGCATTTAGATGGACAAAACATTTCTTTACCAGTGTATTCTATTTTCACCTTCATATCATCTGGCAGCGTTGGGAAGTTTCGAAACTTTCTCGATGCATCAAAAAGTTTTGAGACTTGCCAATTATTTTTCGAACCACCGTTGACTTCATCCCTCATTGGAAAGACCAAACAACCACTGACACTCAGCAACAAAACAATGCCAACGAACAAGTTATTCTTCGAAGCCATCATCATTTTAGAACTTTGTACTGTTTCGTGTTAAAACAGGAGTGAAACTGCACAGTTGCATTTGGAAACTTGTTTTTATATTCGTTCGTAACTGTTCGAATTCGTCAAATTTTCAAGTGATATGTCAAAAATAATGGATAATAAAAAGCATAGTTTCTCAGTTAATTATCATATTCAAACATGTCAACATGGCGTGAATAATACTCGTGTTATACAGTAGAATTAGGATGAAATTCAATTAAAGTTTAGCATTTTATTAAAAGCCACGGTTAATCGAGTACCGTATAGGTTTGTTTTATGTCTTTTAAAAAACTCCAACACTCGTGATGAAACAATTGTAGTTTCACGTTAATCGTAGATAGAACTAAATAAATAACTGTTGGCATCTTTCGTGCCGCTATATCTCCATAATCGCACGCGACAACGTTTTCTTTTTATTTCATTAATAATCGTTTTATAGAGACCGTCGGATACTACGAAGGGAGTCCCTTAAAAGGAGTCTGTTAAAGATTACAAGTGGTCCTTATACCATTATTAATGACGCCCTAATGTGGCTATGAAACGAAAATTTCTGTTGCAGTTTATGAATGGCTTATTTCAGCATGATTCAGAAGATTTCTATGCAGAAATATGATTGTTGCACGGTTTTGATCAAAGTAATAGCATGAACTTTATCGTTAAATTATGTGTATATTAAGTTAAATTAACTTTATATTATTAAATTCGAATAAATAGTAAAGAACATATTTTCCCTTTATCTTTATAGTTAGATGTGAGAGTGAAAATGGTTGAAGGAAAAAAAAGATTGAGAAGATTCTTTTTTGATCCAAGTATAATATTGGCGAACAGACATGTTGTTCAATACCATGTTTTCCAATTGCTCTGGTAAGCATTTTCATTTGTTTGCCTATAATCAATAGTCATGCATGAGGATACTATACGAATACTACGAAGGCGACCTTAAATAGCATTGCGTTAGAGGTTCGTTTTATTGCTTCTCAGGCATTAATTTTTTGAGCGTTTTCGTCCTGACGATTGTGGCTGAATCTTTAATGGTCATTAATAGTCCTCGTGCAATCTGCCGAGGCTTTAATTTGGTTACACATTATTGTCGACTCCTTTAAGTGGTCGCTACGTATTATTGATGACGCCTTAATGTGCCTATGAAACGAAATTTTATAATGCAGTTTATAAATGTTCAATATGTATTTAGAACATATTGAACAGAAAAATCTTTAAAACGTTATTATAGAACTGAAATAGGCTATAAAAGAACGAATATCACGTGACTGGCTAAATACCACGTGACTTGTTGGTGTGATGTCAAGGTCTTTGAAAGTAATGTAAAGACGGCAGAAATTAGTGAGAAAGCTACAAAACATGGTGAAAGATATCGTAATCATGGGGTTCCTAAGATCACGTTTACGCTAGAGCAAAAGTTTCCGGATTCGTAAATGTTTCCGGATTCATCATAAACCGAGTATTCGGATTGGTAAGCAGTTTACTACAAAATATAGTACTACAAAAGATAGTACTACAAAAGATAGTACTACAAAAGATAGTACTACAAAAAGATTCCGGATTCATGAGTATCCAGAGACGCAACCAAACCGGAACGTTTTATTTCGGATTGATCCTCTTGTGTGTAAACGGCAAAACGAATCCGGTACCAAAACGTTCCGGATTCGTGACGAATCCGCAAACTTTTGCTCTGGTGTAAACGCAGTCTAACAACATGCACTCGTTGCCGAATCGCTCAATTGACATTTTTTAAAAGTACACTCTCTGAAGCTCTCTGTTTATCAAACATCTTGGCGTCATCAGAGTTAAATTCGGACACAGTCTCTTTGACAGAGAGAAACAACGTATTTAATATCTTTTTTGAAAATAACAAATATGAAAGTGTGTTCAAAACATGCATAACAACGAAAAACTGGAAACAATTTCATTCACGTTAAAGTGCCTATGAAATGAAAATTAAGTTTCACTCCGAAAATGAATAGGAATGGTAATTTAGAGTTTTTTCGTATTTCGCGTAGTTCTTGAGATATTTTGCGAATGATATAGACCTCTTTCGTAATGGCTGCCATTTTAAATATTATTTTATGTGCATATAAATTAGCCTTTACTACCTCGTTAGGAAGCAAAGATTATTTTGAATTGCTGACACACAAACGAGAGGCCATAAAGGCTAATTTAGATGCACATAAAGGAAATTTAAATTGGCCGCCATTATGAAAGAGGTCTATAACCTACGATGTCAAGAGGTTTCTACATTTTTAGAAAATCAAGTAATCTTTGAAATATCTCAACCATTCAACGAAATCACTTGAAACTTTGAACAGTACGACACTTCGTGACAGCTGACATCATTATATCGGAATAGCGATCCCAAATTAATTTACTATTTCTAATTTCTTTATTTAAAAAAAATGTAGAAACATCTTCACCTCATAGGCTACTTCATTTGCATATCACACAAGTCTAAATATTTCAAGAACGACGTGAGATATGAAAGCGATCTAAAATGCCATTCCTCATCATTTTTGGAGATTAATATAAATAAGTCAAACTTAATTTTCATTTACGCTTTAATGGTCCTAACTCATTCTTGTTGAATCTTTAATGAATGGTCCTCAAGTACTATTGTTGAGGCCTTAATGTCTTTACACATTATTGTTTTTGTTGACTCCTCGATGATCCTAACGCATGATTGTTGACTCCTTAATGATCCTAACGCACGATTGTTGACTCCTTAATGATCCTAACGCGCGATTGTTGACTCCTTAATGTCCTAACCCATGATTGTCGTCTCCTTAATGATCCTAACGCACGATTGTTGACTCCGTAATGATCCTAACGCACGACTGTTGACTCCTTAATGGTTCTAACCCATGATTGTTGCAGCTTCAATGATTTTTACGTATTCATGTTGAAGCTTAATGGTCCTTATACGCATTATTATTGAAGCTTTAATATGGATTGTCCTCTGCAAGTATTCTTGATGAAGATATCTTGATGAAGCACTCTTCTGAGTGTTTCAGATATAGCACCTCAAACAAATCGGTATTACGAGAAAGTCGAGGTGAACGTTCGATTAATTTATGTAATTACTTTCCTTCAGTATCTATGCAAGTTAACCACCGATACCGTGATTAAGATCAATGATTTCCTTTGTGCAGTTTTCAATTCATGGTTTGAAATGTTGACATAATTTGTTTTGTCGTATATACACCCTGTAAAGTTGACCAAAACTAGCGAGCAGTTAGTAAAAAACGTAGTTAGAAATAGCGATCTGGATTTGTTAGAACCATTTAAAAAAACCCTGTTGAGCTAGAAATCATAGTAATAATCTCAAACACTAAAAAGCTGATCAGTTGGGAACCAAGCGGTCTATGAGCAAAAAAGCTATTTGTTAAGCAGTTGGATTTATCTTTTAAACAATTTATTTCTACAAATTGTATCCTATAATTCAATTGTTATGTTCCTATCTAATTTGTTGTTCATAGTAAAGATCGTTGTCCCTCGTGCAAGTTCATATAACAAAAAAAATATCACTATAACATATAAACCTAAAATTCGGCAGTTGGAACGGATATGCTACACAAAGCATATCCATAGTTTTCAAGATGGAGTTGAAGTTGATATAGCAACATTTCCGATTATCGATGATCATATGCTTCTTAATGAATATATTGTTAGTAGATACTGAAATAAAATAATGTGTTCATCGACATGAGCTGCAATGAGGTGGACAAAACGGTTCATAACCAGTGCATTCTCTCTTCACCTTCGTATCATCATCAGGCATTATTGGCCGGGAGTTGCGAAACTTTCTCGATGCATCAAAAAGTCTTGAGACTCGCCAATTATTTTTTGAACTACCGTTGACTTCATCCCTCATTGGAAAGGCCAAACATCCACTGACACTCAGCAAGAAAACAATGCCCACGATCAAGTTATTCTTCGAAGCCATCATCATTTTCGGACTTTCCACTGAATTTCGTGGTAAAATAGGACTGGCACTGCACATATGCATTTGGAGACATGCTTTTATATTCGTCTCAATTGTTTTAAGCGTTCGAACTCATCAAATGTTGTCAAAAGTAAGGGAAAATGAAAAGCATAGTTTCTCAGTTAATGATCATATTATTCAAACATGTCAAACGTGACTATTTAATACCATGTTTACCTCGATTTATTTTGTTCTCCTTGGGTGATTTAATCAGTGGCGTAGCTAGGATCAAAATTTGGGGGAGCAACGGAAAATTTGGGGGTGCAGTTAGATTAGAATTATCAAGCATTATATGGTGTAGGTCGTTGCTTTAGCTGCGACCCATATTGGAGGGTATGTGGCCATCCCCCTGAAAATTTTGAATTCTTGAAGTCTTGTGAAGGCATTTCCGTGATTTCTGAGAGGAATTTTCCCCCAAAAATACCTGCACTAGCGGCTAGTTGTAGAAATTTTTAAATAAAATTGATTACAATTGAGATTAATTCGTATATAGCTGGAGTCGTTGACCAACCTGTTAAAGTCTCACAATAAGATAAATAAATATGTTCACAATATTTGCATTCGATGCAGACCACTTCAAGCTTCATGTTAGAATCACCAAATGGTTTTGAACAAAATGTTGGTTATGATTATAGTTGTGTTGGGGACAGGCTTACATGAAGAAACCAATTTTAGCCATAGCCGACGCTGGTCAAAAAGGATATAGGCTCTAGGAAGCGTAATTCTGCGCAGTTTAAACTTCATTGTTAAGCGATCAGCATCACGACTAGCAATAGATCTTACTTGAATTTATCATCAGACATTCAGGGAACTGGCGGGGGGGGGGGGGGGGGGGGGGGGCGGTGGGGGATGTCCGAAAAGCCAACGCATGATTTATGGAATTGCCGAGGGTGAAGCCCGAGAGACTTTTACAAATCCTCCCGAGGCTTGAGGGACATGAAAGCCTAGTTTCCATATAGTCATAACAGTCGGCGACCATCTCCGACACAGTCGCCGACTGGTTGTTGTTTCTCATGTTTCCATATAGTCACGAAAGTCACCGACAACGGGTTGAAAGTCGCCGACAAACGCGTTGCAAAATTATTTTTGGGATCACTTTTTTTGTGACCTTGACTGCGCATGTGCCAGCCCACAAGCATTCTCTCTCACGTTGGCATATAAACTGAGAGTGCCTTCAGCGGTACATGTACATGTGAGAGTGCTTTTGCTGGGGAAGAGAAACCCTTGGTAGGCGGGGGGGTTAGGGTTAAGGTTACTGTTAGAATAAAAGTTATTTTGGGTTAGTCAATCAGATGGCTTCTGATGGAAAGTTACCCTGGGTGCTAGTGGTTCTTCTTCGCTCGTTGGGGATAACGGGGGCACGCGAGGTTACACTTTTGACCCGCCCACTTTTGTCGCCTCGCATCCTCGCGTGGCCCCGTTATCCCCAACGAGCGAAGAAGAACCACTGTCACCCATGGTAATGGCAAGTGATCCCAAAAAATATTATTGCCAACGGGTTGTTACTTGGGAAACCATTTTGAAATTAGCCGCAAAGTGCATTATGGGATACATTTACTGTCGGCGACGACGCAGACAGGTTAGATTTGTGTTTCCATATCGTTGACTAGTCGCCGATCAGTCGCCGTCGACAAGATGTTTCCATATAGAAAAAACGACTATATGGAAACCAGGCTTAATCCTGGTATTCACTAGCGCATAAACACAAGATCAATACGAAAACAAAGGATGATTTATCCTCTGGGAATTGCGAAGACAAAACAACTAGAATTTTTCTTTGTTTCATCTTTTGTTCTGTTCTTGGGTTGTGCTTGAACTATGTTCTTATGCTTACACTTATGTCGACGTCTTACTGTATGTTGCAGCCTTGACTTAATTCCTTTGTTTTTCTTTTTCATTTGTCTTATGCTTATGTCGATAGTGAAAAGCAGGCATAAGTTTGTAATACCATGTTTACCTACCGAATATAATATACAATTATATTGGATGAGGTTGAGCATGATATTAAGAATTATCCAGATCCAGGTCAATGTTATCTGCCGAACCCGAAGGCTGAGGCGGATAACATTGACCGAGGTCTGGATAATTATCGATGTCATGCGTAAGCCGAATCGCATAATTGTTTTATTATACATTGTTCAAAATAGTCCTACTAAAAATATACAAGTAAAGTGACAGTCTAGTAGTGATCTACTAAAAGCCATTTTTTATTTTGTAATTTTCGCGCGCTTTTCCTAGTGACGTCATCAGCGTCCAATAATATTTTTGGACACCTCCGTCCATTATTTCACAGTATTCGACGGAAATGACGTCGCACCTGCCGGATATTGAGAATTCACTGGAGTATGTTGACCAATAAGAAACGAGAATGAAGCTTGAATGTATAATAATTTGTGTTGTTTGAAATTCATCGCGAACTGACAACCAATGCATGTTCGCTTATGCATGCTAATGAGGGGAAAATTAGAAAGTTTCACTGCTCTAAGGCATTTAACAAGTAAATTCCCAGTCATGAGAACAAAATAATTGGAGGCGATCATGGTATTATCTATATAATAATATGCTTGTTGTGTGTCTGACCATAGTCAATCAATATATGGTCTGGAAACTTGTTTTAGGTTTATTAATATTTAAACGCACGGTTCAATGATTGAACCTAAACGTTGCTTCATTATACTAAAAAAAATGTGTTCAGTAACCGTCACCGTTCACAAATTTGCATAAAGGAGAACAAAAAGATAGAACAAAGACTTTCCTTGAGTTACCAGGGGTAAATATACGTACCTAAAATGAACAGGTTTTGTGATTGGCTATATGGAACAAAAGTGATAGGGTTAGGACATTGGTTTCTTTGTGGTTGATTCTATTGTTTTATTGTTTGAATCAACCAATCACAAAACTTGATAGTATAGGTAGGTGATGACCCGTTTCCAGGCCATACCTCCATTGACTATGATCTGACAGTCTGTCTGTATGTAACGCTCTTTACCAGGCTCCATCCCACTTGGAAGCTTCACCGAGTCCTGCTAGTTCTATCTATTCAATCTCGCTTATCGAATGTAAATTTAGTTGTTATGAAGAAAGCTCTCACGAAGATAAGCTACTGAAACGAACGTTCATACCTATTGGCTTACGTTGGGAATTGGAATGTTCACCTTTTGAATGCACAAATACAGGTTAGCCGGTAAGGAATCTCTTAATGTTTAAATAGAAGACAGAGGTAAATTGTCGGTATAGATTTTTACAGACATGCTAAGCTTAGAAAACTAATTCCGCTGGTATCGGTCGAACACTACTTCAAAACTACATAATAATTAGGTCATAACAAAACAAGAAATCAGTTCAAAAAAACCTGCAGTGTTTTCAGATTTATCCTTCTAATATTAAGGAATTATTTCGCTCTCCACGCTCGCTTAATTACCGCCATATTTCATTGAGTATTTCACTAGAGACATCATGTAATATATAATATATTGGCTCTTCCGAGACTCTTCGCAACATATTTTCACGAACCACACCTCTAATGGCTCTTACTTCGTGTACCGGACGCAGAAATTTGCATGAGTAAAATGTTAGTTAACACTGTATAGAACTGCCTCGTTCTTTAAAAAATCCCGTTTATTTTATCTAGGATAGGTAATTCATGAGTTGGACAATTCCAGGACAAAAATAAACGGGTTATTTAAAGAACGAGGCAATTCTATATAGTGCTAAATTTCTGTGTCCGGTACACGAAGTAAGAGCCCGTCAAATGCACATTTTTTGGACGTAAGAACATGAATCTCACCGGCCACAAATTTGATAAAATATAATGTTTACTATCTAAATTTAGCTCTCAAATTATTTATTCTAAATCTGATAGCACTAAAACACTATATCTATTTACAAGTAACTGATACTTTATTGTCGACAACAATTACTATGTCAATTTTTGGCTTATTGTGGAGAGGTAAGGTGATTGATAGCCTTGCATCCAGGGGTAGCAGAAGCGTGGGGCAACATGCAGTTTTTTCCACCACAAATTTGTTATCGCAAATTATCCCACTTGCCCCCCCCCCCCCCCCCCCCCCCCCCCCCCCCCCACACACACACTTTAACGTCGGCGTTAGATCATATAGAGTTAACGTACAGCCGCGTCCTTGGGACGATGTTTTTAGTATAACCATATCGCTACTTAACCATGCAAATAACCACTAACCCCAAAACAACTTAGATTCTAACCCTAACCCCCGCCTAATCAGTTTTCTAACCCCACGCCTTAAGTGTCTTCCAAACCCCCGGCTGTATATCCTATGGTTATACTAAAAACATCGTCCCAAAGACGCGGACTGTACGTTAACTCTATATGATATAACGCCGACCACCGTTTAAGGGATAATTCGAGTGCTAATCTCAACCGACAATATTTAATTTCCAGCGTAAATTCAAAGAGGATCTGAAAGTAATTTTGAAATTCTATATAGGTGTTTCTATATCGATTTTCGTCAAACTTCGGGTTTTTAGTGCATTTCTTTAAAGGCGTGGCGGGATATTAAAACGGATTGTCCAAAAGTAACT
Organism: Chrysogorgia sp. JL179-B06; assembly: GCA_035772405.1. Lineage (NCBI taxonomy): Eukaryota > Metazoa > Cnidaria > Anthozoa > Scleralcyonacea > Chrysogorgiidae > Chrysogorgia > Chrysogorgia sp. JL179-B06. The sequence goes on from JAYKKM010000230.1 coordinate 727,151, forward strand.
CGTGCTGTCTCGACTGTAACGTTTGCTGCTGAAATGGCGAACTGCATGGCGGTTTTTTGGATGAAGAGTAATTGGCGGCAAATGAAAATATCACATTAAAATTATCTTTAGAACCAGTGTGGTTTCACTGAAAAAACGCTTTGGTCACGTGCGCTATTTAAATGACGATATCACGTATTAAATAATATGGTGGAACCATTGTGTTCACACCTACCGACACGTTGCTGATAAACTAGAGAGAAAGTAAACGAACGTGCTATTCGATTTGTCATCAAGGACAAATCAACCCCTCGTATGAAGAACTGTTTAAAGTGTTACTACGATCAAATTTTTACGTATCGATATTTTTACGCATTTATAAAGCAGAGCTGCTAAATATTACTCGGTCTAAACCGTTTTGCGATTCGACGATTGCAAGTATTATTTTTCTTACTCTGAATCTGGAGTTGTTACGTCCGCCATTAATCGATCATGTTCCTGACTCAACATGGCTAATTCTTCAAGTAAATCCATAGTGATCCAGGTCGTTCTTTCAAATTCTTCGTCTGAAAGGCTGGACATTTCATCTACTTCTCGAAGAAAACAAGAAAACAAGAAAACAAGTAACCTCGACTGAAATTCAGGCGTAGCATTGAGAATCTTACGTCACAAACAATATTATTACCTTTTGAAATTGCGGGCTCACTTGGAACACGTTCTTAGTAATAGTGGCCTAAATAGTAGTGATCCAGAGCTCAAAATATTTTCTTCAAAATACCATTTTTTATATTTTTTTACATCGATGAGCACTTTGACTCTGAAATACTATTCTATGCTAAAGAAAATCTAAAAAATGGGGATGAATTTTCATCGTTGTGCCACATAAAGAAACTAAAGTTACTTTGAAGCATCAAAGAGTTACATAAATCATTTGTATTGTTTATAAGTTAATAAACAGTACCAACTCTCTAATGAGCTTGAAGGAATTGAACTGAGGCAAATAGATTTTCTGAAAGATATTCTGAAACTCGCGAAGGTCAATACCACCAAGTATACGGTCTTAATTTATGCTGGTATCAAACGGTAAAGTTATGCAACGCCCTTCCGGACGAAGTATGACCGGCTGAGAGCTATAATGCTTTTAAAACTGTTTTAAGGACATTGACATTTGTAAATTTTTGGGTTATATAGTTTAATTAGCTTTATTATATTGCACAAGGTACTTCCGGTGAAATTGAGTGCTCTGATTGGCTGAGACACGTCACGTGCCGGTCCGTTATTTCCCGTAATGGACCGGTCCGGATTACGGATTTTGTCAGCCATTTTGTTTACAAAGGAGCGAACAACGATAGGAAACTTTGAAAAGCCGCAAAAATTGAACGAATTTAGTAAATTAAGCACTAAATCATGTACGAGTCGGACGATGAACAATCTAAATGAGAGTCTTACCATCATGAAAGCAATAGAAGAACAAGAACAATATTGAAAATGACGATACTGTCACTCAAAACGTATGTAAATTATGTTGTTTAAAAAAGCCATGCCATATAATAAACCTCTTATTAACCTCGACCGCTTGGTGATTACGGGAAAATATCAGACCACGGTCTTTTATGTACGAACCAAGACCTCGGTCTGATATTTTCCCGTAATGACCGCGCTCTCGGTTAATAAGAAGTTAATAATTTTTTGTACATATTTTCTCTTCTATATGAGGATTAGGTCTCCTGTAATTTTAGATTATATTCTGTATTTAAGAAATAGAAAACATTTTTCATTTTTCCAAGAACGAGAAATGGCAGTGGGAAGCTATTTCGAGTTCTCCCAAACTTTCACGAGTGTTTCTATAACGTATGGGAACACGGTAAGATATTTTCTATTTCTTTTATAAAATAACACTGAGCAAATAAGTAATAAGACTCTTTTATTAAAATGATGAAAATATACATTCTCCTTACTAACACTAGACAGCGTCGTCGGCTGCTCAAATGAACATAAACGCACTTATCTGCGAAGAAAAGCATCCAATCTTCTCATTTTTCTTCTTGTTGGCTGTCACAGAACATATTTATCGACATTTTAGCTGTTTGAGAGCAAAGGTTCGTCTCACAGTCCATTTTATAAAAATGGCGGGAAAAATCCATGTTTTCCATCGAGTTATAGAAACACGGCGGCTTTCATCCAATCAGCGCGGGTGTTTTTAATTTGTTATTTTATAATAGAACATATTAGATATTCTACATTTTTTATTGTGGAAATACTTGTAAATTAACTGAGTGTAGCCAAGTGTATTTGATCACGTTAAATAAATGTTATTGTATTGTATTGTATTATTATATTGTATTATTATATCTTACTTTCTATACTTATGTAAAATTATATAAACTTAAGGTGACACCTATAGTTTTCTACATAATACAAACTATATTGGACTAAAATGCTTAAGGAAGTCTAGTTGTTCCCCTTATGAGTTATGTTCCTGAAATTCGCCATTAATATTAGTGATATTCCAATGTGGCATTCTCGCAATTATTTTTGTGTTGTTATTTACCTTTTCAAGATCAAAGTTATGGCAAGAACGAGTTTAAAATATAACAGTTTGTTTGATAATTTTTCATCTTTTCCTTGCCATTTCTCACGTTTCCTTCCGTGAAATTTCTTCAAACTTCACAGTCTTGTGGAAATTGCTTCGAGAAACATTTTCATGAAAATAAATTTAGGTTTTTCTGAAGGGTTTGTCGATATTGTCAAATTTAGTGTTTTTTTAACATTAATCAAAATTTGCCAAATAAAATATTTTGAAAAGACATAATTAAAAGGGTATAAGCTTCATCTGGAAGCGCGCAACTTTTTAAAATAATTCACGGAAGGAAAACGCAGGATATTTTCGTTTATTCTTGTGCTTTCTTACGCGTGTGACGTCATAAAATTTCCAGATTATTACTGTAAATTAATTCCAGCCAAATTAGCAACCAGCTCTCGCGCGGTCATAAAACGCTAGTGAGCCACCTTAACTGGGTCGCCACCTACCTATATAAACACGTTTTGTGATTGGTTGATTAAAACAATAAAACAATAGAATCAACCACAAATAAACTAATGTCGTTACCCTAACAATTTTTGTTCCATGTAGCCAATCACAAAACCTGTTTATTTTAGGTATGTATTTACCGCCTTAACTGCCTCACAATATCCCCAATAAGTTTATGCACTAAATAGTACTTGTGTTTGCACATTACCCTCTGGTCAACTGCGAAAATAAAACACTTGGAACGGTTTCTTCTAAATGTAATTGTGCATTTATTTATTATTTACAATCTACAGTTGAGTGATACATTTGCAATACATTAATATCTTTCCTTGGTCGATATTTATAACACGTTTTTTTTTTGCTTATAGAGCCACAACCCTTAATAATGTCTTTGGGTGACTAAATACTTGGTATGGTATATGTCCATTTATTCATTATTTACTATCTATAGTTGAGTTCTACATTCACACATAGCCAATCGAGATATGGTCTGGAAACTCGGCAAACTTCAAAGCGACTATAATGAGCTACGTTTTGATGTTGAACCGTACCTTATACCATGGATAGTAAATAGACTGGATAGGAAACTAAGATCACGTGCGACGTTTCCAGCATGCTGATTGGTTTAGGCACCAGTTGGTCGCGTGAAAACCTAGTTGCAAATCGTGATGTCACAAAATCACCATAAATCGCAACGTTTAGCAATAATACAGCTAAAAAATGATAGTCAAACTACCAAAAAATATCACAATGCCACTTTACGATGGAATATCCGACTACTATTACTCATTTTAGGCGAAAAGATCCAACTTTAGACGGTTGAAAAACGCGTCCCAAATTTCAACTAAAACAAACGGTAGTTTTGCGACGCCAGTTTCTTCACCACAAAACGAAAACAGCTGAAACAAAGACGAACAACATTTACCTCGATCATTTGGTCGTGGCTTAGGCAGGTTTGTAAGACGATGAAACATTTTGGAATCTCAATATAGCTACTTGAATACGAAAATATGGAGAAGTCGAAGAGAAACTCAGCAAAATCTGTGTACTCGTGACATCTTCGTGACATCACGAATTGCAACTAGGTTTTCACGCTGACGTCAACCAGTTTCCTATCCAGTCTATTTACTATCCATGCTTATACCGTGCACATCCTTTGTTTTAGGTTTATTACTATTTAAACAACACGGTTGAGCGATTAATGCATCAGTCAATTCCAGCTGCGACCATCCCCCGGGACAATGTGGGGCATTTCCACTCTTACTTGTCCCCACGGCCGGGCATTTGCAGCTGCGTGTTCACCCGGGGGCCGGGCATTTGTCAATATCGGGTTATTACCCCCGGGCATTTGTCGCTCACGGAGAAAAGACCGCGGCCACGAGTTTCCTTTGTCGTATATGCCAAAATGGACGACTTTATCGGCAAGGACGAGAGCTTATATTATTGTTGAATGTTGGTTTTCAAGTGTGAATCAATGTTTAAGAATTTCCTTCAGTCCATATTATATATATTGTATTTACAACGAAAAACTTTCTGCAATAAAAGCAAGTGTGTCACACACAGTTTTCATCTGAAGTGAACACGATAGTTTTCCTTGTTTGATTTTTTAAAATCCCCAAAAGAACAATGAACAGAGGTATAAATATAAATTGTTAAAACGCATGCAATTAATTTAGTACATTCTTTGAAATTGACTAATTTGTCGGCCCGGGCTGGGGCATTTGTTTTGCTTTTTCATCCCAAGGGTGGGGCATTTGTTTTGCTTTTTCATCCCAAGGGTGGGGGCATTTGTTTTGCTTTTTCATCTCAAGGGTGGGGCATTGTTCCTTCTTTTTTGCCCTACCCCCGGGCATTTGAACGAAAAAAATGAAAATTTACCAATGTCAGGGGGTTGTCCGGGGGGGGGGGGGTGGTCGCAGCTGGAATTGACTGATGCATAAACCCAAACGATTCTATTGGATGATTACTTCATTATACTAAAATACAATAGGTTCAGTGACCGTGCACCGTGCACAAAATTGCATAAAGACGAACAAAAAGATAAAGACTTTAGCAGAGTTTCCAGACCATATCTCGATTGACTATGATTCACAACACTCTAACATCTTTTTTAACTTTTTTAAGTCTATCCATATATATATATATATATATATATCAGGAATCCTCCTTTTCAAGTTTAAAATAACGTATATAACATCAAGATAAAAACTTTACAAATTTATTAAAAATCGACGTTTCGGGGCAAATCTTGTGAAATTATATAATATATATGTAGTGAAGATATGCATCAGCCTATACCTCAGAAAATGTTCACAGAAAATTTTTGAGTCCCAGACGGGAATCGAACCCGTAACCTTCTGATTACCGATGAGACGCTCTAACCATTGAGCCACACGAACTCAGATGGAGAGCGAAGGTTCATTAATGGTCCGATGTGATTGTATTGTGATATGTGTAATCTTTCGAGTTGCAACGTATCGTGTTACGTTCAGTTAACTTTAACTGCATGTTATATGTGAATATATTTGTACTGGTACAGTGATCGGACAGTAAAGTCCCAGACGGGAATCGAACCCGTAGTCTTCTAATTGCCGGTGAGATACTCTAATCATTGAGTCCAACGAACGCAGATTCAATTTAGTTGAAAACTTCCTACCATTTTTTTTGGCAAGAGAATCACCTGAAGTATAACAGAATCAAACTGGTACCCATGGCATTTTGTCTCAGTTGAAGGTCGGCAAAAATGGTCCTATGATCGGGCTGTCGCATGAGAAGGTTAATTAATGGTCCGATGGAGTTGCAACGTATATAGTGTTACGTTCAGTTAACATTAACTGTATGTTATATGTGAATATATTTGTACTGGTAAAGTGATGGGAAAGTAAAGTCCCAGACGGGAATCGAACCCGTTACCTTCTCATTGCCGGTGAGACGCTCTAACGCCAACTCAGATTCAATTTAGTTGAAAACTTCCTACCATTTTGATTGGAAAGACAATCACCTGAAGCATAACACAGTCAAACTGATACCCATGACATTTTGTCTCAGTTGAAGGTCGGCAAAAATGGCCGTATGATCACATGTCACATGAGAAGGTTTTTTGATATGATAATTTATGCCGTATTTTGTTTACTTTGTTGACGTGATTAATGATGAGATGTGTTCAACGCTCTGCAGACTTGCTGATGTCAAGCATTCATCATAAAAGCAACTAACTAGCATAATTACTCTGGCTATCTTGTGGTAGTACAGAGTGTAGGTTTTGCCCACCTTTCTGTGTTATTTTTATTTCTATGTCGCGATAATAGCTGACTCAGCAGTTATAACCTAACGACAGGCTTTGCGAGGCAAGTGCGATTGCAACATAGTTTCCTGCGTAGGCTAAAGCAGTGAACTCTATAAAGACTGGAACGCTAACTCCATTAACCCGGCCGTATGATTGGATGAAGCCAAAATTCCCGCCATGGGGGCTGACATGTAGGTATAAAACACGCGTGTTGATTTGCGTGTAGTGCACGAAACGGCAGTGGCCAGGAAATAATCGTAGGAGCGGTAGGATTGCTGAACGGAAAATTTTCAACTTTTTTGGAGCTAGGCTGTTTCCCAGTTGCTTTTTAAAAGAGAAAAATGCGATACGTTGGTTGAGCTTTCTTTTCAAGAATTTCTAGCGATGGATGTGGCTTAACAAATAAAATATCCGTCAAACAAACGGGAAAATATGCACCGAAATTTGAAAAATACAGGTTTCTCTTGATTTTCTTTGCTGTCTTTTGAACTTTTGAAGACCGCTTTTATGACAATGATTTATGAAGATAAATATCAAAACACAATTTAAGGTTACTTTTTGTGTGTGTTACTGCTAAATCCAATCTTTGACGACACGAAAAATAACTCAGTACCTCCAGGAACTACCTCAGTTTATATAAAACACATTTTCTCTGCGTTTTTCGCAACAGATATTTGACAATGCTCTTCTGTTATCGTTCCTCTAAAATGTCTTTCAGTTTGAAAATGTGTCAATGTGAATCTCGATGTTTTTTCCCAAATTTTTCTTGATCAAAAAAGAAGTTGTGATCTTGCATTATTTACATTTGTTTGTGGGTTAATCTTTCCTGTATTTCTTGCTTTTACTGGCTATTTCACCATTGAAATTACATACTGTGAACTAGCAATAAATCTAAACTTGAAATAGTGATATTATTTTATCTTTTTGCCATAATGTTGTTTTTACAACCTATATTTCATCAAATTTAATTTCTTTATCACACATGTCAGCCGCCATGACTGGCTTCAAAATTCAACCCCGAGTTATCGTTTCCAGTCCTTATTAGAGTTCACTGGGCTAAAGTAGCCCGATGAGTTAACGCCTAGCGGGCGTCTTGTTCATTATACATCCATGATTATCGTGTATAAATATCCTGCATGAACAAGTATATCCACTGATCTCTAAATAACGACTAGATCGAGTAACTATTGTTTATTAAATAAGCCGGGGATATTTCGCGGCGGTCAGTAGTATAGTAAGTAGGGCTGCGAGCCCAATCGACTTCAAACGTGAATATAAACACCAAAACATCACCAAATTTTGCCAAGTCACGACTCGACAAATTTGATGATGTTTTGGTGTTTATATTCACGTTTGAAGTCGAATAAGCTCTCAACCCTACTTACTATACTACTACAGCGATCGTTAGTCAATCTAGACACCTTTCGCACGTTTTCTACTAAATTGATGTCAAACACACGCGAGACTAGCGAAACAATACCAAATTTATACTAAATCGCGACTCTCGCTAAATTTGACACCATTTCAGCCACATTTAAAAAAATAGAAAGTGTCGTTTCAAAATTCTCACAAATTTATGTCAAATTACATTTAGGAAAAAATAGAAAGTGTCATTTCAACATTTTCGCGTGTTAAAAAAAATAAAATGTGGTACGAGCCCACTTTCACATATTAAAAAAATAGAAAGTGTCATTTCAACATTTTCGCGTTTTTGTTCAACAAACTACAACAGACGCGTTCTGCTGCTCTCAATTCACGCGCGAAAAAAAAACCACCAGATTTTGACTCTAGTGGTGATGTTTATCCAAATGGATAGCGAAATGTTGCTCTTTTGGTTGGCTAACAACATTGACTAACAAATAGCCAGTCGTTTTGCGAATTAGTCCGTTTGCTCACTATTTTCGGTGGTATCTCTCACTACAATATTTTTGTGACCATACGCGTAGGAGTCAATACCATTTTCTAAAAGGTATCGCTTATCATCGAAGCAGGATAGCGATACTTTATTAATTTCATAGCTACCAAGCTGATGTTTGACACTTCTAATGGTCTTCATTGTGTTGTCGCAATTGTTTCTGCTCGAGTAGCACACTTTTGTAATCTTCGTGTCTGATTACCTTTTTAATTATATTTTTTCTAATACCTTTAGCGGTTTTCCCACCACCTCCACCCTCTTTCAAATAGCTGTACATTTTACTGCGCAACCCGACGAACTCGACAATTGGCGTTCCAGCGCACTCGTCCTTCATCTTCCCAATAACTTTCTTATTCTCTATAAAAAAGAATGGGCTGTCTGCAGGGTAGTCGCTATTGTCGAACTTTTCGCACTCCATCATAAAGTCGGAATAAACGTCGTCAGTTTTGATTGAGTACAACAGACTGTCAGTGTCAGTGAAGTGCAATCTACAGGTGTCGCTAGAGTACTTTTTCATAATATAATTGTAGTGAAAATTGTACATCAGCGTTTTACTCAAGTCTAGTATGCACATACCCACATATGCAGGTCTATTTAGTGTCAGCGTTTCTTTAACCTTATGGACAGCGACTAAGTTCTCGCTAAATATTTTGCAAGACACAAACGTCGGCTTCGAGACAAGCTTTTCTAATTTCTTCGCAGTGGTCACTAATCTTACGTCCACACGCTTCCTCAAGTTTTCCATCGTTTTTCCGAAGACACTGTTGTTCATCAACTTGAAGAAGTCCTTCTCAAAAGCGTTCTTAGCCGCGGTTCTTTTGACTGTGTTAAAGTCGATGTACTTGCCTAACCACTTGGACTGGTCAAACTGCAGGACCCTGTGAATCTTATTGATTTTTAATCCAAGATCCATATACAACTGCAGATTTCCGTAGTGACACACATACTTTTTTTTTGTCCATCAAATTAGTCACCAGCTTCTTTACACCACCAACACTCACGTTAAACTTATTTTTGATTTTCGTGCAGTACTCCGACAACATGTCAACGGTTATCTCCATCTTCTCGGGAGCCAGCGGGTAATCGTTGTGTAGGTCGTGCAAATGGGCTGGATACTCCAAGTCGACCTCGAGCAGTAAACCTTTTTTACTATTGTTGTGATAGTCGTGCAGATTAACTTTTTCTATTTCTCTCTCAGTCAACCACTTGAAGCCACCCGTAGGTAGACTTCGACTCATTGCCCATCCATACAAATTGTTGGCGTCAAGGTACATCAAATACTTCGACTCTTGCTCTTTGTCATACCCTTCCATGTACTTATTATTCGCCACACCATGTCTGTTGCATATGTAGCTCACACCACCACGCATACCTAACTCTACGAACTGGAACATGTCAATGTCGGACAATAATTCAAGTTCCACTCCGGTCATCTTTAGCATGGCGTCCCAAGCCAATCCAGGCGATGTGAAATAATGGCAAGGGTCTAATTTATACTCGCGATGGCATGTCTCTCTAAAGTTCTCAAAAACGTCGGCGAGCAAGAGCACATCGCTTTTCAAATACAGGTCGTGATACCCACCCATATTTTTAACGTCGAAGTAGTCCCACACATCGATGGCGCGCTCATGCATTTCTTCCGTAATATGCTCGTCATTCAGAACGCTGTAAAAGTCCTTTTTGGAGGGTAGCTCGCATTCATCGAATTTTTCAAAGGAGTCCATATAATCATAGGGGTAGACCCCCTTTCTTGTCATGAGTGCCAACCCCTCATCGCGAAACACTTCTGACGTGTATTTGAAAGCGTCCCTTGGTAGGTTCTTCACCAAGTTGTCTAGACCACTACTCATGAACTGAAAGCTGTCCAAGAACACCAAGTTTTTTCCAAGCATGAACGCCATGTACTTCTCCATGTTGTTCGGTATTACGTTAATGTCTTGGCCAAACTTACCAATCTCCTGCATGATGAAATGACTATCATAGCCACGTAAGTTATGAAAGATCACGGGTATTTTATCGGTCAACTTAAAGTTCACATTACACTGACGATGTGCGGACCCTCTGTACTTACCTGACACGTGACAGTGGTCTCTCACTCTAACGTCAGCGCCAGTGTACTCAACGCTACAAATATGGCAACTCTTGGCCTCGTCGAAATTCTTCTTATCGTCGTCAGTCAGCACCATTTCTTTGTTAAAGTGACTCTCAGATGTCTTTTTACAATATTCGACAATTTCTAACATCTCCCCAATGAACTTGTTAACTGCATTTTCACCGCGGTACACTTTCACTGGCTTACTGTACTCGTTGTCGTAGCAACAAACTAGTTTGTATCCATAGCCACAGTCAACGTGTCTCTGATAAAGCGTTTGTGTAGCTACACTCGCTCGATGGTGTTGCCGCATGCACCTTCTGTGTGATAGCCTCGAAGTCTGCGTACACCACAAATGGTACGTTTAGCTGTCTACTAAAATTCTCGTATTTCACTTTCGCACCTTTTTGCGGCATTTTAATAGCTTGTTTCCCATTGATGACCAAACATACTTCCACATGGCGTTCAAGCACGTCCTCGCGACTAAAACACTGCAAACAATACCTACAAAAGTGCTTTCTCGCCTTATACTTTGTCTGACGGTACATGAATTTGTTAAAATCGCGAATGTACACATAATGCTTGTTGCCCACGTCATTAGTTATCAACAATAGGTCCATATGGTCAGGACGCGCCTCCTTAGAAACGTACACAAGGAATGGCTGCAAATTTTCATACCCAAAAACATTTATGCTAATATCGTTCGCCTTTTCGATCTTGTTGTAGTCTTTGAGTGTGACTGGGAAGTCAATTCCGTCATAATTCAGCTCACCGACATGCCTAGCGTACTTCGACGTTCTATCGGAGTGTTTTCCAACAGGAAACTTATGCGCTAGGTGACACCATCTAAAGCACTCGTTGTCATCCCCATTATTTACGTTTATCAGACCCTTCATACTGTTGCACAGCTCCTTTGGCAACGCAATGTAGCTACTCCCAAGCAAAGGTCTGTAAATAGCGACATTGACGTAGTGCGCATCTATTTTGTCGATAGTCCATCCAGACCCCTCAGATAGCCACCCAGCTATCCGCGTCAAAATCTGCTCCGACCCACGATTGGCAAACACCCTCGATGTCATGCTCGTTAATGACGACGAACGTTTCGCTGTTAAAGTAGGCAGTTTTGTATGTGGTCTTATCACGCTCTAAAAACTTTCTCAAAAGTGACCTTGACTGTCTCCACCACTTTCATTCCGTTGGTCTCACCCAGCTCGCGTCTCAAAAGGTTAGTGACAACACTTCTACTAGCGTTTACCTGATTGATGTCTCTGTCGTCAATTACTTCGACTCCATAAGACCTTGTGAACCCTCTCAGTGCTCGATCCAACAGATGCGTTGACGGTGCGAGGTCTTCGACTACAGGTTGTCCCTCTTGATCTCTAAAGAAGCCGTGAACGTTGGTCGCTTCATCTGTTAGTGAATTGACAACGGCTGCACTCGTCTTATGCGCCCGTGTTTTTGTCAGTGGGTTTTTCACAGTCCGACTCATTGGCTTCTATATACACTACGCTTATTTATTTTTTTCCTAAGCCACTCATTGTAGTAAATATCACCACTTTCACACCATCCCAGCTTTGGGTACACCACCCCAAACAGATTGTTGTCAAACGAGTTCTTTCACCCTCCCGTCTTTGAGGTCAAGCACCTTCTTGAGTGTCTCGAGTTGTCTTCTATGACACAACCTAATAATGTAGTATCCGTATCTGCTAACATTTCTACCCTTTATCAAATTGCATGAGTACAACACATTGACAACTTTCAAGAAGTCCTCTTTTATCAACTCAAGGTGCTCACCCTTCACAACATTCCGTAGTCTCCTCCCCATCCACCAAGACCGTTTGTGAACGCTTTTTAGTCGCGTGAGTCTCATGTCGCTGTAACTCTGAGTGTAACCCCATTCGGTGTCGCCACACTTTGGACACGCGTACCCACCACATTCAGTCACATTTTTCACAACGTCACAATCCGAGCAGTGGTAGAGCCTGGGGGTGTCTCCACACTCAATTTGCGTCTCACTCGCGATTTCGTCAATTGTGTAGCCATATCTCATCTGCCTCATAAGTTTGTCCATCACTCTTATACTACTCCAACATTTTTTTTATCGAGTTAGCACCCACACTACTATTCCACTACCCAAACCTAGCGCACCAACAAACAATAATTGATATTCCTTCATTTCCGCACTCGGTTGGTAGTAGTCCGCAATCTTCGGGAGGTCAGTGAACACTCGTCCGCTGTACTGTATGGTCATTACGCTTCTAAGTTCTTCCAACGCGTGGTTTGTGTCATTGATGTCAGCATTAGCATCTGAGAGCCGTTGTCGTAAACGTTGAATCTGATCTTTCTTAGCGACCTCATTCTCATACCACACTTCTTTCACACTGGCTAACTGCTCCAACGCATGGTTGTGTCTTTTCATCTCAGCTTCGTAGCCTGAGTGGTTAAACTTTGAAAACATAAAGCCAGCGCCTGCAAAAGCTACTGCATTAAATATCCCTCCAGCCACAACACTCACCATTAACCTACGTTGATTTGAATGGGTCTGTCGGTATCCACTTTTTCGATTGCAACCATTTTACTAACAGCGTTCCTGCACCAACAGCCGCAGCGAGTTTAACTGTGCCTTTAACTGTCTCTGGTGTTCCCAATGGCTCCCCCAAAGCCCTTTTAGAAATCATACTCACCACCACAGCACCAGTCGTAACAAGTAGCGCATCGTACAATTCGTTCATAAGTTCTTTTCGATCGATCGTAGTCATATACATTGTCGTGTGTTTTGTTCAAGAATCAAATGTGTCTAACGCTGGACGACGAGTTTTACGACTATCTGACACACTAGCTGGCGCAGCACTCACAGGTTCTAATTGTGTCTCTTTTTCACTGCTAATTGTGTACCATAACGAGGCAGCAGCGATGATAACACCAAGTGTTCCGACAATGTAACCATAGCTCCACTCACCACCCTGTTCTTCGTTGACTATCATTTCACGCATTTTCTTTTCTTTCGCAGCTTTCGATATCTCAGCCAACTTTTTACCAGCGGCGACACGCTTTGGGTCCTTCACCTTAACACTTTTCACATCAGCCGTGATCTTCGCTTCAACAGCCGTCTGTGGGTCTTCAACCATCTAATACACTATCACGTGTTATCTTACTCACAGTTGACCTCACAGGTGTCTCACAGATGACCTCACAGGTGTCTCACAGTTCCAGACGAAGCGCACTAAAAAAATTAGGATTTTTTCTGGGAGTATAACATAATGACTCAAACCCGAGAGGTTAGCGAAGAAGATATTGCCAACATGCTGAGAACGGCCTTTACCAATGTGTCTACCCCACAAGACGCCCCTGGACCCAACGTCCTTAAACGAGTACTTCTCAATATGCTCACCACTCCTTGACCTCAACCCCGACGGAGGGTTACCAAAACGGTTTGGCTCTCAGGTCAACCGCACTAGGCATCTTCTCGACGCTTGGATCGATCTTCGGGAGGAAAGAGCCAACGAGCTTGCTGATAGATTAGCTAGCATAATCCCTGTGTGGTGTTACTCACCATTCAAATACCTTATGTTAGCGAGTGGTGTCTACTTGAACAACCCTCGTAAGTCCAACGCTACATTACTCGGTAACTTCCTCGAAGTGTTCTTAGCGAGCCTTATGTGGAAACCATGCCCAACCAAAGCCAAAGCGTGGCTAGAGCTCGCCGCAAACCGCGACGTTCACGTTTGCAAGGTGGGGTGTAATGAGATACTGGGTGCGGATGATATCAGGGACCACGTACTCTCGCCCGCCCACAGACACTTTGTGAGAGATGAAAACGTGTACACCTGTCACCCATGCGGTGTGGTCACCAACGACCCACTGCATCGCTTAAGACATGAGAGCTCGAGGTCTCATCTTAAAAACTTAGAGCTCCAGCGGATATTCAACACGGAACGACGGTTTCCACCACAATAAAAAATATTTCTCTGAGGGTATAGTAACCATGAGAAAAGTTGGTAAACTAGAAATCGTGATTGGTCCCATGTTCGCAGGAAAAAACGACAGAGACTCTCCGCAGGTTAGTTGCGTTAAGTAAGTCAGGGCTAAAAGTCCTTTACATGAACAACACAGGTGACACTAGGCGAACTGACCACACGTTCTCCACACACCGTCAGACCATTGTTGTCGGATCAGACAGTTTACCTGCAAAGTTAATCACCAACCTTCCGAGTTCTTCCGAGATAGCTGGCTACGACGTCATCGGCATTGATGAAGGCCATTGGTACTCTGATCTACTTCCAATTATTCGCGAATATGTCAAAGCTGGCATTCACGTCATTATTTGTGGTCTCATAACAACAGAGCATTTAAAAAGACTTGGTGAACTCGACACGCTCTTCCCAATGGCAGACGACATCACGTTTCTAAAAGCGTATTGCGCCGTTTGTCGTGACACTCGCGGAACAACTGTTGATGCACCATTCAATTGGAGATACAACCCAGGACAATCGTTTGTTGGTGGTGCTAATATCGCGCAGTGTGCAGACGTCATCATCCTTCCACATAAAATTACGGGTGTTCTCAATACATCCCACTTTTTTAAATTTAGACATTGGTCACGTGAAGCGTCCAATATCTCATAGAAACATTTTTTCACACAGTGGTCAGAAGGTTTGTGAAATAAAGAGAGAAAGTTTCGCAGATATTTTTCACCGAGTTAAAAACGTCTTTAAAAAATGCTAGAGCAGTTGTCACTTCGAGCGTCGTCTCAACGACAAGAACGAGCGCTAACTCGACTCATTACTCGCTGTCTAAAAAGTCTCTTTACAATAGCGTCTCTCATGGTTACTCAACGCTGATTTATTTTTAAATTTACGAAAACACTGGGAGCACTGAAACCCAACGTCAAAGAAATATTTTACTACCGTGGTAATAGCGTCGTCGTACGAGTCGCACAACAATGTTAGATAACCAGCGGATTTGTATCTGAGTAGCAGAGAGTCTTGCTCTTTGGACGTCTTTACCTGTGCCACCTGGATTCTTGAACTCAATCACAAGCCCGCTATGCTGTCGGTTTGCATTGGCAATAATCAAGTCAGGTGTTCCACGTTGGTAACCTTTTTTCCACGAATTTATTCTTTTACTCGAAGTGTCTTGATTCTCACCACAAGCAGCTATCAAAATAGCTTCTGGATAATATTTCCTAAGAAAACCAACAACTTTCGTATGAAGGTCGAACTCAGTGATCATTTTAAACTGATTGTGTTTGAGACCAACGTCAGCTAAACCCTTTCTAATGCTTGGTAAGACTTCTGAGTGCACCCACCTTCCAAAGTGTTTCGCACGCTCCATTTTACTCGAGAACACTAACGAGTAGACCCCAAGTTCGTTGATAAACGAGGCCTGCTCTATCTTCATTTTACAATCAGGTTCAACGTGGTCGTGCACTGCATCTTTTGGTCGAGCATAACCTAGAGCGCTCGCGACTTCTTTGGCTTTGAACCATATGTCACCGTTGTGATTAACCGTCGTGATTTGGTGGCCATCGAATAATTGCACTGAGTTGGTTGCCATTACTATAGCCTCACAAAAAAACTACTCGACATAGGTGTCAGGTTTTTTATAGATCTGGTTTGTTGTGTACCAATGCAGCAGGTGTGTTTTATTAGTCCTCAGTTTTCTACGTCGTCTGAAAAAGTTTCTAATGTTACGAACCAGTTTTCTAAGCCAACCCATTACATAACTTAGGTCACGTCTCCTACCACTCCCACAGTGTCTGATTCTGGTAACATAATAGGTTTGCCGTAAGTCTTTTTAGACCTCATACCAATCTCAGCGTGGAGCTCGAGAGTCACGTCACCGCGGCCAAATGATCCACCAGCTTTGAACATGTGATCAGTCGTTTTATTTATTTTATATATTTCACATTCTTTTGAAACACATGCTCCCATTTACTTTACACCATATTCCTTCATCATTTCTCCACCCATGATTATGATGTCTCGGTTCGCCATGTAACCACTCACAATTTTCACACCGTAGAATTCTATCAATGATGGGTACGCATAAGGTGCGAGTGGTACTCTTGGTCGATGTATCCCAAAAATTGTGCCGTAGGGTGTGCCTATCTTTTTCATATTCGCTATGAAGTCTGAGTCGGCTGACTTGATGTTGTTGACCCTGACGTGCGAATTGCTCATTTGCCAGTGTATTGATATCATATGCATTTTTGTGAGGTCAACACCACTTGGAATAGTGCATATGCTCTCCATCGCTGGGTTGCTACCACCATACGCGAGCCCGTTGGTCATACCAGTCTTGTACCCTATGAACTTATCCCACTGACCGTCGTCGTTTGATATAATTGTCTCCCAATTTGATCCAGCGGTTCTCATAGGTAACCTCACCACAACAAAAATGGAGAGGTCACACCATTGCATACTGGGGCAGTTAAAACGAAGGCCTGACTCAAGTGGGAGTGGTGTTAACACAGGGGATAGAAAACTTTGGCTTACACTGCTGATGCCAATAATAGGACCATAGGTTGGGTTGTTTTGCACTAATTTGCTTGTTTCACCAATGGCTTTCACTTTGTTTGAACCATTGGTGTGAAATTCCACGTTTTTCAAGGCGTGTGTGCTGACGTTGAAGTCGAGCACGACACTATATGACTGACTCTTGAGGTAGCCTGATAGCAATTGCTCTAGAGTTCTTTTGTTTGTGGCGTCTGAGTCATCGACTGGGTCTGCTACGTTTTTTATTGCTGAGCCTTGCATGTCTATTATTCCAGACATCCTCCCACCGGTCGCACTTAACTTAGGATCTTCGTCCAGATGCCTTTTCGTTCTCTTTAGTATTTTATCGTGAGGGTCGTCAGACTCATACCCGTAGTTTAGACTCATTACTACCTGAAGGTGTATTTGGTTAGTAGATAGCCAGAGACCGCTGAGAACCCTAAGATTATCGCCAGCGTTGTCGTGTCTGACTCACTTGAGGTGGTAGTCTGCGCAATTTGATTGGTCACTGTTTTCTTCACGGGTGGTACTACTCCCAAGTTAGCCACCACGTTTTCTTGGTGGACTTTTTTAGCCACTGTTTTCTTCACGGGTGGTGCTACTAAGTTAGTCACCACATTTTCTTGGTGCACTTTTTTAGCCGCAGTCGTCGGTGTTGTTGCGTTCAAGCGAGTGTTCACTCCAAATTTCATGGACTCTGTGGCAATCTTTAATAAGTTGTTGTACCCAGCGATTTTATTCTTGAGTATCACCACGTTACTCGGCATTAACCATGTACTTGGCGACACTGCGAGATTTTGGACAACGTTGGTGTCTCTAATTGATTTATTCATGTTGAGAATCCATGTCGATACGTCATAGTTGATAACACTGTCAGCGAACAACTTGCGGAATTCTTGTTGGGTCTCTAGACTTCCTGCAGAACCACCAACGACTGATACACGTGTTCTCGCCTGCGCACCAAGTGTGGAGTACACAAAGGCTTCTATGCTTTGATTTAGATATTGCAGCCCAATGTTGGTAAATCCGTCTGACAATCGCGCGACATATCGTTTGTAATCATTCTGAACGTCGTTGAGTGTGAAGACTCTGGATTCGCCTAGCACTCTAGGACTTTATTCTGGTAGTAGTGTTTTCTGGGGATTTTGGAAATCTTACCATACAATTCATAAGCGCTAAATTCTCTACTTATTGATTTCATAGTCTCACCACCTTCCATTCTTCTGAGAAGTCTTCTAATGGTGAAGTATATGTGGAATCTCATCACACTTGTGACCACAGGGTGAACTTCTTGTGACACTGATAAATGTTGCAGTGAGACTCCACAACAGAAACTTGCACAATACGTCGCAAACACAACACGATAGTAAGACTCGTTGTCATCCCACTCTGATTTTGTCTTTGACGTGGTGATTTGTAAGACTGGCAGGTTTGACATGAAGTAGCTATTTTGGTTAACAAAAACTTTAAAGTTATTCACAGGATAATTTAACACGTTTTCTGTTGGATAGCCATCCCAAAGCCCCAGTGGTTCTTATGACCTTTTGGCAGTGGTTGAATAGTTCCACCACCTTGCCATATTATTGGGAACTTGCTATTGTGCAACCACTTCCACATGTTTTTATCATTTTTGAAGGTTGTGCTGGTTATGTCTGTGCTGAGGATGTCATTATTTCTGAAGTACACATCGACACTCATGATTTTACCGTCTTGTGAAATATTTGGATTGAACTCGAATTTACTTAAAGTGGTGTGGGGGTACTTTTTGATGAGGTTTGCCTTTGCGTCGTGTGTGGCCTTCGATGTGTTAGCCATCGCACGTTTGTAGTACTTTCCATAGTAGTCATGAAGGGCTTTCTGCATATAATATACCGTATGTTATACATAATGCGAAAGTTGACGGTATTCATTGAAGGTGCGGAAAAAGTTGTGTCCTTTGACAACGCGATGATGATCGTGAGTGACAACCCATACATTATGGTTAAGACAGCCACTGTGTTTTGGGACTACAATAACGTATTAGATAGTGACTCCACTTGGCTCTCCGCGATGAGTCACCCTTCGAGTGATCTTAAAAGTACGATAACGAGTGGTGGGTACGCTAACTTCGACACACTAGTCAGACTATTAAAAAAAGACTTTAAAGAACAGAGGGGTGCGGACCTTGAGATGGAGAAACTACCGTTCACAAGTAGATGCGTGATTAAGGTTAGCGCCCCATTTAAGCTTGGTGGCCTTGGGCCTCTATTTGGTTTCGCGAAGGGTAGGGTGATTAAGGGTGACTCAACGTGGTACACCAGCCCAAACGAGGTCGACATGCTCAGAGGTCTGAAGTACATAGAAATCTTATGTGATATTGTTGAAACCGAGAGCAATGTGGGTATTGATGGGAAGCGAAGCAGTGTGATCACAACGTTGCCAATACCCACTGAACAGTCTTTGAATGGGTCGGTGCAACGTCACGTGGACATTGAGTCTAAGGTGAGAATTAAAAAAGGTGTTTACTCAAGTATGACGTTTCGTGTCAAACCAAATAACGGTGCTGTTAAAATTGGCGCGGTGCTATTGGAACTGTATATTGTGTAAATTATATGGAGCTTGGTGTGGAAACAGAGCAAGGGTTGAGAGACATTTATTATAGTCCCAAGACAGGGTTCAGTGGTGTAGAGAGGTTGTATCAAAGTGCATTGGGAGACGGATTGAAAGTGACTAGAAAAACAGTGAAAGAATGGTTGACAGCGCAGGACACTTACACTAGGTACAAACCCATTGTGAGAAGACATAAGTTCCGTGCGACTTTTGTTGGATTTCTTGGTGAAGAGCTCCAAATGGACTTAGTGGACATGAGTAAGCACTCAAAACAGAATGGAGGTTATTATTGGATATTGACAGGCATTGAAATATTGAGTAGATACGCTTTTGGAATTGCAGTTTATAGAAAAGACACTAAGAACATGACTAAGGCTGTTGGAAAATTGTTGGCTGACTTTAAAGATCGGTTTGGGGTCACACCTAAGTTAGCGCAATTTGACGATGGACTTGAGTTCTACAACGTTGGTGTGAAAAGTTTGCTGAAAGAACATGGTGTTGAATATTTCAGCACTAAGAGTGATAAAAAGGCTGCTGTTGTCGAGCGTTTTAATAGAAGTCTCAAGAGCATTATGTGGAAGTACTTTTATACCCGCGGAACGTACAAATGGATTGACGTTCTCGACCAGTTTGTAAGCAATTACAATAGCAGTGTGAATCGCAGTATTACGATGAAGCCAAAGGATGTTAATAAGTCGAATGAAGGCGAAGTTTGGACCACTTTGTTTGGTCACCAATTTGCGGACAATCCATTGCCAAAGTTTAGAGTTGGCGAGTCAGTGAGAATTAGTAAGTACAAGAGTGTGTTCACAAAGGGCTATGAAACCAACTTCACTGAGGAGCTGTTTAAAGTGGTAAAGGTTATTCGTGGTGATCCGAATGTGTACGAAATTGAGGATCACACCGGTGAACAGATTATTGGTAAATTTTACGAACAGGAATTATCGCTGGTCAATAAGAAACATGGCGACGATGTGTACAGAGTTGAAAAGGTGTTGAAAAGAAAGAAAGTCAGAGGGAAGAAGATGGCGCTAGTCAAATGGTTGGGTTACGAGAGCAAACATAATTCGTGGACACCAGAGAGCGACATTCAAAACGTGAGCTAATGTAATATGGCTGAAGGTGGGGGAGATTTCGACGACTTTGAGATGGAAAACCTCGACAAGTACAAAGACATGAGTGATGAGCGACTAGAAGAGGAGCTCGCTAAGACTGAGGAGTGGCTCAAAGACGTAGACACTAAGTACGCTGTAAAAAACATGTCGATGAACGTCCGTGTTAATTACGACGACTATCAAGACTATGCGAAAAAGATAGCGAGTGAGCTAGACGCGAGGCGAGGTGGGCAAAAAGAGACGTCATTTACCGACACTGACGATGGTAAAACGGTGACAATAAGGGGAACCAACACAGAGGTCCCAGCGGTAGAGTTTGTTGAACAGGGGTCATATGGTGACGTCGATGACGTAAGTTTCAGTATAGCTTTTGAAGAGGAGGAGGAAATTAAGAGAAGACTGCAGGGTGAGCTAAAAGCGTCCAACAAAGAGCTAGCAGAAAACAACGTGAAAAGAGTCAAGCTAATAAATAAGAAAATACGTGAGTTGTATAAAAAAAAACTCGGTCGTGATGACACGTCAAGGGAAATAGTCAACAGGTCGCAGGTCGCGTACTCAGGGGCTATTCTTTTCAAACCGATAAACAAAGATGGTAAACAAGGGAAACCCAAACGAATTCTAATACCTGGGAAAAATGGTTTGATCTTTAGTAAAGATGCGAGTAGTAAAAACGCGATTGAGCAGTTCAAACAGTTAGTTAGTCAAATCCCTGAGAGTACAGAAACAACAGCTGTAACAACAGAAGTAATCCCAGATGACTTCCCAGTAATTGAGACAAAAGTGGGCTATGATGACATACCTGGGCTATCACCAGACGAAAACCGCGAGCTGAGTGGTGTGCTCAACCCAAGCGATGGTGTGGTGCGCGAATCAAGAATAGGTGCCAATGGTGCATTGCGAATACAAGCAAACCATTTTCAAGAAGCGATAGACAAAGCGAACGAAAGAATAGTAGAGCTCGAGGGAAAAGACCTTACGACCGCAGAGAACGAAGAGTACATCGATCTACACGAAAGAGTGATTGGACTTACGCAAGCTAAATACAGAACTTTAGGACAGCGAGAGATAGAGGAGGTTAGAGCGCAACAAGAGATCGACATTGACAGGTTTCAGAAGTTCAAGGAGTGGGCTAAAGAAAATATAGTTGGGTTGAGCGCTGTGGCAATTTCAGTGGCTGGGATTATAACAACTATTATTATCGCTGGGAGATCTGCTGTTATGAGAGGCGCTGTGGCCACAAAGTCGTTCGCGCAGGCTGTTAAGAACACAATCACAAAGATGGGTCCATGGGCTGTTGGATTGGCTAATTTAGTTTATAATGCGTTGACGTTGGGTGCGAAGGGTCTCGCATGGCTGGCTCAGAATCTGTGGGTACTTGCGGTGGTACTTGCGTGGTTTGTGTACGATTATTACAAGCTAAAACGGTAGTCTCATCTTCGAGGGTCTCAGCTTCGAAGATAACAAAACATATGCAAAGTATATGAACGTCACGTCAGCAGAATTGAGTCCCGGTTTTAGACGAGCGACCATGGGTGCTATAAAAGGGGTGAGAACGCAGCATGTGATCACGTTGAACCCTAATAAAGTCAGTCCTGGTGAGGAACTTTACATTGATATACCGAAGCTCAAGGTTAGTAGCTGTTTGGTGCCTGGATCGTTAGGTCTAGTGTTCGACTTTAAGAATGCAAACGCCAAAAGCTGGTTCTTGAACAATGTGAGCAAGTTGTTGGTTGAGAAGCTTGTTGTGAGACTAGCTGGGGAAACTGTGTATGACAACAATGGGGAAAATTACACTGGTGTTTATCGCGACCTTTGGGAGAGTGTTACTGCGCGAGACCAAATGATTGACTATGGTATTGGTGGTGAGAACTTGAGAAAGCTAATTTCTAAGGATGACAGTGGCGCGACAAGTGGGAACGTTGCTAAAGTTAGTGACGCGCTGATGTTTGGTGTGATTGGAACGAAACAGCGAATAAAGCTTGGCAAGATCATGAATGACCACGGGTTGTACGCTCCTTTTAGCATGAATAATAACTTGCAATATGTGATCACACTTCCGAAGGCCACAGACATCATGGTGGCGCAATCCGGTAACGCTGTGGGCGGATACACTCTGGAGAACCTCGAACTTGAGTATGAAACGATCGATAACCAGGAGCTCGCTGACGAAATAACGTCGTTGTATGCAAGTGGTCGTAGTTTGTTGTATGAGCACGTCACATTGATGAAAACCACCGAATGGGACAAAGGCACGACCATTGTGAATGAAAACATTAATCTTCCAAGAAAAAGCATGAAGGCAATTGTGTTGCTATTCACGAATAAGGTGCGAACAGACAGTGAGGAGTTTCTCTACCCAAATATTGAGAGTGTTAGAGTCACAATCGAAGGCGTGCCAAATAGTGTGTACTCACAAGGCATCCCAAAGTCGAAGTTCTATGCAGAAGCGAAACGATTGTTTGGGCTAGGTGAGGAACACGCTCAGTTCATGACCATACAGAAGTTCTATAAAGATGGCTTTGCGTTAGTCATCGACTTGAGGAGTGTTCAAGATAACTACAACGTCGCCACTGGCAAGAACATTGTAAACACACAATCCGGCGTGCTTCTTGAGATCACTAAGGAAGCGACGACTGCAAATGTCATGTGCAGGGTGTTTGTGATGAGTGATGGACTGGTCAACTTCATGAACAATGGGTTTCAGTCAATCCTGTATTAAATCAAACGCAATTTAATGGAGACTCCGTTTAATATGTTAATCGTTGGTATGACAGCTTGTGGTAAGACACATTATTTGCTAGAAACACTGGAATCTGAGTATTGTGGTAAATTTGACTACATTGTGTTGATTTGCCCTACTTTCGAGTGGAACAAAGCGTATCAAGATTGGAAATATGTGCGCGACCCCGACGTGTTAGCGATAGACTGCGCGCAAGACAGTGTCGACGCTGTTCTCAAGTGTGTAACAAATTTTTTTAAAGGCACTAACACTCTGATTGTGTTGGACGACTGTGCAAGTGGGCAGGACGTCAAGAATAGGACTAGTCAGTTGGTCAACTTGGCTTTTAGTGCGCGACATTTTATGTTGAGCGTTATTGTCATCACACAACAATTGACGTCGATCGCAAAACCGTATAGAGAAAACATTAGTAAGCTCATTTGCTTTTACTGTCCAAGCAGAAGTGATATGAAGGTTGTCATTGACGACTACCTTGGAAACATTAGCAGAGAAAAATCGTCGGCGATTGCGACCGCATTAAAAAATAATAAGTACGCTAGACTAGAAATCTCACTGCGCTATCCATACAGTCACGAAGTTGTTATTCCGCAATAAAATATGGGTATAAGTAATAGCGTGATGGTAAAACGCAAAAGTGAAGAAAATCCTATGATTGAGGAGTTAGTTGAGGAGATTGACGACACCTCAACTGTGGAAGACAACGTTGACGTTAGGAGATCCGAACTTATTAGACTGTCCGGTGACGGTGTGGTAAGTCAGTCCGAAGCGTACATTAAAAAAGCGTCCGCAAAAGTTATTGATAAGATATGGCGCCAACACGAGTTGAAGAGAATGGAGATCGCAAACGCTTTTCTCACCGACTTGCTAATCAGCAAATTCGCCAGCTTACTAGATGGGTTGAACGCTATCGAGAACCCTGAGGAACTAAATGACGAGTTGCAAAAAAGATCCGTTACTAAAGAAAGACGTCGAGAGCATTTGTCGCGGTTGTGACACCATATGTGCCCTTCTTGGGCTTGTTGTCTGGAGGAATTATAACGTCAAAACACGTGTACGATCACCATTTTAGGAGCGAGGCGACAAACGCTGAAAATAGTGAACAAACGGACTAATCTACTATTAACAGGTGGCAATTTCATCACGCGTGAGACACTTTTACGATACACAAATTTGTAAAAATGTTTAAACGACTATTTTCCTAAATGTGATTTGACAAATTTGTGAAAATGTTGAAACGACACTTTCTATTTTTTAAATGTGATTTGACAAATTTGTGAAAATGTGATTTGACAAATTTGTGAAAATGTTGAAACGGCACTTTCTATTTTTTAAATGTGATTTGACAAATTTGTGAAAATGTTGAGACGGCACTCTCTATTTTTTAAATGTGATTCGACAAAAATGCGAAAACGTTGAAATGACACTCTCTATTTTTTAATATGTGAGAGTGGGCTCGTACCACATTTTATTTTTTTAACACGCGAAAATGTTGAAATGACACTTTCTATTTTTTCCTAAATGTAATTTGACATAAATTTGTGAGAATTTTGAAACGACACTTTCTATTTTTTTAAATGTGGCTGAAATGGTGTCAAATTTAGCGAGAGTCGCGATTTAGTATAAATTTGGTATTGTTTCGCTAGTCTCGCGTGTGTTTGACATCAATTTAGTAGAAAACGTGCGAAAGGTGTCTAGATTGACTAACGATCGCTGTAGTAGTATAGTAAGTAGGGTTGAGAGCTTATTCGACTTCAAACGTGAATATAAACACCAAAACATCATCAAATTTGTCGAGTCGTGACTTGGCAAAATTTGGTGATGTTTTGGTGTTTATATTCACGTTTGAAGTCGATTGGGCTCGCAGCCCTACTTACTATACTACTTCGGTCATCTTGAAGGGAACACGCTATGTAGATTTAATGTATGTGAGAGATACATTTATCTGTCTCTGATCTTTTAAGATGTTAAAATGAATCAGTTGTCGAAGGTATTCCCGCAATTTAGAACACATTACGGCTGACCATCGTGGTCACGCTCCAATATGGCCGCCACGCGCTAATTCCGGTTTCACAGTTCTGTTATTTCACAGTTACTGTGTTCTATATTATGAAAAAACCTTGGACGACTGATTCATTTTAGCATCTTAAAAGATCAGAGACAGATAGTCTCTGTCGCCTATAGTACATCTATATAACGTTGGTCAAAGAAAATGGCCCCCACGAGCTACTTCCAGCTTCATTTTCTGTACAATAGTTGGTCTATCCAGTCTTTATTTAAAGATTAGTGAGTATATCGTTTGCAGTTATTGACAATAAACCAAAGCCCAATTAACCAAAGTGGTAAAATTTAAATGCAAGGAAAATTCTTAGATAAACAAATTATTATACTCAAGTTGAATTAATTGAGTTTTAGAACGGGCCAATAAGATATAGAATCGACCCGGCTCCCATCCCATGGCTATTTTCGCAGTACGAGGTCGTTACAAAGTAACAGGCCGCATAGCGTTTTACAAAGTGGGCAGAGGCAAAATAGGAGATGTAGTATCACCGAGTGTAGGTTTTGCCAACCTTTCTGTGTTATTTTATTTCTATGTCGCGATAATAGCTGACTCAGCAGTTATAACCTACCGATAGGCTTTGCGAGGCAAGTGCGATTGCACCATAGTTTCCTGCGTAGGCTAAAGTAGCCCGATGAGTTAACGCCTAGCGGGCGTTTTGTTCATTATACATCCATGATTATCTTGTATAAATATCCTGCATGAACAAGTATATCCACTGATCTCTAAACAAAGACTTGATGGAGAAACTTTAATGCTGCGAAAAAATGAAGCCGGGAATACTTCGCGGCGGCCATATTGAAAGTACCACGTTATATAGTTTTACTGCAGGCGACAAAGACTATGTCTATGATCTTTTAAGATGCTAAAACGAATCCGTTGTCGAAGGTTTTCCCCGTAATTTAGAACACAAATTACGGCCCCATTACTGTAACTATTTGAAGCCGGGAATATTTCGCGGCGGCCATATTGGAACGATCACCGTGGCTTCTCCAATATGGGAAACCTTGGACAACTCGTTTATTTTAGCAGCTTAAAAGATCAGAGACAGATCTGTCTCTGTCGCCCATAGTAAACCTACATAACGTGGTCCCAAGAAGATGGCCTCCACGAGCTACTTCCGTCTTCAATTGCTGAACAATAGTTGCTCGATCCAGTCTTTATTTAGAGATCAGGGCCGGGATATTCGAAATTAAGGTGATTAGCGCTAATCCTGGATGAAAATTTAATCGCCTATTTATTTTGGTTTGTTCTGTTATGACAACTAAAGTTGAAACTTTCTACGACAAAACATTTCATAATTTCCATGTATGATATCTGAACAGAAATTTCTAAACATCTTGGCAGTGGAACTTCAGAATTTTGTCCACAAAATTTCCACTAATCCTGGATTAAGCTAATCGCCTTTTGAACGTTGCACGCAGTTTTTGACAATTAACCAATGCCCTTATTTTTTAATTTGTGGTAAAATTTAAATGCAAGGAAAATTCTTAACATCCGCGTTTAGATAAATAAATTGTTATACTCCAGTTGAATTAATTGAGTTTCAAAACGGGCAAATGAGATATTATAGTTCGACCATCCCATCCCATGGCTATTTTCGCAGTACGAGGTTGTTACAAAGTAATAGGCCGCGTAGTGTTTTTCAATTGGGCAGAGGCAAAAATAGGAGAAAAGGAAAAATTGAGGTGACATACGTCAAACTGACCTAAATACGAAGTATTGTTAAGGACGAATTTTCATCTCGGTTTTCTTCAAGGAGTAATTATCTTTCCAGTGACCCCAAAGAACACCTTGATAATATTTAGTACTATAACCATGATCATACTGACCATTTAGGTTGGAGTTGTAACACCAGTTGTACCACCACGCACCCTTTCTCAAAAGAGCACATGAACCACCAGACCAACGGTCGTTATCTCTATCCTTAGTAGAAAACTTCATTTCATTATTATACCGAAGAGAATCGCCAACATCACCTGAAACATGAGTCACAGTGTAAGAAAGTATAAGTGAGAAATGTACTCCTAATAAAGTGAATTGTGGTTGGGGTTCTAGACTATAATATTCTCTGTTTAGCGAAATGCAGAAATCGCAATGGGAAGACAGACTGTAGCGCGTATATTAGAGGGAATATCAGAGACTATTATTTCTAATATTCCTCTCTCGTTCCATTTTGAAGATTAGAGGATAATTAGTTGGGAATATGAATTCATTGTTTGTAAAAGTTATTTACCGAGACCTTAGGAAATAAGTAATTTATTCCCGAGGTCGATATAAATAATGAATTCAGCTCATAATTTAGATTTCCGTCGAACAAAACATCAATTACCGAATGCGTGAGGCTATGATGATGGTAAACGTTACATCATGGGCGGAGGGGGAGGAAGAGCACGCCATTAGTCCCGGTCAACGGCAAGCAATCGTCTTCTGGACGATCTGTTTTAGTATCCGCGAGAGATGCTTGTATTATGATATACATCATAGAACTGCATGCTAACCCCAAAACAACTTAGATCCTAATAACCCAAACCCCCCGTCCAATGGGTTTTCAACGGCTAACCCCCGTGATACAAGAAAGTACAAATCCTATTACTAACTACTAATAAAAGGATCGTCCAGAAGACGATTGCTTGCTGCTGACCAAGATAAATGGCGTGCTCACCCTCCCTCTCCGCTGACGGAGAAAAATAAAATAAAATAATGAGAAACAAGATAACTTTATAAATGTGTCGAAAAAATACTTAAGTAAAAGTATTTACGTATTTCCATAGGTGACGTTTTGGACGATGTGCCCTTCTTCAGGTTTGATGGAGAATGGGAGCGTCGCGCGCGATATATACTGTATATAGTGTGCGTGAGTGACGTAATGGTAATCATAAGCGTTAAGTTGTCGCGAAAATATTTCTTACACTTAATAGACCTTACCCATTATGACGTACGAATCTATTAGTGACTACTACTACCATAATTCCTTGCGAGATTTCCTTTCTCATGTTAATGTTAAACTCCCTCTGGGAAACTGAAAACAATTGCCCAACTTAACATCACAAAATATATACCGAAAAGGATTCTGGTAGTAGCAGTCACTAATATATTCATGCGTCATAATGGGTAAGTTCTATTGGATAAAATTAGCACCTGTTCCCAATTGGCGCGGTAGCTCAACTGATAGAGCAGCTGACAGGAATCCCAAAGGTGTGAGTTTAAATCCCGCTCATGCACGATTAATCATGTCGACTAATTTTCAAAATTATCTAAAATATATCTGCGTATAACCCTCAAATTGATAATTGCCCGTAAAAATCGACTCAATCGGTTTATAAGTGAAAAAATCACCGCAAAAAATCAAAGAAAACCGACTCAATCATGAACTAATTAATGTTACTCACCTGTATATCCTCCAACAGTTAACTTGTAATTTGTACTTTCATCTTCTACTTTAAATATCGAGTAACTGGCATCTTTCTTTTCCTCTTCAAAATCTTCCAGGTCGACTCTTAATGCTATGGCATTCTTTTTTGTGAGTCGATTGATCTTGTCCAGTCCCCAGCCAAAATTCACCAGACATATTTCCAAAGCCATTTTTATAGTCTTCCCATCCACGATAGAAATCCACACTTCCATCTTGCCGTCTCTGAAACACTGTCCATCCTCCCCCGTCTGTTGTCATATCACAGCTGACGTTAAAAATTCCAAGTCCATCGGGATCAATTGAATAGACGCCATCTTTGTTTTCCCCCATTTTCTTCAACCAGTCTGCACAACTTCGCATGACTATAAATATTTGATTTGTAGTTTAGTAACAAACGTTCAATCTCAAACGTTTAATCACAATAATATAATTTATTATACAGTTATGATTAAATCTAATAGTTTCTGAAGCCCTATTATGAAACCAAAATCTCTAATTATTGCTGGAGAGTCATAATGTTGTGCACTACACTAAACACCCGCTATTAAGTATACCTTCCACCTATGGGTACCTCAGGCTGAAATTAAGCATTTTGTGGCCCTTAAAACAAGAACCTGTTTGAGCCTGATATTTGAAAGAGGTTTAGCTTGTGTCAAAAAAATCAGTTTAGAATTATACTGTAGCATACACACATACAACAGTGTACTGCTAGAAACTGTGACATTACTGTAATAGAACTGAGTTTACCATGTTCAGTAATAAGGAGGATGTACCTTAATTAGCCTTATCATCTACAAAAATCTGTAAATATTGCAATTTCATCCATTTAATTACATTTGTTTACTGAATGGTAAAAGAAACTTCAGTCTATAAGAACGTAACACCCTGATTTTTCCAAATAATATAATTATATCCAAAATTATATAAGAACCTATCCCACATAATATAAGAACCTATCCCAGGTTTGATTTGGTAAAATGTAGGTTCTTAATAGCGAATGTTTACTGTATTAAATCATTGACTTATTAACCGAAAGCGAGATCTATATGGAGAAGTATTTGCCGGCTGAGGTTTTATATTTTGCCGGAGGTTAATAAGGAATTAATTATATGGGCTACACTCGCAAGTATATATGAAGCATATAAAAATGTATTCTAATATAAATATTAACAATAAGGATATATAGATGATGTTACATTAGCGCGCGTGCGGAGATATACGAATGTTATCTTTGAGTGTTGGAATAATAAAGAAGTTAATACTATATATTATAATATATATAGTACTGTATATATTATTGTCGTTCTTACTTCATGGACAGCAACAGAAAATCGCGAATGGCGTATTTTTTAATAATAATTATCATACAAAACAAAGATAATGAAAGATTTGAAATCCCAATGGAGGACTAAAAAACCTGATGTGGTGACGGCGTTACTAGATAGCAAGTTTGAATGTTATCGCTGCATCAAGCCACAAACCGTTGAATGTAAAATGAAATGAAAGTACATATTTTATAGTTCGTAAAAGCTTAAAAGTTCGTGGAAAATGAGTCTAATAACGAGTCATTGTTTAACTTAAATAACTAGCCTTACTTTTAGCAGTTGGTCAATTACGTTGTCTTCAGACGCCCTCGGTGACGTCTTTGTAGAACAAATACGACGTAAAGTGCTTTTACAATTTGGCAGAAATCTCTGAGACTCAACTGTCTCGTGGTATAGGACGCGTGAATTGCTTAAGCTCCCTATAATACCATCACGAGAAGATAAAATTCGTATTTCCAAGCTGCCATGTAATGTTCTGTTTATTGAAATCGATGAAATAACGATGGTGATATCTATACACATTTTTGTCATCAAAATAAAGATTATATATTTTTTCATTGCTCACATTTAATATTTCATTTTTATCTATATTTTTTGAATTGGAAAAACCTAGTATTTAATTTATATTCGGAGATTCTGGCTCATGTATTTATTACCACACGGCTGGATTATTGCAATAGTCTACTGTTTGGATTGCCGCAATATCAATTAGCTAAATTTGACAACGGATACAGAACGCAGCGGCCAGGCTTATTTCCAAACTACCTAGATTTTGCCATATTACACCTGTCCCCTGTAGCCTCTACTGGCTTCCGATTATTCACCGTATTGATTTCAAAATCTTATTGATTACATTAAAGGAAATTCATGGTATTGCTCCTGATTATATTTGTAATATTGTCAATTTCAAAAGGTCTTCTTGGTATAACCTACGTAATAATGATGAGACATTATTAGCATTACCACCTGGCAAATCACTTGTAACATTGGGAGATAGGGCGTTTGTTTTTGCAGTCCCCAAAGTTTGGAACTCATTGCCTAAGGAAATTAGGAACATGACACTAACTTTTTAGAGTATTTATTGCCACAACCATCTCGAGTGAGGGTACGCTGGTAGCGTCCCCAAACGAGAAGGAGAGGGCAAGCTTTTGCCTATCTCAAGTAGCCTATACACTGGTTGCGGCAGCGCACCCACACGAGAGAAAGACAAGCTTTTGTTGCAAAACCTGTTGGTTAAATCCAGAATTTATTACAGTTTGCCTAGAATATAAAATGTGGGACTAATATTGAATTAATGCGCATGCCCACACACCATGGCCTCTCACATTCGACAATTGATATATTTGAATATAAGCACAAGCATACGTGTATACTTATATATTAAAATAGAATAAGATGGGAGATACATGAAATACTAAGTTTTGTTAGGAAACCTCCTCAACTATTATAAATAAGTCAGTTAATTACCTCGAACCTCGGCATTAAGCATATACTTAATGTATGTGGCTTAATGCCTCTGTTCCGGGAATTAACTCTTACTTAATCTATTGTAACTTTATATGACGACTGCAATATTTACTTTCATCGGCTCGTAATGCTCCTTTGACAATTTTTTATGTAATTGGCGCAATATAAATTTCATTTTAAATTAAATTAAATTATATAATAGTATCTAAAACGTTTTTCTGAACGTTCTATCATCTCCCTTCATATCCAGTTTCTCGGAGAACATAGCGGTTTTTATTATAGCAGATAAGCCATTAGTTATGCGTTGCAGGGATTGGAATTACACTCGTTAATGTCTTAAAATTTAACTTACATAAATTTTATTAAAAATAAGAATAATGTTTAAAAGGTTTTCTGAGAGTTCCTTCATAATTTCATATCCAATTTTTGGAGGACATAGCAGTTTACATTTTTATAGTAATTATAGAGAAGGAGTATTTAAGTTACCTGTGCAGGAGGTACCATTATGAACAAATCCATTCTTACACTTGCAAGTATATGAATCAATACCATCTTTACACTCAGCATTTTGGTCAGTGCAGGGATTGGAACTACACTCATCAATGTCTTAAAATTTAACATGAATTTTATTAAAAATAAGGATAATATCTAAAATGTTTTCTGAAAGTTCCTTCATAATATCATATTCAATTTCTTAGAGAACATAGCAGTTTATATTTTTTAGTAATTATTTTTTATGGCAGGGATTGGAACTACACTCGTTAATGTCCAAAACAATTAACAAGAATTTTATTAAAAATATATCTAAGGATAATATTTTAAATGTCTGTGAAAGTTCTATCATCTCCCTTCATAATATCATTTCCATTTTGTCTGAGAACTTAAGTGTTTATATTTTTATAGTTATTATAGATTATCAGTATTTAAGTTTCCTGTGCAGTTGGAAGTTCCATCACCAGTAAATCCATTCTTACTCTGGCATGTTTATGAACCAATACCATATACACACTCAGCATTTTCGTCAGTGCAGAGATTGGGAGGTACCAAGGCCGTAGGAATATGTTTTATGTTAGAAGTCTTGTCGAGCGGAGAAGGCGCGAGAACCCTCTAGGGAGTTCCTCGGGTATGCTCCCCCGAACATTTTTGATTTTCCACTGTCTGAAACGCGGTTAAGGTTTGATCCAGCTGCATTTTGAGGTCAGTTTTACAACAAAATATTATGATCATAAACAGCACAATTTAGTCACCTTTACTTCCTTCGTCAATATCTGACTAATTTCTAGAAACTAGTTGCACATTGTTGATATGGTCTGTGTTTTAAACATGTGTAGCAAGCGCTATGATTTGAGCTTAATTCTGGTGCAATCTGAGGCATCAGCAGTAATTGCTGATTTGGTTTTCTAGCTAGAATTGTAGCGAAGAAAATACCAGGTCGGATATAAAGATCCGATATTCCTCTGCGCCATACGTCTGTGCTAACTGGCAGAAGAAATTTCGTGCTTTGACGTCGATTTTTAGGGTGCGCCGGCCCTCTGCTTCCGGAGAGTAGGGGAGAAAAAATATTAATACATTTTATTAAGAATCCGGATAATATCTAAATGTTTTCTGAAAGTTCCTTCATCATGTCATATCCAATTTTTCGGAAAACTTAGCAGTTTACATTTTTCTAGTTACTGTACCAGAAAATACACATATATTCATTTAAAAGTAGAAAACATTTTCCATTTTCCATACAGTGTAAAAACACTGGTGTCCGAAGGACGAGCGTTTCCACTGCGATTTCATGTTCTTTGCAAACTATCACGAGGTTTATTTAAACGTAATGGGAACACGGGAAATGTTTTCTGATGTCTGTGAAATTAACTTAAGGTCGCAATAAGGTTATCCAGTATTGCCTCGTTAATAAAGCTCGCATTGTGCCCCAATTAATGCGATCACAAGATACCCTATAACAATTTAAATAAATATTTTTGACCCTGTTTTATTCATCAAAAGAAAAAAGGTAACTGTGTTGGCTTGTGACGGTTAACGTCCTTTGTAATTTAATCAGTTTGTGGTTTTCAAGTTGATACTGTTGTATTCAACGATTAATTAACTACCATAACAGTATCCGCGATTTTTGATATTGCATATTTCTTGAATTTTAATTTTAATTTTTTGGAACTGTATTTCAAACTGAATTGACGACACATTTTGGTAGATAATTTCCCGCAGAATTCAACAGTATCAACAGTATTTTTTTTCAACAGTGTCAACAGTATCAACAGTATTTTTAATTTTGTTTAAATATAAGCTATAATCTATACATTGCATGATATTCCTGTAAACTCGCACGTATGTTGCGCTGTCTATTTCAATAAAGACTGTTATTATTATATTATTATGAAAACTAGAAACTGAATAACATTTAAACTCCACAAGCCAAAACAGTAATTTTTGGTAAATAAAACAGTTGGCTTAATGTTTTTTGTGAAATTAGATTTCATAACCATGTTTTATGAACGATTATCTTTAAATTGATATATGATGATCGCATTAATAAGGGCGCAATATGAGCTTTTTTACTGGGCGATATCGAATAACCTTATCGCTTCCTTAAACCATTTTAATTTTTCATACCTTTCTCACATCGTTGTCCACTATAACCTGAAAGACATGAACATTTCTTGGTATTTTCGATGCAACTTCCGCCATTTTTGCATGGTAAGCCGCATGTGCAGTCAAACGCCTAGATCAAATAAAATAAATAAATAATTAGACCTGCGTATAATAATAATAATTATTACATTATTTATGTGGGGTTATGTAGTATTTGTACTACTCATGTTACTAGTACTTCACAACATTTCATTGCGTTGCGTTGAATTTTTCAGTTTAGTTTTAAATATTGCTAGCGCGTTTGTGCTTCTTGTTCTACTGTAAAGTTATTAAAATCCATTTATGCGTGATAAATCAGTTTATGGTTTCCCCCAGTTTGTGTTGACTTTAGGTAGATGTAGGTTGTAAAATATTAATAAATTTAAAGATAAAAATACATCGATGTTTCTGTCGTCAGATTCTGAGAGGTATCCAGCACATTATTTTAAGGCTTCAGTTGAGGAGGAGGGTGGTGGAGCATTAAGTAATAGTTTAGCAGCTTTATTTTCTAGAATTTGTAGAGGGTTCATTATTGTCGAGTTGTTCTTGTCGCTCCAAGTAATGTCAGCATTATCGAAAAAGTGGTAAAATTATCGCTGTACAAAGAGTTCTTATAAAGAGTGATTATACCTGTATAATATGCTTATTAAGCATCATACATAGTAATAAGACTAGATAAGAAACTAGTGATAACATGGGGTGGTTCTAGCCCTCTGATTGGTTACATACCTCGAACATTCAGTCGTGCAGGCTTAAAAGTAGGTTTATTAAGAATTAAAATAATTTCTGATACCAAAATAGTTATTTGAACGTAGGAATAAGGAGAAGTAAAATAACACTTAAAAACATCAGCAAATCAACAATACTTACGCCATCATAGATACTACAATATACAACTAGATTTAATCCATTCATTACAACCAAAATAAAAATGCTAAACGTTGTTTAATGTGCTTATGACACGAAAATTAAGTTTGCCTTATTTGAAAGAACACTTCAAATGACAGAGGGACATATTTTGAGGTTTTTCGTTTTCCTTTCTTCGTTCTTGAGATATTTTCGTTTGTCTACTATGCAAATGACAATGGTGTGACGTACGCGTGCATAATGGCTTATCGGAGAAGGTTATTTATCTTTGCTATATATGTGCGTGAGTATTTCCAAAAACATGGAACTGTAGAATTTAAAGTGATTTGTGTGATAATAACAAAGATATATAACCTTCACCGATAAGTGATTATGCATGTTACGTCACACCATTGTCATTTGCATATAATACAAACTGAAATATCTCAAGAACGAAGCAAGGAAACGAAAAACTACAAAAGAATGATGTTACTCTGTCATTTTAAGTGTTCTTTCAAATAAGGCAAACTTAATTTTCGTGTCATAGGCACTTTAAGTTTACATACTGTATGTTTGTTTTTAACAATGACAGTGTCTGTTTGTATTCATTTCTTTAGCTCTTTTGCTTAAAATCATTGAATTAACAGAATTAGATTCTAAAGCAATTTGTTAATGTTAATATTTCCTAAAACCTAGTTAAAGTATTGTTTATCCGCCAAAACTAGCCGTTGCACGTCACTTACTCTTTTTGGATGCATCAGTATGATGTAATCGTAAGTTCTGTTTTCTTTCAAGTTCTCAGCGGGTTCTTCCGATGCGAGAGCGTGAAGTAACTCACAATTTTCCTTCCCGTCGTCCCGAGGTATTTTTCGGAAATTCGTAGCTCTGCAACATGCGCTTTTATAACAGTGGGCTGCACAATCAAATTCTGACAAAGCAGTGAGATGTTTATGGACTGTGGTGCTCAAACGATGTCCTAAAACAGAAAGAAGTTAGGAGGAATTATTAATAATCCAATGCTCTAATAATATTTTAACTTAGTACTTATATTTTTGATAATTTGGAATTTTGAATTGGTATATTTTATGTATGATTAGATAAACTAACACTTATATTTTTAATTTATTTAGTCAGGCCCCTCGGGAGAACATGATGTTACCCTGTTAAAAAAAGCTTCTATGTATGTATCTATCTAAAATGTTGGTGCATGAGAGACCGCGGAGCTGCTTTTTAGATTGGGGCTAAGCCTCGAGAGTCCAGCCTATAAAGGGTACCATGCAAGCATGTTCTCGGGAAATTTTGGAATTTAGTTCTTCTGAAATGGTTGGAAATGCATCTAAAACTGCCAAACATAAGAATACTAATTTACTATCAATAAGGATATTACAAACCAATTAAATGGAACTAAACCAAACCAAACAAATGCTAAATTGTCGAAGGCAAGAAAGCGCAGAGTCGCATTCTTTTGAAGCGCTATTTCCCGTTACAAGTCGCGTTTACAAGACTATCTTATACTAATCTTGTACTTCTCTCGATATCTGATGATAACGAAGGTTGGTAGAATGACCACAGAATATTCTGAGGGTAATTTATCATTTCTGAAATCAGAATCTGAACAACCAACGATTATTATACAGCAAGTAAGAACAAAACTTAAAGACATGTTGCCTGTAGTACACTAGAATTGGATTAGATAACATGCACTATAACAGCATTTAAAGTGCCCCTGTGATCAAATTTTTGGTATCCCAAATTTTTACATATTTGTAAAGAGCGTGGTGTTCTTACTTAACTTGCCAAATGTCAAGCAATTGCGAGCATAGGAAGTGGCCTTTTCGGACTGTTTTTATACGAGATTATACGGCCGCCATTACGATTGGAGGAAATGACGTCAAAGACTCAATACGTGGCTAGTTGTGCATGAACATAAAACTACTTGGGTAAAACTTTCTATTGTAACTTGTCATATAATTTCCATAAAGCTTTGTCACGAGTCTCTGACGTCTCAATTACATACTCTGCTGTGAAATCGTGGGCGCTCGTCTGGGACAAGTTTTGAGCAATGGCGGACAAAATTTGGGCGACTTTGGAGGTTAAATTTCTTGTGATAGAATGTTTGTTGTTCATTTTTTGGCAAATGTGAACATTTATTAACCTAAAATGATGTTCTGTAACAAAAAAATGCTAGGAAACGTAACGTGATATTTCGTCGTAGGGGCACTTTCATTTTATTGTTGTGAAGATGTTGCACGTTAATAAATATATTTTATAAACTTATTTGATTTTGTCTTCATTATGACGCTTAAACGAATCTTGAGTTGGGCTGTTATTGTTACATATCTTATTTTTATAACTTAGAATAAAGGCACTGTATACATTTGATTTCTCACAAGATAGAACTGTCTAAGGGTGAAATAGTTGTTTATCGTATAATTATTTTTATTTTTACGTCCGTTTTGATCGTTAGTGTGTTTTTGAATGCTGTCAAGTGTAAAGAAAAAATCGAGCAGTGCATTTACAAATTATATCTATAACACAGTTCAAACTGTCATTTTGAAATTTCTCAATTGGATATTGAGTTCATGCCTGAAATTATACTAAGACAATTAGTCACCTCAGTCTCGGTGATTATCGTTGTATTTACCGATAATCACCTCGACTTCAGTGACTAATTGCTAAATATATAGATATCGAGTAGCGGCAAGTGGCGCGATAATGATGAGTTTTTTTACCAAAAAACAATGCACGGTAACTAATGAGTTCGTTAGAGTTTTCATTGTATTTGTATTATTGTATATTTATTGTTTGTATTCAATTTATTGCTTTGAAGATGTTGCATGTTAATAAATATATTTGATAAACTTATTTGACTTTGTCTTCATTATGGCGCTTCTACGAATCTTGAGTTGGGCTCTTATTTTTATAATACGATTTTCGCTCTCAATTTCTATTGAACTAGTCATTGAAGTCGAAGTGACTATCCGTGAATATTTACCGAGTGGCGAGGTAATAATAACGATAATCACCGAGACTGAGGTAACTAAATGTTTTAGTATAATTTCAGCCGTGAACTGAATATCCAATTGAGAAGTTTTAAAAAGACAGCAAATATAAAGTTAAAATGCAACAAACTAAAAATTTTCCGTACTACATATAACGATATAACGAACGGCAAATTTTACGATAATCACCGAGACAGAGGTGACTAATAATGTTCGTAATGTCGATTGCGCATCAAAATGACGCGTTCTGCGTCGGCATAAAACTTATTTCAATTCATAACATCAGGCTGGGGAATTCAGTATAACGAATTTGCAAGTGTGAATAGAAATGCAAATGACTATCGTGGTTTTAGCCTGATGTTATGAATTGGAATAAGTTTTATGCCGACGCAGAACACGTCATTTTGATGCCGCGCAGTCGAGATTACGAACTGGTTTATTGTTTTAGTATAATTTTAGGCCTGAAATGATTATCCAATTGAGAAGTTTTAAACAGACAGTTGAAGCTGTGTTAGATATAATTTGTAAATCCAATGCTCGATATTTTCTTCACGCTTGAAAGCTTTCAAAAACACATTAACGCTTAAAATGGACGTAAAAATACAAATCATTATACGATAAACAACAACCTCATCCTTAGACAGTTGTACTTGAGATAAGTCTGATGTATACAGTGTCTTTATGCTAGGTTTTTGAGCCCTTTCGACGATTTATTATTTATAATCACTGACCTCTCTCTCTATATATATAACGTTATATATAGAGGTCAGTGGTTATAATAGTATAGTCGCCATATTGAAAAAAATTCGTCATGATTTAGAAACCATACATCAAAATGATGATTCCGAGAGGGGACTGGAACAAACAAACCCAGTCTGGTCACGAGAAACTCTATAATCACCTGTCAATTTCTACTAAAAGGCGTTAAAGTGCCACTGTGATGAAATTTTGAACCCCATGTTTTTTAGCATTATTGCAAAGAGTACATATAAATAACTCCCCATGCAAAATTTTAGCGCTCAATGTCAAATATTGACTGCGCTATACGACGATAAAGTTCGTAATTTCACGGCCGCCATTAAAATCTGCCATCTTGGAAATGTCAGGTCAAAGGGCGCCGGTGACGTCAGAGTCGCTTCACGTGTAGTGTTGTTGCAACATATAAACAACGAGATTCCACTAGATTCGGAAGAATTTGACATTTTAAACGCGGTTTGTATATGCGCTGCTTTGTATTCTATAGTAATTCTATTTGTGTTGACTCGGCTCCTTGAGACTATGACGTCACGAGCGCTTCTCGAATGGATAAAAACAAGATGGCCGATTTTAATGGCGGACGTCGATTTAGGACTTTTCAAACGTTTGTAACTCTTCGATTTTTATTCCGTTTCGACTGTAATTTTGTATAAGGGCTACTTTCACATTGATAAATACATCCATGAAGAAAAAATGGCATTTTTCGATGACGAATTTTCATCACAGTGGCACTTTAAACATCTACTAAAAGTTAATTTCTACTAAAAGGCGTTAACTCTGGCTTCGCGCTCGTCAACTATCAGCTCATAACAATTACGAGCTCATTATCAAATTGTAAAATATATATATATTGAAAATGTATTAACGTTACATTATATGATGATGTATGTTTTAAAGCGTGGAAAGAGTAG
Organism: Chrysogorgia sp. JL179-B06; assembly: GCA_035772405.1. Taxonomy (NCBI): domain Eukaryota; kingdom Metazoa; phylum Cnidaria; class Anthozoa; order Scleralcyonacea; family Chrysogorgiidae; genus Chrysogorgia; species Chrysogorgia sp. JL179-B06. Next base: position 766,810 of record JAYKKM010000230.1, read on the forward strand.
AGTGCACGGTTGAAAGACGACGGCTACGTGGCTAAAGAGGATAAAAACTTGAATTAAAAAAGTAAAAAATTATTGAATGTCTTCGCTTATAACAGTGCACTGTATGCGAATGAAAAGGAAAATAGAAATAGCGTGTGTTATAATACCATATTCCGTAATCGTTATCTCAATGTTCCAGCTTCTCTAAGATATTTCAGGTATTTCTTATGTTTAAAATCATATATGTCCTCAATACACTTTAATAATACTATATATGCCTATCTTTAAACACTAACAAGACGGAAGGCGTAAAATTCCTATTCGCGACAAATATTTTATATTTTAAACATTCCCTATGTCTATAACGAGTTAATGAAGGTATAGAAATATATACCACAAGAAGACCAAAAAATAAATAATTATACAGTTTAACTCAAAATTTGTCTACATATCATATTTCCAATCTTAAATAGTAAGAGTGCAAAACAGTAAGAGAGCGCTTTATACTTTTTAGTGTTATTTAATATTCGGCATCCTTTTCTGATCTGCTTAGGCCGATTCGTCGTTTTAGACAAATATTATTTAAGTAAGCTCGTATCATCAATTATTCAAAACGAAAAACTAAATCAATTAGCATTTATGCATGGTAACTAAAACAAATCGAATGTTAATTCTAAGCCACTCAAATGAAAATAATAAACTTAAAAAACAATTAAATTTAAGCATTTCTTTACCCATGCACTGTACGTAAACTACGTATTAAGGTTTTCATTCAACAGCTGGTGTAGGATAAAACTGTTCAACCATAGAATAGTGCAACGTATTGGGATATATTTGACATGTTTTTTATCGTTAACCTTCTTAGAGTCCAGTCAGATATATTTCCTCTCAATTTCATCTAAATATAATGCCTGCTTGACAAGTTAGTTAAAACATTGTTTATTTTTAAAGTTATAAATATTCAAAATCGAAACTAGACGGCCTTTCATTTCAAACTGGCGTTTTCTTTTTTTTTAACTGGCATTTTCTCCATCAGTTCATCTCTAATTTCAGTGTTTTTCATAAACTACCATAAACTTTAATTTTGAATCAATGTGTTGATGGGAGCCAAGAGAGTTTTTACTTTAAAAGATAATGCTTCTTTATTTTCATAAATACGCATCCTCGTTTGACAGCGAGGGTGACGTTTATGAAGACAACGGCAGTCGAAACAATTCTCAAAAAATATCTTGTCTACCAAGTCTTATCGAATTTCATTCACGTTTCACCAATCCGCAAAACAACTTTCATACAAACCCTTGTCTATTAATTATCGTTTGATGAGGAGAAAGGATAGTCTATAAATAACACTCATACAAGCTCTTGTCTATCAATTATATTTCATCCTCCTGTGCCAGAAACTATAGCAATAAGAGTCGAGACAACTCTTGTACAAACTCTTGTCTATACCAACTCTCTTTTGATAAGGAGGAAGCTCATGTCAATAGTTAGAGCTGTCTCACCTGCAATAACAAGATTACAGGTTCGAAGCCGTGTCCGGGACTCCAAAACATTTTCTGAGGATCCGAGCTTGACAATCGTTCATGTACCAACTGTCTAGTCCCAAGTCCCACTCTATGTATATATATATATATATATATATATATATATATATATATATATATATATATATATATATATATATATATATATATATATATATATATATATATATATATATATATACATGAAAGTATACAATGTGCCCTACCGGCTATCACCATATGGCTTTATGGTAACTGTGGACTTGGGACCCACTATGTACGGCTACACATTGTAGGATTGCATTGTGGAGTCACCAAAGTGCTCAAACTGCGAGCAGTGACCAATGCATAACGCAAACAGTAAACGTCTCATTGAGAGAGACTCTCCGCCCAATCCATGAGAGTGCTCAAACCACATGAGCGGTGAGCGTAATATATACATGAAAGTATACAATGTGCCTATATTGTATATATATATATATATATATATATATATATATATATATATATATATAAGTATATATATATATATATATATATATATATATATATATATATATATATATATATATATATATATATATATATATATATATATATATATATATATATATATATATATATAATATATATATATTTATATATATATAACACAATCAAATAAGGTTTAGACTAACCTGAAGCTTCTTTGTGTTCACAAAACGTTATTCTTCCATAGACCGCTCGAACATCACGAAATTGAACTAAGAACATCCAAAGGAAAATAAACTTTAATTGACCTCCACAACGTGCAGGTTGATTTACGAAAAATGATCCGAGTATCGTCATCATTAAACGTGTCATCTTAACCAGTAAATCCATGGTTTTGTCTCCCTTCAATTTGAAAGAACGGACGCAAAGTTTTCTTCCTCTGAAAAGTGACGCGCAATTAACCCTCTGTTTATCTTATTGGAGTTAAAAACAGAACGCTTACTCCACAGAAGTCTTTATTAAAATGAGCTTACGAGCTGTATTCAAAATCATTAAACTGCCGTTGATTAATTATTTAACAATTTTTTTCTTGTTTCTAAATCATTGAATGTTCGTATTTGTTTGTAGGGCTAGTTAAAGTGTCTATGAAAATTTTCATCAGTTTTTAGATGTTCAATATGCATTTATATAGCCACTGAAGTAGGCTATGAAAGAACGAACATTTCAGCCCTGAAAATGTGGTCACTGCACGCACGGCTATAAATACCACGTGACTTGGTGTGACGTCAAGGTATTTGAAAGTAGTGTAAAAAACGGCAGAAATTGTTGAGTAAGCTACAAAACGCGGTATGTACGTTTCGCACTGCGTTCAGTAAGTTGGCCAAAAACCAGGCGCGTAGGAAGCATTTAATAAGTGGGTATATGCCAGGAGCGAACGACGTAGATGCGAGCTCCCAAAAAATGTTTTGATTTTCTAAGGCTCTGAAACGAAATTTTCTGCATTTTGAGAGAAGCAGTAAGCATCAGATCAATAACCCAGGCCAAACAGCCAAACTAAAATATCTGTGAGGAACGGTCCATCTTAAAACCGTTGAACAAATGGCGCTTGTGCAAACGCCCAAAGTAAAAAAACGCAGAAGTTAAAAATAAATTATAAATTTGTAAAATAAAGGCGGAAATTAAACGGTAAAGTTTTGCAAAAAAGTGTAGCGGCCAAAGCCGCTGCTGCCGCTACAGTTCCTACGCGCCTGAAAACTAGCAAGCAGTTAAAGTAAAAACCGTAGTTGGTAAAATAGCTAGTTGGATTTGGTATAGAAGCATGTGAAAAAACAGTTGAGTAGAAATCATAGCTTGATCCCAATTACTAAAAAAACGAGAAAGTTCGAAGAAACAAATTCTCATCTTTTCAAGAAGGGAACCAATGCAAAAAGGCTATTTGTTAAAGCATGTTCCGTAAGGATTTATGCAGTGAAGGAAAATTACGAGTGATGGAATATATACATTTTTACGAAAAATGCAAGTGCAGTGCTCTAACAACTGAGCTACGGAGACCGTTGCTGAGAGCCCAGTCACGATTTCTGTATATATAGTGGTGGTATTAATGCCGGGATAAGATTTTGGGTATATTACAAGTAATATTTGGCATTTAACTCGATCATACTACGTGTTGTTAAAGCAGTCGGTTTGCATTTATATTCGACATTTTTTCTCCAAATTATATATCGCTGTACTCGCATTTGTTGTTGATAGCTGAATGATAGATGATAGAAACTTTATTTATATACGCTGACCCCGTCAACCGAAGCTGATTTCCACGGGGGGCGTGTGCAAAATATAAAAACGTTACATGTATAAAAATGGTATTAAAGAACTATATTTACAAAATATATAATTATTAACATAACGATAACGTTGTTAGTTTTTAGAATATTTACAGGTGTATCAATGTATACTTATTTATCAATGTATATTTATTTCTCGCATGCACCACTGACCCATATATAACATTTGTATAACCGACTTACCGACTACTCACGTATAACGGTTATACAATGGTCATATATACGTCAGTGGAGTGCACACTAAGTAAAGAATAGATAATTTATTTGCCATAGTAAAAAGTAAGTAACCACTGACCTACACATAACCGTTTTAAAATTCACAGTTAGATATAGGTCAGTGGACTGCACTAAGTAGAGAACAAATTTATATGTTATAGTAAAGAAAATAAGTAACGGGCATGCACCATTGATCTACATATAACAGAGTGGAGTGCACACTTAGTAAAGAGCAGATAATGTATATGCTATAGACTATTTTTAAGAAGGGTCATTTTTTACACATTCTATCTACATAAAACTCATTCTAAGGTATGAGTAGCAAAGAGTTCCATATAGATGCCCCATCATATATGAAACTCTTTTTCATGTTATTGGTACGCGGTTTTGGCAAACAGAGAGCCTTTGAAATATTTGTAAGATTGTAATTTGATTTTTCTTTCTTATAAGTAAAGTATTTTGTGAAACTCTTTGGTTCCATGTTATTTAAAACTTTGAACATGATCTTAGATTTGATTTTTTTGTTTGCATTTGAAGAGGTTGCCACCCTAGTGCATTTAATGCAATTTTGTGGTCTACATCATTGCTCATATTTCCTATAATTCTAGCCGCTCTGTTGTGGAGCTTCCGTAAACGCGTTGATTCTGTCGCACTAAATACATCCCATACTTCACAACAATAGTTAAAATATGGTTGAACAAGGGCATTGTATAGATGGCGAGAAGAGTGTCTTTGTCAACAAATTCTCGTACATGTCGGAGAGCACCTAATCCTGATGTGATTTTCTTGCAGATATGCCCAGTATTACTTTTCCACGACAAATGTTGGTCAGCAGTCACTCCTAGAGCTTTGCTTTCAAACACTTGTTTAATCGGTATATTTTCTATACTGACATTTGGTTGTGAGTTAGAGACATTGTTAATCATTGGTTTAGAGCCGATTAACATAAACTCCGTTTTTGCTACATTCAGACTAAGTTTGTTAGCTATTAACCATTTCCTTAGATTCTCTAAGTCAGAATTCATTGCAATCTCGACATCATGAGATCTTTCGTTGTTGAAAGAAATATTGATATGCTAGCTTTGACTGAGACTTGGCTGAGCTCTGAAAATAATGAATATATTATTCGTGATCTTTGTCCCCGTGGTTACAAATTTCATCATGTTCCAAGAAATATATCTCGTGGAGGAGGAGTTGGTTTGCTGTACAGGGACTGTTTTAAGATCGAGAGTCAGCCGGCAGTGGGAAATTTCATGTCATTTGAATTTATTGATGTGCTTATTTATAATTCATCACTTACTTTTAGAACTGTTATTGTTTATCGACCACCTCCATCGGCTGCAAATGGTTTAACAATTAATATGTTCTTCGATGAATTTTCTACATTCCTGGTGCAATATGTCGCTGCTCCTGGCCATCTTTTGATTGTTGGTGACTTTAATTTTCATCTGGACGTCATCGATGATATAAATGCGAACAGATTTCATCAGCTGCTCGACTTGTTCAACCCATGGCCATACTTTGGATCTTGTAATCACTAGATCAATTGAGAATATTGTTTCTGAGGTTGTTACTGACTCTTTTAATGTCTTTTCTGACCATTATGCAGTTCATTTTAAACTTCCCGTTAAAAAACCTGCTCACAAGAGGAAGTTAATCTCTTATAGACGTCTCCGTTCCCTTGATCTGGATATATTTTCTACTGAACTCAATGGTTCGTCTCTTTTATTGAACACTCCCAATGATTTAAATAGTTTGGTCACAAGTTATAATTATGTATTTACGTCCAGCAGCTCCTTGGTATAATGACGAGATTACATTACAGAAAAGGATTCGGAGAAGACTCGAAAGACGCTGGCGTGTTTCAAGGCTTGAGGTTGACCGTGATCACTACATTGATCAATGCAGAGTTGTAAATAACCTGGTAACAACTGCAAAGAGTGAATATTACTCTACTATTATTGACGACAACCAAAATAATCAAAGAGTTCTATTCAATACTGTTGACAAACTACTGCACAGAAAAGTGGAATCATGTTATCCATCATGTAGCTCAGATGACGAACTTGTGGAGAAGTTTGCTGACTTTTTCATAGATAAAATTATGATTATACGCAATGTGTTATCCACAATGGCTTCTTCAGTTGAAAATCCTTTTCCTGATTTGGTGTCTCCCTCTTGCGAGTTACTATTCTTCCAGCCTGTCTCAACCAAGATCGTCGAAGACCAGCTTATTGGTTCGACTGCAGTATGTTGTTTGGATCCCATTCCAGCTAGTGTGCTAAAGGGCTGTCTACCTGTGCTGCTACCTATCATTACGAAAATAGTCAATCTATCCTTAGAAACTTCCTTAGTTCCTGATGTATATAAAGTTGCATTATTGAACCCTCTATTGAAGAAGTCAAACCTCGATTTTGAAGAATTTAGTAATTTTAGGCCTGTTTCTAACCTTTTATTTATTTCAAAAGTAACTGAGAAGGCTGTCGCTTTCCAGTTAAAAAGATATATCTTAGATAATAACCTCGGCGAGGTTTTCCAGTCGGCCTATAAGTCACTACATAGCACTGAAACTGCTTTGCTTAAGGTACATAATGATATTCTTAGGGCGATTGATAACCAATGTGCGGTCATCTTGTTATTGTTAGATTTATCTGCTGCGTTCGATACTGTCGATCATGTGATATTATTACAAAGGTTATCTACTCGCTTCGGAATAAGGGGCCATGCACTATCTTGGTTTGAATCTTATCTCTCCAACAGGAAACAGTTTGTCAAGATACGTGATGCCAAGTCGAGTAGTCGCGATTTGCCTTGTGGCGTACCACAGGGCTCAGTTTTGGGTCCTCTGCTGTACCTTATATATACTTCGCCACTGGGTGATATCGTTAGACACCATAATATGTGCTTTCATTTTTATGCTGATGATACTCAGATATATTTGTCATTTAAATCTACATCTGATGTGCAGAAACAGTCCTCACTCACTAGTATTGAGGAATGTGTTAAAGATATTAATAAGTGGATGCTTTGTAACAATCTAAAGCTGAATAATGACAAGACTGAGGTTCTGGTTATTGGGGCTCACCATCGGCCACGCCCTGATCTTGATTTTTTATTAATAGGTGATGATCACGTGATACCGTCTGCGTTTGCTAGAAACCTTGGTGTTGTCTTTGACAACGGCATGAAACTTGAAAAACAAGTTTCTGCCATATGCAAATCTTCTTTTTTTCATATAAGAAATATTGTTAAAATTAGATCTTACCTAAGTGAAGCAAATGTTAAGACTCTTATACATGCGTTTGTCACGTGCAAATTAGATATGTGTAATTCGCTGCTGTATGGCTTACCTAAATTTCTAATTCATCGGTTGCAACTTGTACAAAACTGTGCAGCGCGTCTCGTCGTGGGTAAACGTAAATTTGACCATATCACACCTGTGCTTAGGCAACTTCATTGGTTACCAATAGAGGATCGTATACTTTTTAAAATACTACTTATAACCTATAAGGCAGTAAATGGCCTGGCTCCTTCTTATATTAGTGATATGCTTAGTTTTTATATTCCAGTACGTAATCTCAGGTCAGCTTCAAAAGGTCTCTTAAATACACCTAAGTCTAACCTTGTAAGTTATGGCGACAGAGCTTTTTCTGTTGCGGCTCCTAGGTTGTGGAACAGTTTGCCACTCGCTATAAGGACAAGTTCTTCCATTGATATTTTTAAGTCTAGCCTTAAGACTTATATTTTTAGTCGTGCTTTTAATTAATTATTCATTTATTTGTTTAAATTATTGTATTTATTAGTGAAAAATTGTAAAGCGCCTTAGAACTTTAGGATCATGGCGCTATATAAATGTAATAAATTATTATTATTATGTATTGTCTCACCAGAGGCTGTTAAGTTTGTGTCATCAGCAAACAATCGTGGTTTAGTTTCGTTTAGGCATTCAGTTAAATCGTTTATGTATATTAAAAATATAGTAAAGATCCTTGTTCCTTGTGCTCATATACAAATATTATTAATTACATAAAAACACATAAACCCAAAATTCGGCAGTTGGAACACAATTAGTTGCTATACACAAAGGATATCCAAATATATTTCAACAAACAAGACAGAATAGGTTACGTATAATTATAACTTTTCAAACATTTTTCTTTCATATTTAATGAATTTGAGTAAACATCATTTCCGATTACATGTATCAATGATCATATCCAAGAATCTTCTATCTTTCACATAGTTTATACTGCTAAATGTATTTATTGTTAGTACATGCTGAAATAATTATTTTGTTGGTCGGCATAGTTTGCAATAATATGGACAAATCGGTTCATAACCAGTGCATCTTTTCACCTTATTAATGATATCAACTGGCATGAGCGTTGGGGAGTTGCGAAACTTTCTCGATGCATCAAAAAGTCTTGAGACTCGCCAATTATCTTTTGAACCACCGTTCACTTCTGCATCCCTCATTGGAAACGCCAAACATCCACTGACACTCAGGAACAAAACAATGCCAACTATCAAGTTATTCTTCGAAGCCATCATCATTTTCTAACTTCTTGCACTGAATTTCGTGGTTAAGCAGGGGTGGAACTGCATAGGTGCATTTGGGAACATCTTTTTATATTCGTTCGCAACTGTTTTAAGCGTACGAATTCGTCAAATTTTCAAGTGATATGTCAAAAAGAATGGAAAATAAAAAGCATAGTTTCTCAGCTACTGATAATCATATTCAAACATGTCAACATATGCCGTGAATAAAACTCGTGTTATAGAATTAGGGTGAAATTCAATTTAAGTTTAGCATTTTATTAAAAGCCACGGTTAATCGAGTACCGTATAGGTTTGTCTTTTAAAAAACTCCAGCACTCGTGATGAAACAATTGTTTTTTCACGTTGATCGTTAATCGTAGATAGAACTAAATAAATAACTGTTGGCATCTTTCGTGCCGTTACATCTCCATAATCACACGCGACACGTTTTCTTTTTATTTCTTAAATAATCGTTTTATAGAATAAGAGACCGTCCGATACTTACGAAGGGAGTACCTTAAAAGGAGTCTGTTAAAGATTCCCAGTGGTCCTTACCATTATTAATGACGCCTTAATGTGGCTATGAAACGAAAATTTCTGTTGTAGTTTATGAATGGTTTATTTCAGGATGATTCAGAAGATTTCTATGCAGAAATTTAATTGTTGTGCCGTTTTGATCAAAGTAATAGCATCAACTTTATCGTTAAATTAAGTGTATATTAAGTTAAATTAACTGTATATAATTAAATTCGAATAAATAGTAAAGAACATATTTTCCCTTTATCTTTATAGTTAGATGTTATAGTGAAAATGGTTAAGGAAAAAAAGATTGAGAAGAAAAGAATTCCTTTTTGATCCAAGTATAATATTGGCGATCAGACATGTTCAATACAAGTTTTCCAATTTCTCCGGTAAGTATTTTCATTTGTTTGCCTATAATGTAAGTCATGCATGAATTGAACTTGCATTTTTCGCAACTGGTCCCGGTTTGATCTTAAAATATATATATTCCAACACTCGAAATTTTCCTTCACCATAAATCCTTATAACATGTAGTTTCATCGAGTGAAATGCCAAATATTACTTATAATATACCCAGAATCTTATCCCGGCATTACCACCACTATATATACGGAACTCGTGACTATAGGCTCTCGGCAACGGCCTCCGTAGCTCAGTGGTCAGAGCACTGCACTAGCATCGCATGTTCGCAGGTTCAATTCCAACCGGAAGGCCTTGGAGTTGCATTTTGCGCAACTGGTTCCGGTTTGGTCTTGAAATGTATAATGTAAATTATGCCGAATATCAACAAAATATGATTTTGGTCCGAAAATACACGTAGAGGTGTTGAGGTGTGAGCAAGCAAGGGGTACCGGAACAAGAAAAAGTGCCCACTTGAGTAGCTGAATTTTGTTTGAGGGCAACTGTGAACCAAATTGTCCCTAATATTTTTATTTCGTTGAAAAGAGATTAATGCGTTATCGATGAAAATGGTAGACGTCTCCGGGTCATTTTTTAACATTTGAAGTTAAAAGGTTGAAACGATAAAACTAGAGGCATTTTGTCATTGGTTTTTTCTAATAGATGAGAAAGATAGCCCCGGTGGACAAAATAAGATCTGTTTTCCAAAGATTTTGAGAGTAAGGTATGGATTGTTTAGTGTGGTTAGGGTAGGGTGGGAGGACGAAAATAAAAGGTAAATGTGAGAATCAGTGGCTTATAGGAGACAGAAGTCGTGAGCGCATCACCATTAATAGATACCGAAATATCCAAGAACGATACACAGGTTTCACCAACCACAAAATGTGTTCACTTATCCCTCGGACGCCATTTTGTTTTCCTTTGATTTAGTCCACGATTTTTTCAAAAAGCTGCTATTATGCGCATGCTCAATATCGCTGCGGAGAGCCTTCAAATATTTAATTTTAAGATTTCTTGAGCTTCTTTACGCGCTACTAATCCGACGGAAAATGCTAGCCTTCCATGACAACTGTTTGGTAGAGGGAACTTGATCATGATTGGAGTGAGTATTTATCTTGACCGAGCGATTGGTAGTTAGTATTTATCTGAGAATTTATCTTGAAAAAGGTGGATTTGTAAAGGTGGACGGAAACGAGGTGGTTATATTGTATTCTCATACGTACATGTAAATGGAGACAATGTGAAAAATATTTGAAAAAAACAAGCCTGTCAGTGCAGAAGAACTATACTTACTGTTCTGTAGTAGTGGTACTATTTGACTGAATATATCGCTTATTTGATAATCTGTGGAGTTAGTGTGCTTACACAGCTGACCATGAGTACTTTGGTCAAATGCTATTTGAGTGAAGATATCACTAATAACCTGTGGTACCATGTATTTTGCTCAAAGAGTGAGTGTCAGGGTAATGCATTGCGCGCTTGTGTTCTTCTCGCCGGCCATTTCGTGGGACGCCTAATTCAAATCGTGATCCGAATCCGTCGATATCTTTGCAATCCTTTCATTAAAAGTGTTAATTTTTCGATTTCCAAACTGAAAATATACTAGACTGAATATTTGTATTACTATTTGTTGTAAACTTCCGTATTGATCTATATGAAAACAATAACAAACACCCGCAATGCATGATCCTGACACTCACTCTTTAAACTGACCATGAACACTTTGATAAGGCGCAATTTGATTAAATATATCTCATATTAAATAATCTGCTTAGCCACTGATATTTTTACTCCTATAGTCGCTAATCGCTGTGAGTCAAAATATCACTTATCAAACAATTTGTCGCGCCAATGGGCTTAACAACACTGGCCAACAGTTCAGTCCAGTATTTATACGATATCAAATGTTATTGTATAACTCTCGAAGCCATATGTTGTACGATGAGAATATTGTTCAAATATATGTATATGAAAATTTGACTGCCCCAACCGCGGGAATCGAACCCGAAGTCTACGAATCAACGCATCGGCGCTCTAACCACTGAGCTGCAGTTGAGACACGGACAGAAGAGTAAAACATCATATACATATTTATACATCGTCGCGATTCTCAAATATCTACAGGAAGACATCTCATATTCGACGAAGTAGAGGGAAGCCTCTCACAGGTGACTTCCTCAAGAACGAGCTTATCACCGCCTCTTGTATATAGTATTATTATACAGTATTTATACGTGAAGATATCAAATGCTTTTGTATAATTCTTGAAACCATATGTTGTACGATTAGAATATTATTCATATATTCTCTCACTTTCTATACTTTTTAATTGAATTATATAAACTTAAGATGGTACCTATAGTTTTCTTCATAATGCAAACTATATTGGACTAAAACACTTAAGGAAGGCTAGTTTTTCTCCTTATAACTTGTGTTCCTAAAATTCTCCATTAATATTAGTGCCATTCCAATGTGGCATTCTCGCAATTATTTTTGTGTTGTTATTTACATTTTCAAGATCAAAGGTATGGCAAGAACGAGTTTAAAATATAACAGTTTGTTTGCTATTTTTCATCTTTTCCTTGCCATTTCTCGCGTTTCATCTTCGGTGCAATTTTTTCAAACTTCACAGTGTTGAGAAACATTTTCTGATGGGTTTGTCAACATTGCAAACTTAGTGTTTTTTTAACATTAAGCAAAATTTGCCAAATATTATTTTTTGAAAAACATAATTAAAACGGTATAAGCTTCATCATGAATTGTGCATTTTTTTAAAACAATGCACTGCAGGAAACGCAAGATATTTGCGTTTATTTTCGAGCTTTATTACGGGTGTGACGTCATAAAGTTTCCAGATTATTAGTAAATTAATTCCCGCCAAATTAACTACCAGCTCTCGCGCGGTCATAAAACGCTAGTGAGCCACCTTAACTGGGTCATATACAAACAAGTACTGGTACATATACAAACAAGTTTTGTGATTGGTTGATTAAAACAATAAAACAATAGAATCAACCATAAAGAAACCAATGTCCTAACCCTAACAACTTTTGTTCCATGCAGCCAATCACAAAACCTGTTTATTTTAGGTACGTATTTACCGTCTTAACTACCTCACAATATCCCCAATAAATTATGCATTGAATACTACTTGCGTTTGAACATTACCCTCTGCTCAACTGCGAAAATAAAACACTTGGAACGGTTTCTTCTGAATGTAATTGTGCATTTATTTATTCTTTACAGTCAACAGTTGAGTGATACATTTGCAATACATTAATATCTTTCCTAAGTCGATATTTATAACATGTATTTTTGTTTATAGAGCAACAACCCTTAATAAAGTCTTTGGGTGACTAAATACTTGGTATGGTATCTTCAAATTGTCCATTTATTAATTATTTACAGTCCACAGTTGAGTTCTACATTCACAACACTCTAACATCTTTTTAAGTCTATCCATATATATATATATATATATATATATATATATATATATATATATAATATATATATATATATATATATATATATATATATATATATATATATATATATATATATAGTGGGTCCCAAGTCCACAGTTACCATAAAGCCATATGGTGATAGCCGGTAGGGCACATTGTATACTTTCGTATATATTACGCTCACCGCTCATGTGGTTTGAGCACTCTAATGGATTGGGCGGAGAGTTTCTCAAT
>JAYKKM010000230.1:785000-871140 GCA_035772405.1 Chrysogorgia sp. JL179-B06
CATCATTTTCTGAACAATAGTTGCTCTATCCAGTCTTTATTTACAGATCAGTGAGTATAGCGAATGCAGTTATAGACAATTAACCAAAGCCCAATTAAGCAAAGCGGTAAAATTTAAATGCAAGGAAAATTCTTAACATCCGCATTTAGATAAATAAATTATTATAATCTAGTTGAATTAATTGAGTATCAAAACGTCTATGTATAGAATCGACCACCCATCCCATGGCTATTTTTTACGAGGTGACAGGCCGCGTAGCTGTTTACAAACTTGGAAAATTGAGGTGACATACTATAATACGTCAAACTGACTTAAATAAATATTATTAAAAATCTGAAGGACGAATTTTCATCTCGGTTTTCTTCAAGGAGTAATTCTTTTTCCAGTGATTCCAAAGAACACCTTGATCATCTTTAGTACGAGAACCATGATGATACTGACCATTTAGGTTGGAGTAAGAACACCATTTGTACCACCAAGCACCCTTCCTATCAACAGCACATGAATTACGCCAAACATCGTTATCTCTATCCTTACTAGAAAACTTTATTCCATTATTACGTGAAAGAGAATCACCAGCATCACCTGAAACATGTGTAAAAGTATTTCTTTTTTGGGGGAATAGAAATTCATAACTTGACCGACATTATCTCGATTAATCACGTGTTGTTATAAAGAAATATAACATGCTTTTTATGTTAATATAAACTTTGATATAAACGCGCAGGATGTTGACTTGATGAAGACGTAACAAATAAAAATACCAGCCATAAGCGAGTGTCTTTAGCTTTTCGAGAGTCTCACAACATTACAAGATTATTTAAAGTTTATTTTGGGGCAACGAAGGGATACCAGTCATACGCGAATGTCTTGAAGGGATACTGAATTATGTGATTTACTCTTCTCAAACTCATTAATAATACATGAGGAAACACAAAGGAAAATCATAACCGGACGTTGTTGTTAAATGTGGTCAAATGAGTCACTGATTTGCGCATATTTGTACGCTTAGACATATCTCATTGTAACGTGCTCCCTTGGTGTAATTTAAAAGACGCCAACAATGTGTTGAAAATTTAGTCCAGACTAAAACAGACAACGCATACAAAAATAAGAAAATAAGTGAGAAATGTACGCTTAATAGAGTAAAGTGTAGTTGTGGTCAATATTCTGTGTTTTGGCAAGCGCAGAAATCGTAAGTATATTAGAGGGAATATAAGAGACTATTATTATTTATAGACCCGAGGGGAATTCGACGAAATATTACCCCGAGGGATGATATCATCCCAACGGGTTATATTTTGACAAATTCCCCGAGCGGGGGTCTATATAAATGATATATTATACCGAAACAATCTTGAAACGTCTAGAAATGTCTTGAACGGTCTTGTTGTTCCTCCATTGTCTCCAGTGAATACGCCATATCGAAAGGTTAAAGTGCCCCTAAACTCAAAATTTGTATTGCCTTATTTGGAAGAACTTTTAAAATTATAAAGTAACTTCTTTTGAAGATTTTCGTTTCTTCGCTTTCTTTTTGTGGTATATCAGTTTGTTTGATATGCAAATGTCCGGAATTTACGTCACACATGCATAATGAGTTATCAGAACACTAAAGTGTGAATAACACGTGTCCATGTTTCTCCCACAACACCAAACCTCTCGATTTTAAAGGATTTGTAGAATGAAGATACACACATTTCTCCAATAAGTCATCATGCATGTGTGACGTAAATCCCGGACATTTGCATATCAAACAATTAACTGATATATCTCAAAAGAAAGCGAAGAAACGAACATCTTCAAAAGAAGTTACTTTATCATTTTAAAAGTTCTTCCAAATAAGACAATAAAAAATGTTGAGCTTAGTGACACTTTAAGTACCATTGTTTAAATAGCACTTTGACGAGATGACGTCAACCCATGTTTTTACGCATTTACCCATAATTATTGCGGCCATAACAAAAGAAAATAGCTCATTTGCAATAATTTGTTAATCACATTTGGTTTGTTTGTTCGCATTTTGAGCTATTAATAGCAACCGCTTAAAGGGCTATTCATCAATAACTTATCGTAGCCATGAGGGACCATCAGTTGCTGTACCAGTCGCTTATAAACGTTTGATTACCATAGCTTATCGTGCAAACATCGTTTCCGATTTCGAAACATCGTTTTAATTCACATATCCCCTAGGGAACTCCAAATAACCGTCTTATATATTCCACATGTACAAGGTCGATTGGATGAAAGACAGATACTTTTGTTAAATTGATTATTGAGAATGCGTAGAACGGTAGAACTGACGTGAGAAACAATAAAATAATAATGCAAGTGTGTGGTTGGAATTAAATAGGGTAAATTTGAATTGTAAAGTATTTTTCTTCTTTTAGCTGCCTGCACATGCCCTATATAGAATTTGATAGAAAGTGCTTTCTTGACTTCAATTCATGAGAGCTCGATATAAGACGTGAGTTATAGTCGGACAAAGCTACGATCTGTCTGGTGGTTTGCTAAGCTATGAAGGAAATGCAAGACTAGAACTTGAAGCTGTTTTGTTAGGACAACGGGCAGTTTAATGAAGAAGAAGTGATTGATGATGTGTGTAATTTAAAAGACGCCAACAATATGTTGAAAATTTAATCCAGAGTGAAACAGACAACGCATACAAAAATAACAAAGTAAGTGAGAAATATACGCCTAATAAAGTGAATTGTAGTTGGGGTTCTAGACTATAATATTCTCTGTTTTGCCAAATGCATAAATTGCAATTGGAAGACAGTCTAGCGGGTATATTAGAGGGGAATATCAGAGGGAATATTATCTCTAATATTCCCCTCTCATTCCCTTTTGAATATTACATGTAGAGGGTAATTATAGTTGGGAATATGAATTCATTGTTTATAAAAGTTATTTGCCGAGACCTTAGAAAGTTAGTCATTTATTCCCGGGGTGGATATAAAATATCGAATTTAGTTCATGATTGAGATTGCCGTCGAACAAAACATCAATTACCGAATGTGGGAGGCTATGGTGATGCGAAACGTCACGTTTCGTGCGGAGAGGGAAAGTAGAACGGCATTTATCCTGGTAAGCGGCAAGAAATCTTCTGGACGATCATTTTTAGTATCCGCGAGAGATGTCTATATTATGATATACATCATAGAACTGCATGCTAACGTCAAAACAACTTAGATCCTCACCCTAACCCCCCGCCCAATGGGTTTTCTAGCCCTAATCCCTGATAGAGCAGCGGATCGGAATCCCGAAGGTGCGAGTTCAAATCCCGCTCAACATTAATCATGTCGATTAATTTTCATGTTATCCTGACATGATTATGAAATATATCTGTATTTTACTCTAGAATTGATAATTGCCCGTAAAAGCATACTCAATCGGTTTATAAGAGAAAAAATCACCGCAGCACATCAAAGAAAACCGACTCAATCATGAACTAGATAAATCAAGTAATAGATAAGCACCGAGAACGAGGGATTTATGCGGCATACAGCCCCGAGGACGCGTAGCGTCCGAGGGCTGTATATCGCATAAATCACGACGTTCGGGGTGTTTATCTGACTTATTATTACATTGAGGAGGTTTCCAACAAAGGTTTGTCGATTTTGTCCACCTTGGACAAAGATTTTCCTAGTTTTTTCTTCGTTTCTTATCTTATAAGCCATACGCGCATACATCCCGCCATACAACAAAGGAAACCGACTCAACGTAATACTAATTAATGTTACTCACCTGTATATCCTCCAACAGTTAACTTGTAACTTGCACTTTCATCTTCTACTTTGAATGTCGAGTAACTGGCATATTTATTTTCCTCTTCAAAATCTTCCAGGTCGACTCTTAATGCTATGGCATTCTTTTTCGTGAGTCGATTGATCTTGTCCAGTCCCAGCCAAAATTCACCAGACATATTTCCAAAGCCATTTTTATAGTCTTCCCATCCATGATAGAAATCCACACTTCCATCTTGCCGTCTCTGAAACACAGTCCATCCTCCTCGGTCTGTTGTCATATCACAGCTGACGTTAAAAATTCCAAGTCCATCAGGATCAATTGAATAGACGCCATCTTTGTTTTTCCCCATTTTGTTCAACCAGTCTGCACAACTTCGTATGACTATAAATATTTGATTTGTAGTTTAGTAGCAAACATTCAATCTTAAACATTTAATCTCAAGAATATAGATTAGATACTAGATAGATAAATAGATAGTTTATTCACAATATAAATTGCAGCCATGCTGAATTAAGTTAAGCTTACAAGATTATAAAAGGTAAAAAATACCTTAGACTATTAGCTATATACAACTATTAGCTATGCTTTCAATGAATTTGAAATAATAAAACTCTACGCTTTTTCCTTAAATTTACGCTTTTTCCTTAAATTTAGCGAGGATTTGTTAACAGTCGGTAATAATTTCTGTAATTTATGAGTGTCATCTGATAATATTTGCTGAAAAAGTTTATCGGTGAGTTGTTAACGGCGTTGATAGAGAGGGACTAATTTATGCAATGGCTAGATCATTTGAGAGATACTGTACGCAGGCAAACTGTCATTCTCCGTCAGGGATCTAATACAAGATTTAAGAAATTGAACAATTTTTTGAAACGTTTTTCTGAACGTTCTATCATCTCTCTTCATATCCAGCTTCTCGGAGAACATAGAATTTTTAATCATAGCAGTGTTTAACCCATTAGTTTTGCGTTGCAGGGATTGGAATTACACTCGTTACAACCTCGTAACCAGGGCATTTTGCCTCCACGGTTGAAGGTCGGCGAAAATAGCCCTGGGATCCGCTGGTCGATTCCATAATCTTATTGGCCAGTTCTAAAACTCGATTAATTCAGCTAGAGTATAATTTATTCATCTAAATCCACATGTTAAGAAATTTCCTCGCCTTTAACAAATAAGAAATATAAGGGCTTTGGTTAATTGTCAAGAACTGCATTCGATATTTACTTGTTCGTCCATGATATTTATATGAGATAATCATGGATGTATTATGAAATAGTTGGTTTTAGGATGAATGCTTTACATGAACAAGTCTGCAGAGCGTTGCATATTTCTCATCATTATCGCATCAACAGAGTAAACAAAGCTCAAATGACCTAAATTATCATAAATTATCATATCAAAACACCCAGAAATTATGGGTGTCATGTGACCAGCTAATCCCAGCGCCATTTTCGCCGACCTTCCACCGTGGAGGCAAAATGCTCTGGGAACGAGGTTGACACTCGTTAATGTTTTAAAATTTAAAATAAATTTTATTAAAAATAAGGATAATGTTTGTAAGGTTTTCCGAGAGTTCCTTCATAATTTCATAGCCATTTTTTTGGATAAAATAGCGTTACCATCCAATTTCTCGGAGAACATAGCAGTTTATATTTTTTAGTAATTATTTTTATGGATGCAGGGATTGCAACTACACTCGTTAATGTCTAAAACGATTAACAATAATTTTATTAAAAATATAAGGATAACACTCAAAATGTTTGTGAAAGTTCTATCATCTCCCTTCATAATGTCATTTCCATTTTGTCGGAGAACTTAAGTGTTTATAGTTATTATAGATTATCAGTATTTAAGTTTCCTGTGCAGTTGGAAGTTCCATCACCAGTAAATCCATTCTTACTCTGGCATGTATATGAACCAATACGATATACACACTCAGCATTTTCGTCAGTGCAGAGATTGGGAGGGACCAAGGCCGTAGGAAGATGTTTTAGGTTAGGGGGCTTGTTGAGCGAAGAAGGCGCGAGAATCCTCTAGGGAGTTCCGCGGGTATTCTCCCCCGAACATTTTTTGATTTTCTCACTCTCTGAAACGCGGTTAAGGTTTCCAGCTGAAATTCGAGGTCAGTTTTACAACAAAATATTATGATCATAAACAGCATCATTTTAGTCTACCTTTACTTCCTTCGTCAATATCTGACTATAGTTTCAGGAAACTAGTTACACATTGTTGATATGGTCTGTGTTTTAAACTTGTGTACGTGCAAGCGCTATGATTTGAGCTTAATTCTGGTGCAATCTGAGGCATCAGAAGTAATTGCTTATTTGATTTTCTAGCTAGAATTGTAGCAAATAAAATACCAGGTCGGATATAAAGATCGGATATTCCTCTGCGCCATACGTCTGTGCTAACTGGCAGAAGAAAATTCGTGCTTTGACGTCGATTTTTTTGGGGGCGCCGGCCCTCTGCTTTCGGAGAGTAGGGGAGAAAAAATATTAATACATTTTATTAAGAATCCAGATAATATCTAAAGGTTTTCTGAAAGTTCCTTCATCATGTCATATCCAATTTTTCGGAAAACTTAGCAGTTTACATTTTTCTAGTTACTGTACAAAAAAATACACATATATTTATTTAAAAGTAGAAAACATTTTCCATTTTCCATACAGTGTAAAAACACTGGTGGGAGTTCAGCAGAACGAGAAATCGCTTAGTGTCCGAAGGGCGAGCGTTTCCACTGCGATTTCATGTTCTTTGCAAACTATCACGAGGTTTATTTAAACGTAATGGGAACACGGGAAAATGTCTTCTGATGTCTGATATCTGTGAAATTAACTTAAGGTCGCAATAAGGTTATCCAGTATTGCCTCGTTAATAAAGCTCGCATTGTGCCCCAATTAATGCGATCACAAGATACACTATAACAATTTAAATAAATATTTTTGTCCCTGTTTTATTCATCAAAAGAAAAAAGGTAACTGTGTTGGCTTGTGACGGTTAACGTCCTTTGTGATTTAATCAGTTTGTGGTTTTCAAGTTGACACTGTTGTATTCAACGATTAATTAACTACCATAACAGTATCCGCGATTTTTGATATTGCGTATTTCTTGAATTTTAATTTTAATTTTTTGGAACTGTATTTCAAACTGAATTGACGACACATTTTGGTAGATAATTTCCCGCAGAATTCAACAGTATCAACAGTATTTTTTTTTCAACAGTGTCAACAGTATCAACAGTATTTTTAATTTTGTTTAAATATAAGCTATAATCTACATTGCATGATATTCCTGTAAACTCGCACGTATGTTGCGCTGTCTATTTCAATGAAGACTTTTATTATTATATTATTATGAAAACTAGAAACTGAATAACATTTGAACTCCTCAAGCCAAAACAGTTATTTTTGGTAAATAAAACAGTTGACTTAATGTTTTTCGTGAAATTAGATTTCATAACCATGTTTTATGAACGATTATCTTTAAATTGATATATAATGATCGCATTAATAAGGGCGCAATATGAGCTTTTTTACTACGTGATATCGAATAACCTTATCGCTTCCTTAAACCATTTTAATTTTTCATACCTTTCTCACATCGTTGTCCAGTATAACCTGAAAGACATGAACATTTCTTGGTATTTTCGATGCAACTTCCGCCATTTTTGCATGGTAAGCCGCAAGTGCAGTCAAACGGCTAGATCAAATAAAATAAATAAATAATTAGACCGTGGCCTGCGTATAATAATAATAATTATTACATTTATTTATGTGGGGTTATGTAGTATTTGTACAAATCATGTAGTACTTCACAACATTACATTGCGTTGCGTTGAATTTTTCAGTTTAGTTTTAAATATTGTTAGTGCGTTTGTGCTTCTTGTTCTATTGTAAAGTTATTAAAATCCATTTATGCGTGATAAATCAGTTTATGGGTGATAAATCAGTTTATGGTTTCCCCCAGTTTGTGTTGACTTTAGGTAGATGTATGTTGTAAAATGTTAATACATTTAAAGATAAAAATACATCGATGTTTCTGTCGTCAGATTCTGAGAGGGATCCAGTAAATTGTTTTAAGGCTTCAGTTGAGGAGGGGGTTGGTGGAGCAATAAGTAATAGTTTAGCAGCTTTTTTTTCTAGAATTTGTATAGAGAGTTCATTATTGTCGAGTTGTTCTTGTCGCTCCAAATAATGTCGGCATCATCGAAAAGTGGTAAAATTATCGCTGTACAAAGAGTTCTTATAAAGAGTGATTATACCTGTATAATATGCTTATTAAGCATCATACATAGTAATAAGACTAGATAAGAAAATAGTGATCACATGGGGTGGTTCTAGCCCTCTGATTGGTTACATACAGTACCTCGAACACTAAGTCGTGCAGGCTTAAGTAGGTTTGTTAAGAATTAAAATAATTCTGATACCAAAATAGTTATTTGAACGTAGGAATAAGGAGAAGTAAAATAACACTTAAAAACATCTGCAAATCAACAATACTTACGCCATATACAACTAGATTTCATCCATTAATTACAACCAAAATAAAATGCTAAACGTTGTTTAAAGTGCCTTATGACACGAAAATTAAGTTTACCTTATTTGAAAGAACACTTCAAATGACAGAGGGACATCTTTTGAGGTTTTTCGTTTCCTTTGTTCGTTCTTGAGATATTCTAGTTTGTCTACTATGCAAATGACAATGGTGTGACGTACTCGTGCACAATGGCTTATCGGAGAAGGTTATTTATCTTTGCTATGTGCGTAAGTATTTCCAAAAATATGGAACTGTAGAATTTCAAGTGATTTGTGTGATAATAACAAAGATATATAACCTTCACCGATAAGTCATTATGCATGTTACGTCACACCATTGTCATTTGCATATAATACAAACTAAAATATCTCAAGAACGAAGCAAGGAAACGAAAAAACTACAAAAGATTTTACTCTGTCATTTTAAGTGTTCTTTCAAATAAGGCAGTCATAGGCACTTTAAGTTTACATACTGTATGTTTGTTTTTAACAATGACTTCGTGTCTGTTTGTATTCATTTCTTTAGCTTTTTTGCTTAAAATCATTGAATTAACTGAAAAACATTCTAAAGCAATTTGTTAATGTTAATATTTCCTAAAACCTAGTTAAAGTATTGTTTATCCGCCAAAACTAGCCGTTGCACGTCACTTACTCTTTTTGGATGCATCAGTATGATGTAATCGTAAGTTCTGTTTTCTTCCAATTTCTCAGCGGGTTCTTCCGATGCAAGAGCGTGAAGTAACTCACAATTTTCCTTCCCGTCGTTCCGAGGTATTTTTCGGAAATTTGTAGCTCTGCAACATGCGCTTTTATAACAGTGTGCTGCACAATCAAATTCTGACAAAGCAGTGAGATGTTTATGGACTGTGGTGTTCAAACGATGTCCTAAAACAGAAAGAAGTTAGGAGGAATTAATAATCCAATGCTCGAATAATATTTTAACTTATTAGTTATATTTTTGATAATTTGGAATTTTGACCTGGTATATTTTATGTAACTAGATAAACTAACACTTGTATGTAAATATTTTTAATTTATTGAGTCAGGCCCCTCAGGGAGAACAGCATTTAGTTGATGCGGTTACCCTTCTAAAATAAAGCTTCTACATGTATGTATCTATCTAAAATGTTGGTGCAGGGACTGCAGAGCTGCTTTTTAGATTGGGGCTAAGCCTCGAGGGTCTAGTCTGTAAAGGGTACCATGCAAGCATGTACCGGGAAATTTTTGAATTTAGCTCTTCTGAAATGGCTGGAAATGTATCTAAAGCTGCCAAAAATAGGAATACTAATTTATTATCAATGAGGATATTACAAACCAAATGGAACTAAACCAAACAAAACAAATGCCAAATTGTAGAAGGCAAGAAAGCGCAGAGTCAGATTCTTTTGAAGCGCTATTTCGCGTAACAAGTGGCGTTTACAAGACTATCTTTTACTAATCTTGTACTTCTCTCGATATCTGATGATAACGAAGGTACAGTAGGTAGAATGACCACAGAATATTCTGAGGGTAATTTCTCATTTCTGAAATCAGGATCTCAACAACCAAGGGTTATTATATTTATTATTATTATTTCAGGACCCCACTGAAAAACACTTCGGTGACGTAGGTATGCTGAATAAATATTATTATTATTATTATTATTATTATACAGCAAGTAAGAACAAGACTTAAAGACATGTTGCCTGGGAGTACACTATAATTAAATTAGATAACATGCCTCAGGATAATAATTAATCGTTTATATACGTTGTCTCATTGTGGTTCCTTTCAAACATTGCGTTTGTATTATAACAGCATTTAAAGTGCCCCGTGATCAAATTTTTGGTATCCCGAATTTTTACATATTTGTAAAGAGGATGGTGTTCTTGCTTAACTTGCCAAATTTCAAGCAATTGCGAGCATGGGAAGTCGCCTTTTCGGACTGTTTTTATACGAGATTATACGATAAACAACCTCATCCTTAGACAATTGTATATTGAGATAAATCTGATATATACAGTGTCTTTATGCTAGGTTTTTGAGCCCTTTCGACGATTTATATTTATAATCACTGACCTCTATACATTTAACGTTATATATATAGGTCAGTGGTTATAATAGTATAGTCGCCATTTTGAAATAAATTCGTCATGTTTTAGAAACTCAATTCAATTCAATTCAATTTTATTTACACTGTTTTTAAAATATTTACAATGAAGGATAAAGAAAGGAAAATATAAAGTATAAGTAAATATATTGAGGTTCAGAGATATAAAATTAGTGAACGGCAGCCAGAGGAGCAAATCTTTCGAGCCGGTTGTCGCAATGTTAGATTAATGTAGCAGAAAAATAGCAGATTATTAGATTAACTCTCAATTTCAAAAAAATATCATTCAATCCTCCTATTCAACCCATACAAACCATCACAAGTCTAGACAAATCAATACTTATTCTTGATTATTAAGTGGGAAAAAGTTATAGTAATTTTTAAAAGAGTTCAGAGGAAGTGATTTAAGGAACAAAGGTATAGATTCCCATAACTTAGAAGCAAAGAACTTAAATGAAAATTTGCCATACTTTGTTCTAACACCAGGCATATAATAGTTTTCCTGAGATGCATACCTTGTATGATAAGAATGCACACTAGATACAGATATCAAAAATGCTGAGAATAGTTCTGGAGTATCATCCTTGTTCCTTATTTGATTTACAAATGCTGCTATTCATTGTTTAATTAAATTTCCCAACTTTGAAAATCCCAAGCAGTTTGTAGTACGGACTAAGATCCTCTTGTCTATTTGCAAAAAATATATATCCAATACATTTATTAAGTTTTGATTCCAGTTGGTTTAATTAAGTTTTATATGTGATCTCCCAACTCATTAAGGCGTAGTTCAGGTATGGGTGAATAAGAGAATAATATATGTTAGTTAGCATACGTAAGTTGAGATGTCGCCTTTAGCTATTTTACTATTAACATGTGAAATTTAATTATTCCACTGAAGGTGCTCATCAATATAAACTCCAAGATATTTTATACAGATTTTACGAGTAATATTAGGAATGTCGATTAAAGTATTTTTCTTTGGTATTGATGTTATTAACATATGATTTGTCTTTTTTAAATTTATTGAAAGCTTGTTTGCTGAACAATACTGGTAGACTTTATTTAATTCATCGTTTATAATATTTTGTAAAATTTTAGGAGTTTTTGAAGAATAAAATATATTTGTACCATCAGCAAATATTCTAAATTGAAGTATATCATAGCAGTTTGAGAGATCGTTTTATATAGATAAGGAAAAGAAGTGGACCAAGTGTTGACCCCTATGGTACACCACATTTCATTATCAACTCATCTGATTTATAATTACCTAACTGTACAACTGAGCTCTGTTACTTAGATAGCTCCGGAACCATTCTAGGTAAACCTCTTACTCCATATTTCTCAAGCTTTCTCAATAATTGACAGTATCAAATGCCTTTGAGAAATCCAGAATACCCGCAAGTATAGAGGTTATCTATTGCAGTTTTTATGGTGATCAGTAATTTCAAGAATAGCTTGTTCAGTTGAATAACCTTTTCTAAATCCAAATTGGAATTGATACAAAATATTCTGTTTCTCAATAAAAGACAGTAATTGTTCATAAACTAAGCGTTCAAAAATTTTACTAAGGGGAGACAAGATTGAGCTAGGCCTATAATTATTTGATTCAATCATTATTCCACTTTTATAAATTGGTGTCACCTTTTATTGTTCATCTATCATCTGTTATTTTATAACAATGTTAGTGGTATTGAAGGCTGTTCATCAGCTATCCCTACCAGTTTATTAGGAATATCTAGGGAAGCCTTATTTTACCATACATCAAAATGATGATATCGAGAGGGGAGTGGAACAAACAAACCCAGTCTGGTCACAAAAAGCACTTTTTCAAGTATGATTTCTTGTAATGTGATAGTCACCACACTACGCGGTCTATCGTCTCAGAGTTACTGACCAGTCAGCCAATCAGAACTCGTTTAAGAAATTATACTAAAACAAAATAGGCCGTCCATCTCGTCCAATCATGGCACAAGAAACTCTATAATCACCTGTCAATTTCTACTAAAAGGCGTTAAACTTTACTAAAAGTTAATTTTTACTAAAAGGCGTTAACTCGGGATTCGCCCTCGTCAACTATCAGCTCATAAAAATTGCGAGCTCATTATCAAATTGTAAAATTTTATTAAAGTGCCCATAACCTCAAATGTTTTATTGTCTTGTTTGGAAGAACTTTTAAAATGATAAAGTAACTTCTTTTGAAGATTTTCGTTTCTTTGCTTTCTTTTTGAGATATATCAGTTTGTTTGATATGCAAATGTATGGAATTTCGTCGCACATGCATAATGACTTATTGGAGAAATGTGTATATCTCTTTCATTCCCGAACGAAATCCTATAAAATCAAGGTGTTGTGGGAGAAACGCACACACGTGTTATTCACACTTTAGTGTTTTTATTTCATGAACACAAAGATATATAACATTCTCTGATAACTCATTATCATGCATGTTTGACGAAATTGCAGATATTTGCATAAAACTGATATATCTTACAAAGAAAGCGAAGAGGTTGAGGTTAGGGGAACTTTAACGTTACATTAGATGATGATGTATGTTTTAAAGCGTGGAAAGAGTAGAGTGCACGGTTGAAAGACGATGGCTACGGGGTAAGCGGCTAAAGAGGATAAAAACCTGAATTAAAGAAGTAAATAAATTATTGAATGTCTTCGCTTATAACAGTGCACTGTATGCGAATGACAGGAAAATAGAAATAGCGTGTGTTATAATACCATATTCCGAGATATTTCAGGTGTTTCTTATCTTTAAAATCATATATGTTCTCAATACACTTTAATAATACTATATAGTATAATTATACTGTATGCCTAATCTTTAAACACTAAAGACGGAATGCATAACATTCCTATTCGCGACAAATATTTTATATTTTAAACATCCCCTACGTCTATAACGAGTTAATGAAGGTATATAAATATATACCACAAGAAGACCAAAAAATAAATATACAGTTTATCTCAAAATTTGTCTACATATCATATTTCCAGTCTTAAATAGTAAGAGTACAAAACAGTAAGAGAGCGCTTTATACTTTTTAGTGTTATTTCATATTTTGCATCCTTTTCTGATCTGTTTTCATTTGTCGTTTGAGACAAATATTATATTTAAGTAAGCTCGTATCATCAATTATTCAAAACGAAAAACTAAATGCTAATTGGCATTTATGCATGGTAACTAAAACAAATCGAATGTTAATTCTAAGCCACTCAAATGAAAATAATAAACTAAAAAAACAATTAAATTTAAGCATTTCTTTACCCATGCACTGTACGTAAACTACGTATATTAAGGTTTTCATTCAACAGCTGGTGTGGGATAAAACTGTTCAACCATAGAATAGTGCAACGTATTGGGATATATTTGACATGTTTTTTATCGTTAACCTTCTTAGAGTCCAGTCAGATATATTTTCCTCTCAATTTCATCAAAATATAATGCCTGCTTGACAAGTTAGTTAAAACATTGTTGATTTTTAAAGTTATAAATATTCAAAATCGAAACTAGACGGCCGTTCATTTCAAACTGGCGTTTTCTTTTTTTTTAACTGGCATTTTTTCCAGCAGTTCATCTCTAATTTCCGTGTTTTTCATAAACTACCATAAACTTTAATTTCGAATCAATGTGTTGATGGGAGCCAAGAGAGTTTTACTTTAAAAGATAATGCTTCTTTATTTTCATAAATACGCATCCTCGTTTGACAGCGAGGGTGACGTTTATGAAGACAAGGGCAGTCGAAACAATTCTCAAAAAACATCTTGTCTACAAAGTCTTATCGAATTTCACTCACGTTTCACCAATCCGCAAAACAACTTTCATACAAACCCTTGTCTATTAACTCTCGTTTGATGAGGAGAAAGGATAGTCTATAAATAACACTCATACAAGCTCTTGTCTATCAATTATATTTCATCCTCCTTTGCCAGAAACTACTATAGCAATGAGAGTCGAAACAACTCTTGTACAAACTCTTGTCTATACCAACTCTCTTTTGATAAGGAGGAAGCTCAATAGTTAGAGCTGTCTCACCTGCAATAACAAGATTACAGGTTCGAGCCGTGTTCGGGACTCCAAAACATTTTCTGAGGATCCGAGCTTGACAATCGTCCATGTACCAACTATCTACTCCCAAGTCCCACTATATGTATATATATATATATATATATATATATATATATAACACAATCAAATAAGGTTTAGACTAACCTGCAGCTTCTTTGTGTTCACAAAACGTTATGCTTCCATAGACCGCTCGAACATCACGAAATTGAACTAAGAACATCCAAAGGAAAATAAACTTTAATTGACCTCCACAACTTGCAGGTTGATTTACGAAAAATGATCCGAGTATCGCCATCATTAAACGTGTCATCTTAACCAGTAAATCCATGGTTTTGTCTCCCTTCAATTTGAAAGAACGGACGCAAAGTTTTCTTCCTCTGAAAAGTGACGCGCAATTAACCCTCTGTTTATCTTATTGTAGTTAAAAACAGAACGCTTACTCCACAGAAGTCTTTATTAAAATGAGCTTACGAGCTGTATTCAAAATCATTAAACTGCCGTTGATTAATTATTTAACAATTTTTTTCTTGTTTCTAAATCATTGAATATTCGTATTTGTTTGTAGGGCTAGTTAAAGTTTCTATGAAAATGTAAATTTTCATCAGTTTTTAGATGTTCAATATGCATTTATATAGCCACTGAAATAGGCTATAAAAGAACGAACATTTCAGCCCTGAAAATGTGGTCACTGCACGCACGGCTATAAATACCACGTGACTTGGTGTGACGTCAAGGTATTTGAAAGTAGTGTAAAAAACAGCCGAAATTGTTGAGTAAGCTACAAAACGCGGTATGTACGTTTCGCACTGCGTTCAGTAAGTTGGCCAAAAACCAGGCGCGTAGGAAGCATTTAATAAGTGGGTATATGCCAGGAGCGAACGACGTAGGTGCCAGCTCCCCAAAAATGTTTTGATTTTCTAAGGCTCTGAAACGAAATTTTCTGCATTTTGAGAGAAGCAGTAACCATCAGATTCAATAACCCAGGCCAAACAGCCAAACTAAAATATCTGTGAGGAACGGTCTATCTTAAAACCGTTGAACAAATGGCGCTTGTGCAAACGCCCAAAGTAAAAAAACGCAGAAGTTTAAAAATAAATTATAAATTTGGAAAATAAAGGCGGAAATTAAACGGTAAAGTCGTGCAAAAAAGTGTCGCAGCCAAAGCCGCTGCTGCCGCAACAGTTCCTACGCGCCTGAAAACTAGCGAGCAGTTAAAGTAAAAACCGTAGTTGGTAAAATAGCTAGTTGGATTTGGTATAGAAGCATGTGAAAAAACAGTTGAGTAGAAATCATAGCTTGATCCCAATTACTAAAAAAACGAGAAAGTTCGAAGAAACAATCTAGATTTTCGATCCGTACGAGTCGTAACGGATGGTAAGGTAATTCTCAATCCGTAAATATAGTGTGTCGATCCGTACGGGTCGTGACGAACCGTATACTACATTTCTCCATCCGTGAATATAAGTAGTATCGTGTGTAGCTAAGGTAGCCCTCAAAAAAGTTGTCCATCCGTACGAGTCGTATCGGATGGTAAGGTAATTCTCCATCCGTAAATATAGTGTGTCGATCCGTACGGGTCGTGACGAACCGTATACTACATTTCTCCATCCGTGAATATAATAAGTATCGTGTGTAGCTAAGGTACCCTCAAAAAAGTTGTCCATCCGTACGAGTCGTATCGGATGGTAAGCTAATTCTCCATCCGTAAATATAGTGTGTCGATCCGTACGGGTCGTGACGAACCGTATACTACATTTCTCCATCCGTGAATATAATAAGTATCGTGTGTAGATAAGGTAGCCCTCAAAAAAGTTGTCGATCCGTACGAGTCGTATCGGATGGTAAGCTAATTCTCCATCCGTAAATATAGTGTGTCGATCCGTACGGGTGTCGTGACGAACCGTATACTACATTTCTCCATCCGTGAATATAATAAGTATCGTGTGTAGCTAAGGTAGCCCTCAAAAAAGTTGTCGATCCGTACGAGTCGTATCGGATGGTAAGCTAATTCTCCATCCGTAAATATAGTGTGTCGATCCGTACGGGTCGTGACGAACCGTATACTACATTTCTCCATCCGTGAATATAATAAGTATCGTGTGTAGCTAAGGTAGCCCTCAAAAAAGTTGTCGATCCGTACGAGTCGTATCGGATGGTAAGCTAATTCTCCATCCGTAAATATAGTGTGTCGATCCGTACGGGTCGTGACGAACCGTATACTACATTTCTCCATCCGTGAATATAATAAGTATCGTGTGTAGCTAAGGTAGCCCTCAAAAAAGTTGTCGATCCGTACGAGTCGTAGCGGACTGTATGGTATATTTCACCATCCGTAAATCTAGATTTTCGATCCGTACGAGTCGTAACGGATGGTAAGGTAATTCTCGATCCGTAAATATAGTGTGTCGATCCGTACGGGTCGTGACGAACCGTATGCTACATTTCTCCATCCGTGAATATAAAAAGTATCGTGTGTCGATCACTAAGGTAGCCCTCTAAAAGGTTGTCGATCCGTACGACTCGTATGGGATGGTAAGCTAATTCTCGATCCGTAAATATAGTGTGTCGATCCGTACGGGTCGTGACGAACCGTATACTACATTTCTCCATCCGTGAATATAAGTAGTATCGTGCGTAGCTAAGGTAGCCCTCAAAAAAGTTGGCGATCCGTACGAGTCGTATCGGATTGTAAGCTAATTCTCCATCCGTAAATATAGTGTGTCGATCCGTACGGGTCGTGACGAACCGTATACTACATTTCTCCATCCGTGAATATAATAAGTATCGTGTGTAGCTAAGGTAGCCCTCAAAAAAGTTGTCGATCCGTACGAGTCGTATCGGATGGTAAGCTAATTCTCCATCCGTAAATATAGTGTGTCGATCCGTAAGGGTCGTGACGAACCGTATACTACATTTCTCCATCCGTGAATATAATAAGTATCGTGTGTAGCTAAGGTAGCCCTCAAAAAAGTTGTCGATCCGTACGAGTCGTATCGGATGGTAAGCTAATTCTCCATCCGTAAATATAGTGTGTCGATCCGTACGGGTCGTGACGAACCGTATACTACATTTCTCCATCCGTGAATATAATAAGTATCGTGTGCAGCTAAGGTAGCCCTCAAAAAAGTTGTCGATCCGTACGAGTCGTATCGGATAGTAAGCTAATTCTCCATCCGTAAATATAGTGTGTCGATCCGTACGGGTCGTGACGAACCGTATACTACATTTCTCCATCCGTGAATATAATAAGTATCGTGTGTAGCTAAGGTAGCCCTCAAAAAAGTTGTCGATCCGTACGAGTCGTAGCGGACTGTATGGTATATTTCACCATCCGTAAATCTAGATTTTCGATCCGTACGAGTCGTAACGGATGGTAAGGTAATTCTTGATCCGTAAATATAGTGTGTCGATCCGTACGGGTCGTGACGAACCGTATGCTACATTTCTCCATCCGTGAATATAAAAAGTATCGTGTGTCGATCACTAAGGTAGCCCTCTAAAAGGTTGTCGATCCGTACGACTCGTATGGGATGGTAAGCTAATTCTCGATCCGTAAATATAGTGTGTCGATCCGTACGGGTCGTGACGAACCGTGTACTACATTTCTCCATCCGTGAATATAAGTAGTATCGTGTGTAGCTAAGGTAGCCATCAAAAAAGTTGGCGATCCGTACGAGTCGTATCGGATTGTAAGCTAATTCTCCATCCGTAAATATAGTGTGTCGATCCGTACGGGTCGTGACGAACCGTATACTACATTTCTCCATCCGTGAATATAATAAGTATCGTGTGTAGCTAAGGTAGCCCTCAAATAAGTTGTCGATCCGTACGAGTCGTATCGGATGGTAAGGTAATTCTCCATCCGTAAATATAGTGTGTCCATCCGTACGGGTCGTGACGAACCGTATACTACATTTCTCCATCCGTGAATATAATAAGTGTCGTGTGTAGCTAAGGTAGCCCTCAAAAAAGTTGTCGATCCGTACGAGTCGTATCGGATGGTAAGCTAATTCTCCATCCGTATATATAGTGTGTCGATCCGTACGGATCGTGACGAACCGTATACTACATTTCTCCATCCGTGAATATAATAAGTATCGTGTGTAGCTAAGGTAGCCCTCAAAAAAGTTGTCGATCCGTACGAGTCGTATCGGATGGTAAGGTAATTCTCCATCCGTAAATATAGTGTGTCCATCCGTACGGGTCGTGACGAACCGTATACTACATTTCTCCATCCGTGAATATAATAAGTATCGTGTGTAGCTAAGGTAGCCCTCAAAAAAGTTGTCGATCCGTACGAGTCGTATCGGATGGTAAGCTAATTCTCCATCCGTAAATATAGTGTGTCGATCCGTACGGGTCGTGACGAACCGTATACTACATTTCTCCATCCGTGAATATAATAAGTATCGTGTGTAGTTAAGCTAGCCCTCAAAAAAGTTGTTGATCCGTACGAGTCGTATCGGATGGTAAGCTAATTCTCCATCCGTAAATATAGTGTGTCGATCCGTACGGGTCGTGACGAACCGTGAATATAATAAGTATCGTGTGTGGTTAAGCTAGCCCTCAAAAAAGTTGTCGATCCGTACGAGTCGTATCGGATGGTAAGCTAATTCTCCATCCGTATATATAGTGTGTCGATCCGTACGGGTCGTGAATATAATAAGTATCGTGTGTCACTAAGGTAGCCCTCGAAAAAGTTGTCGATCCGTACGAGTCGTATCGGATGGTAATCTAATTCTCCATCCGTAAATATAGTGTGTCGATCCGTACGGGTCGTGACGAACCGTATGCTACATTTCTCCATCCGTGAATATAATAAGTATCGTGTGTCACTAAGGTAACCCTCAAAAAAGTTGTCGATCCGTACGAGTCGTATCGGATGGTAAGCTAATTCTCCATCCGTAAATATAGTGTGTCGATCCGTACCGGTCGTGACGAACCGTATAGTATAGACTTGACGATCGTTGAATAGGCTAATAAGTATTGTGTGTGTCAAAAATATGCGTCGAGAACGTTCTGCCTTATGTTATATTCATGTAACTAGGAGTTCTTATCAGAAGTGAAATGCTGTGTAGCGACTGACACAAAAGCAGTGGATACGAAGCAGTGGATACGAGGTTGGCTGTAGTAGTGTTCAGCATTAAAATACAGAACGATTAGTGGTTGTCTGCTTTCACGGTAAGAATAACTAGAAATAACGAGTTATTTATTTACTGGGAATCGAGTAGTTGACAATAATCGACTCCGCTGGTTTTTTTTTTGCTTACTTATGAACTGCCAAAATTCGAGAGTATTTGAGAGCCTGTGGACAAGAATCCCGATTACCCGATAAATTTCGATAACAAACGTACTTTACTAAGTTGGAGTAATGAAGGATTATGTAAATGTATTCGACGCATGTGCACCAATAAATGGTGAATGAAGATTGGTTTATAAACATAAAATTATGCTGTAACGAATTATGAGAATACAGCGTCTCAATAATTGAACCTCAATGTTTTTGACAACGGTGATCCTGCATTCCCGTTCGTTAGTTCGATTTGAAATATGACCGCTAGATAAGTCAGCCGCAAATATTACAAACGTGAAGTTCGATTTGGCAAACGTGTCGCTTGAATGGAAAATTTATAGTCGCGAGGCTTGCTCGTTTCAAGTAAATGTTGTTCGAATTAGATGTTCAAATAATCACATTGAATTTTGACATTATAAACGCGCCATATGACTACCGTATGTTATTTGAATATTGCAAAGCCTAAGCTATATGATCGCCTTTATACGTGGTTTATATTCTGCATTCATTCTGCTGGGCCTGCTGGCCTAATGCTGAACACTTGTACGGGCAAGCTCGTTATCCACTGCTCCTGTGTCAGTCGCGAGGCAGCAAGAACTCCTAGTTTTTTAAATAACATATGATATGGCGCGTTTAGAATGTCAAAATTCAATGTGACCATTTGAACGCCATACATCTAATTCGAACAACATTTATTTGAAACGAGCAAGCCTCGCGACTATAAATTTTCCATTCAGGCGACAACACGTTTGCCAAATCGAACTTCACGTTTGTAATATTTGCAGCTGACTTATCTACCGGTCATATTTCAAATTGAACTAACGAACGGGAATGCGGGATCACCGTTGTCAAAAACATCGAGGTTAACCTAGCCTCGTCCGCAGGCGGAGGAGGCTAATGTTAACCTTCAATTTAGACGCTGTATTTTCATAATTCGTTACAGCATAATTTTATGTTTATAAACCAATGTTCATTCACCATTTACTGGTCCACATGCGTCGAACGCATTTACATAATCTTTGATAGTAAAGTACTGAAGCGTTTGTTATGGAAATATCGGGTTTCTTATCCACAGGCTCTCAAATAGTGTCGAATTTCGGCAGTTCATAAGCAAACCAAAACAGACAAAACAGCGGAGTCGATTTTAGTGTCAACTATTCGATTCCCAGTAAATAAATAACTGGTTATTGTTACCGTGAATCTTTCTGTACTGTAGACAGCGTGCAAATAGAACATGCGCAGTTTTCCTTAGTTTCCCCAGTAAGTGGCCCCCAGACATTGTAGAGTCTGCACGCAGCGTCGGCTATACATAGCTCGGCAAAGAGACTGAGTACGAGTTACGCACTGGAAACCCGTGTCAAGAATAGGGGGGGGGGTGTCAAGAATAGTGTGCCTCAGTCGATGTTGAACTATTTACCTAATATCTCATCACAGGCATCAATTTGTCCTGTGAGGTGACAACAGTAGTTTTATATCACACGATGCCCGGAACTCGAACTTCATATGTAATAACATTTATAAGTTAGGTGACGATTGTTTGTTGTTTGGAGGAAAGGGCGTTTGTAGGTTTTTAGTAACTTTCTGAATATTAGGCACTTGTCCAAAAGTTGGAGTTTTCATTAATTGTAGAGGGCATTTCAGTTTATAAATGATAGTATTGCATTGTTTTGGTTGTGTCATATTTTGAATAATAAATTTGTGTTAAGATTAATTGATGTTGTTGGTGTGTAGTGTAAAAGCGGGCTAAAAGTGGCGGAGATAAGGCCCTGGGAACGAGGTAGACGAACGTTTGTTAAGGAGGCAATGATATAATATTTAAGTTAATATCGTTAGTATATTAAAATTTAATAAGATATAACGTTGCTAAAAACGAATGAAGGATTTTACATGTGAGTTGATATGTAATTACCGCTTGACTGGACTGTTGTGCAACGTTCTGTAAGAACAAATCAATGATGTATGAAATGCGATGTCATATAAGTTGATATTGCTTTAAAGTTTCGGGTAACTTGACAAAGAAAGTTTAAGTAAGGTTTTTAGGTGGGGACAGCAGCTCTATACAAACCATCGTGTAGTTAATTGCATTATGAAAATCTCGAAGGGAGATGAAACCTTTTTGATAGCCCAGGATTGCCGAAACGGTTGCATTTCATTGTAGTGGTGACGTAATAAGTTATAGATAAAATATGAGAGGCCGATTTCATGGACATTAAGAAGGAGGAGAAGTATAACGAGGCAATCGTGTATAACACGCAACGTGATATAAGTTGACATTCCTTTAGCGTTTCAGGTGATTTTGTTTGATATGGCATATAAGATGTTACTATCGCAAGGGAAGTGGTGCGTAGAATTGTGCAAAATTGCAAAAATAAGTGGTAGGCTTATTGCAGTGAAAGTAACATCAATATAGCTGTGGCTGTTATACATGTAAAATAGAAGATAAATGTTATTGCAAACAAAGAATTTGATAATTGTGATAACAATGACGAGTTGGCCGCCTTGGCCCGTGTCATGAGTGACAGTGTCAGCATATTAAGCGTGGTGTGAGTGATAGTGATGGCAAGAAATCGCAGGTTACAATATCCTGTATAACACGCGGCGTGTTATAAGTTCCCAAGCGTTTCAGCTGATTTATAAGTTCCCAAGCGTTTCAGCTGATTTTGTTTATAGTTGTGACAAGCGAGTCGTCATATAAGTTAATATTTATTTAGCGTTTCAGGTGATTTTGTTTATAGTTATGACAAGCGACGTCATATAATAAGTTGACTTCCTTGAGCGTTTGCAAGGTTTTTTTAGAACGAGGCAATCCTGTATAAATCATCATGTATATATGACAAGCGACGTCATATAAATTCATATTCCTTGAGCGATTGCAAGGTTTTTTGAGAACGAGGCAATCCTGTATAAATCATCATGTATATATGACAAGCGACGTCATATAAATTCATATTCCTTGAGCGTTTGCAAGGTTTTTTGAGAACAAGGCAATGCTGTATATGACACGACGTGATATATAAATCATCATGTATATATGACAAGTGACGTCATATAAATTCATATATCTTGAGCGTTTGCAAGGTTTTTTGCGAACAAGGCAATGCTGTATGACACGACGTGATATATAAATCATCATGTATATATGACAAGCGACGTCATATAAATTCATATTCCTTGAGCGATTGCAAGGTTTTTTGAGAACGAGGCAATCCTGTATAAATCATCATGTATATATGACAAGCAACGTCATATAAATTCATATTCCTTGAGCGTTTGCAAGGTTTTTTGAGAACAAGGCAATGCTGTATGACACGACGTGATATATAAATCATCATGTATATATGACAAGCGACGTCATATAAATTCATATATCTTGAGCGTTTGCAAGTTTTTTTGCGAACAAGGCAATGCTGTATGACACGACGTGATATATAAATCATCATGTATATATGACAAGCGACGTCATATAAATTCATATTCCTTTAGCTTTGCAAGGTTTTTTGAGAACGAGGCAATCGTCAGTATATAATACACGACGCGATAGAAGTTCATATTCGTTTAGCGTTTCAGGTGATTATGTTTATAGTTATATGACTTTAGCGCTTGAGTGAGGAAAGTTTTTTAAGAACGAGGCAATCATGTATCACATGCTACGTAAAAGAAGTTGTTGTTGCTTTAACGTTTCAAGGTGATTGTTAATATGGTTTTAAAGTTACGATATTATTATGATATTAAGCTGTGTATTTTCGTTTACCCATTGTAAATGAATTAGTATTTGTAATCAGTATATACGACGCACGGATCGTAAGTTGTTTAATTTTGTAAGGTTGTCATGTGCTCGCTCAGCTGGAGTTGATTGGTGGTTGAACTGACGGATCGTAAATCAAGTATTTTCGATCCGTACGATCCGTACGATCCGTACGGATGGTAAGGTCATTTGGTGAGGTGCAATGTTCTAGCTCAGCTGGACTTCATTCGTGAAGCGCAGGCTGCGCAGCATGACGCAATTAACCAAACGAAAATGTAGATTACGGATGGTAAATAACGTTTACCATCCGTATGAATCCATGAACGAAGTCACGAAACGAAAATATAGATTACGGATGGTAAATAACCTTTACGATCCGTATGAATGCGACAGTATTGGACATGTATGGAAAAATGCAAGTGCAGTGCTCTAACAACTGAGCTACGGAGACCGTTGCTGAGAGTCCAGTCACGATTTCTGTATATATAGTGGTGGTATAGCCGGGATAAGATTCTGGGTATATTACAAGTAATATTACAAGTAGTATATTACAAGTAATATTATTACAAGTAATATTAGACTACATCTTGTCAAAGCAGTCGGATTGGATTTATATTCGACATTTTTTCTCCAAATTATATATCGCAGTACTCGCTTATTTGTTGTTTATAGTAAAGATCCTTGTTCCTTGTGCAGTTGTGTTGCTCATACAAATATTATTAATTAAATAAAAATACATAAAGCCAAAATTCTGCAGTTGGAACACAATTAGTTGCTATACACAAAGCATATCTAAATATATTTCAACAAACAAGACAGAATAGGTTACGTACAGTACTGCTCAGAAATAACCTAACCAAAACCGTGGTCGAACCTCGGTCGAACCTAGGTCGAACCTACAGTAGGTCGTAGTTTGGCGTGACCGCAACCGCTCTTCAAGTTTCACACGATAGGAAATACGATCATTTCCGAAGTTTGCCTTTTCAGTTATGCGCTGTTTGGCGAAATGAGAAAACTGTTTATGTACTAATGGAATCGAATCATTTCACTACAGTCTTCAGGAATAAATAAAAAAACTACAGAATGATATTCTTCGAGGGGAAGGAATAGGCCCACATCAAGATCTGCGGTTAGCTTATTTCTTTGTCATTACTGTCGGAGTGGTGGTTTAGAGGATGCGCCTCGAAGTGGAAGAAAGCAACGTTTAAACGAACAGCATTGCAAATATATGGAAGAATGCGGTGTGGATGTTTTGAATTCTACTATTCGTCGGATCTGACGAGACATGCTTAATTTTAATAAAAATCCCAGATTCGTTATCTTGGCGAGCACAATGGCTTTTAGCACGTCTAGTTTGATTTTAGCAAGCACATTGGCTTCGCATGAGCATTGGCACATTCGCTTCGCATATGAGTGTGATGGAGTAGAAAAGGAAGTCTAACGCATGATTCGAACGCCTTTATGAAGCGTGTCACGGTGCTACACACTTATTTTTATAGCATTTAAGCGAATCGAATTTAGCTGACGCACGAAGACAGGTGTCTCCATGGTGAGCAGCTATGTTATGCAAATTTCGAAACGATTAACGAAGCAGCGTCGACGTTGTCAGTTGGGCTTAAAAGAGCGTGACTTTAGTCGTGAAACGTTGTGTGAGATTTGTTGTACAACTAGACTGTGAGTTTAGTGGTTTTTTAAATGTGTAGTGTGCTCGGACTAATTTACATGCCGTAATTGTTTCCACGGCGAATGGACTCGTTGAAGCGACATTGATGTCGTTAAATAAGTTTGATAGACCTTAACTTTAATCGCGAAACGAAATGTAGAATTTGTTGTAATTACCACTAGACTGTGAGTTTAGTGGGGTTTTTTCACACGATTTTTCTCACAATATTTCTCGCGCGATATTTTTTCACGCTATATTTTCCACATGATTTTTTTTCACGCTATATATTTTTCACATGATTTTTCGCGCTATATTTTTCACGCGATATTTTCTCACACAATATTTTTCGTGTTATATATTTTTCACACGATTTTTCGCGCGATATTTTTCACACGATTTTTTTTAACGTTATATTTTACACACGATTTTTCCCACGTTATATTTTTATCGCGTGTGAATTGAGACAGCGATAGAGTAGTATAGCGCATGTAGTCCAAGACCGACCCAAACGCTGAGCTGGCGCCGCAAGTGTGTTGTTGAAACGGTAAATGAAGCGACGCTTTCTAAAACCCACGAACCTAGCCGGTGTCTACGGTTGAGTTTGTGATGTTAAGACGACTTCTAATGCCATATTTCTGACTCATACACTCAGCTTGGTCTGGCGGATCGCTGGGTCGGCCTTGGGTCGCGATATAAAACAAAGAGGGCGTGCTATATATATATATATATATATATATATATATATATTTGACAAAAAAGTGTAGCGGCCAAAGCCGCTGCTGTCGCTACAGTTCCTACGCGCCTGAAAACTAGCGAGCAGTTAAAGTAAAAACCGTATAGTTGGTAAAATAGCTAGTTGGATTTGGTATAGAAGCATGTGAAAAAACAGTTGAGTAGAAATCATAGCTAAGATCCCAATTACTAAAAAAAACGAAAAAGAAGGGAACCAATGCAAAAAGGCTATTTGTTAAAGCATGTTCCGTAAGGATTTATGCAGTGAAGGAAAATTACGAGTGATGGAATATATACATTTTTACGAAAAATGCAAGTGCAGTGCTCTAACAACTGAGCTACGGAGACCGTTGCCGAGAGCCCAGTCACGATTTCTGTATATATATATATATATAGTGCTGGTAATGCCGGGATAAGATTTTGGGTATATTAGAAGTAATATTTGGCATTTCACTCGATTAAACTACATGTTAAAGCAGTCGGATTGGATTTATATTCGATATTTTTTCTCAAAATTATATATCGCTGTACTCGCATATTGTTGTTCATAGTAAAGATCCTTGTTCCTCGTGCAAGCGTGTTGCTCATACAAATATTATTAATTACATAAAAACACATAAACCCAAAATTCGGCAGTTGGAACACTAAGTTGCTATTCACAAAGAATATACAAATATATTTCATCAAACAAGACAGAATGGGTTACGTATGATTATAACTTTTCAAACATTTTTCTTTCATATGTAATGAATTTAAGTAAACGTCATTTCCGATTATCAATGATCAAATAGATGGACAAAACAGTTCTTTACCAGTGCATTCTCGATGCATCAAAAAGTCTTGAGACTCGCCAATTATTTTTCGAACCATCGTTGACTTCATCCCTCATTGGAAAGGCCAAACAACCACTGACACTCAGCAACAAAACAATGCCAACAAACAAGTTATTCTTCGAAGCCATCATTTTATAACTTTGAACTGTTTCGTGTTAAAACAGGAGTGAAACTGCACAGTTGCATTTGGAAACTTGTTTTTATATTCGTTCGTAACTGTTTTAAGTGTTCGAATTCGTCAAATATTCAAGTGATATGTTAAAAATAATGGGAAATAAAAAGCATATAGTTTCTTAGTTAATTATCATATTCAAACATGTCAACATATGGCGTGAATAATACTCGTGTTATACAGTAGAATTAGGATGAAATTCAATTAAAGTTTAGCATTTTATTAAAAGCCACGGTTAATCTAGTACCGTATAGGTTTGTTTTATGTCTTTTAAAAAACTCCGGCACTCGTGATGAAACAATTGTAGTTTCACGTTGATCGTTAATCGTAGATAGAACTAAATAAATAACTGTTGGCATCTTTCGTGCCGTTATATCTCCATAATCGCACGCGACACGTTTTTTTTTTATTTCT
The DNA here is from genome assembly GCA_035772405.1 of Chrysogorgia sp. JL179-B06. Lineage (NCBI taxonomy): Eukaryota > Metazoa > Cnidaria > Anthozoa > Scleralcyonacea > Chrysogorgiidae > Chrysogorgia > Chrysogorgia sp. JL179-B06. The sequence goes on from JAYKKM010000230.1 coordinate 812,299, forward strand.
TAAATAATCGTTTTACAGAATAAGAGATCGTCGGATACTACGAAGGGAGTCCCTTAAAAAGAGTCTGTTAAAGATTCCCAGTGGTCCTTACCATTATTAATGACGCCTTACTGTGGCTATGAAAGGAAAATTTCAATTGCAGTTTATGCAGAATGGTTTATTTCAGGATGATTCAGAAGATTTCTATGCAGAAATTTAATTGTTGCACCGTTTTGATTAAAGTAATAGCATCAACTTTATCGTTAAATTAAGTGTATATTAAGTTAAATTAACTGTATATTATTAAATTCGAATAAATAGTAAAGAACATATTTTATCTTTATAGTTAGATGTTATAGTGAGAATGGTTAAGGAAAAAAAGATTGAGAAGAAAAGAATTCCTTTTTGATCCAAGTATAATATTGGCAATCAGACATGTTGTTCAATACCAAGTTTTCCAATTGCTCCGGTAAGCATTTTCATTTGTTTGCCTATAATGTAAGTCATGCATGAGGATACTACGATGGCGACCTTAAAAAGCATTGCGTTAGAGATTTTAACGCTTCTCAGGCATTACTTTTTTGAGCGTTTTCGTCCTGACGTTTGTTACTGAAGCTTTTATGGTCATTAATAGTCCTCATGCAATCTGCCGAGGCTTTAATGTGGTCCTTACGCATTATTTTTGACGCTTTAGTGTCCTTACACATTATTGTTGACTCCTTTAAGTTGTCGCTACGCATATTATTGATGACGGCTTAATGTGCCTATGAAAACGAAATTTATGTTGCAGTTTATAACATATTGAACAGAAAATCTTTGAAACGTTATTATAAAACTGAAATAGGCTATAAAAGAACGAACATTTGCGGCTAAATACCACGTGACTTGTTGGTATGTCACGGTGAGTAGGTAAGCCCCCCATATACCGAGCAAAGGGATGCCGACAGGAAGTGACTTAATAGGTTTAAGTGTGAATAATAACGAACTATGTCTTCGCCAAGTACAAAGGAGTAAAACTCCTTGTACTTTGTAAAGTGAACGAAAAAGTGTCTGTTGACATCCCGTACAAGATTACTCGCAATACCAAAACAAAGGACATTGAAACGAAACGCACGAAGAAGGATTATCGAATCCAGAATAATAATAATGATCGTACGTGCAAGCGTTTTTATTATTTATTAACTCGTGTGATCGCTAAATAAAAATATGGAGAGCAAGTTTCGTTTATTCTCTTTCGTAAATATGTTGGCTCCTAAAAGAGCCGTTTATAAATACATCTAATTCAGTCTAAAAGAGATGTGTTGAAGTCAGCTACCTGGTCCTCGACTTTTTTGGTCTCGGGACGAGTCGTTTGTTGGCGTTTCTGCTTCAAACTTCAGAATTAATTGGATGTCTTCGCCAAGTACAAAGGAGTAAAACTCTTTGTACTTTGCCATGTCATCTTTCATCTTTTCTCTGTTTTTTCTGGCTCTAACGACCTCTCGCTTTCGCTTATCCATCACTGTTAAGACTGCTAGCTACGCGCGGTTGTCTCTCATTATGTATTAGGTTCGTGTTTCATAATTGTTCAAGGTAATAGACAGTATTGACACGGTATATTAAGATGTTGACTTTATTTTCTCACGCAAGGACTGTGTGTAATATAACTACAGTAGAAATCTATAACCTTATCAATGTCATTAAAGTAAATAACATTGAGGTCACACTGAACTGTGCAGCGTTGCAAACGGTGAACTTTGATGTTATTCGTGAGTTAGTGCATCTGCACGCAATATGTAAAGTGAAGTGTCTGTTGACATCCCGTACAAGATTACTCGCAATACCAAAAGAAAGGACATTGAAACGAAACGCACGAAGAAGGATTATCGAATCTAGTATAATAAACGTGTTATTGTTGATGAATACAAAACACCACCTTATGGGTACTGATTTTTATGTATATATTCGTATGTTTGCAAAATAAATTGATCCCTTTGAATGTTTCGCCATTATTCTTTTAGTAATTGGCAATGAGCGTACGTACGGGATTAAGATTGGAATAATAATGAGACGGTCTGGTATAAATTGAGGCTGTAAAATAGCAGACCATTCGTTTCATAGCTTTTACAGAGAACTTTGTTGAGTATATTGCTGGCACAGATGGAGTGTCTACATGGAAAACCTGCTTCTTGCTCAACAACGAAAAATGGTTCATTCTGGTTTTGTGGACAAAAACCTAGTTGTGGTTTTATCTGTTCTGAGGACGATGGTTACGTATTTCAAAGAGCCGTGGCAGATTGGAGAGCCACCAATTTAGAGCAGTCTGTATGTCAGGGACATGGAAAGCCTGTTAATTTCCGAATTGTGAAAGATCAATTGAAAGAGAACTACGGCAGACCATACTTTACATGTGCAGAACGTGAAAACCCGTGTTCCCTCTCATGGATGTGGGCTGACGAAAATCAAGTCGACAGACCGAATTGTTATCACGGACAGCAGAGCTCCATGAAGAAAGTGAAAAAGGAAGGTCCTAACAAAGGTCGGATGTTCTTTTGCTGTTCAAGCGAGAAAGAAACGTCATGTAGTTTCTTTCAATGGGTACCGAGGAACCACCAAAGTCTTCCCATGCAGTTGAAGAGACTTTCATACCGACATTGTACAACTGTTTTTCCAATCCTCAGCAGAACTGAAACACTTATACAGTAGACAATATAAACAGTTTAAACATATATTATATTGTAAAAACCATTTTGTATTATGAGATTCAAATACATAAATGAACCGTTTCACACGGTGTGCTCATTCACTGTGGTTGTGTTAAGTGGGAAAGATGGATTTGATTTTAGATGAGCTTCAAAGAAATGACGTAGACTTTGATATGAAAACGTTATCGCATCATATAAATTACTTACTTGCAGGGGTGGATCCAGCAGTGTTTTTTTAGGGGGTGCCAGATGAATCGAGCGGCGAAGGCGCGAGGCCCCTAGGGGGTCAGGAGGCATGCCCCCGGAAAATTTTGAAAATTAGAACCCCAGAAATATCATTTCCTGCGATTTGAGCATTGAATTATGAGCTTCAGTTTGACTTAAAAAAAGGAAAAACCTTTGAAATTATACCATATTTCTGAGCTAAATATCTTGTGTAATTTTCATGTAAGCCTGGCCACAAAATGACTGGACAAATACAGCACGCTTACATGAAGTATAATTATACAATTATAGTAATAAAAGTACAATTTACTGCAATTATAGTAATACTGATTTTTTGCACCCCCCTTGCACCCCCCTTGACCAAGGCCAACAGGGGTGCGCACCTCTGTGCACCCCTCCCCTAAATCCACCCCTGCTTACTTGAACATCACAAGTCTACATTTCGATTAAGTCGGACAGTTATTGCAAATTCACTCGATCTGGCAACTATATTCTATGAGATTGATGTTAACAATTTTGGTCGTGCTATGTCTTACCTAACATTGATATATTTGTTAAAAGACACTAACCCCGAGGAAACTACGCGCGGTGCTGTACAATTAGTTTCAATAGCTTTAAAAACCTTTGACTTTAGAGAGTTCAAGATCGAAGAAAGTTTTTACAGCAAAATGCTTTCTCTCGCCAAACGTGTTATTTCACTATAAACTAAAAGAACATATGAGATAAAACTCATTATGTGTTTTTGTCTGTGAAACACTATGGATGTGAGATTTAAAACGCCGGCAAATTTTTATATTTGTGGTCAAAGTCAAAGTGGGAAATCACATTTTGTTCGTTCTATGCTACATCATTTGGAAGAACTGTTTTATCCTGTTCCAACCAAAGTAATTTATTGTTATGGAGAATATCAAAAAGAATTTGATGAATTATCAAGGACCCTACCAAATGTTGAATTAGTGGAGGGCTTTCCGGATGACTTATACGACATGACAACTGGATGTGAGCACTCCCTTGTCATTTTGGGTGATGTCGCAGTGCTCTAATGATCAACGCATGTCGGATCTATTTACTCGCGGCTCTCATCATCGTGGAATTTCAGTTTTATTCCTTACCCAAAACCTTTTTCCTCCTGGTAAACTCTCGCGAACGATTAGTCTGTATTCTCACTACATGTTGATATTCCGAAATCCGCGCGATTCTCTAGGGATTACAACGCTCGCTAGACAGATGTTTCCTAAACACGCCAGTAATCGTTTCATGACGCTACAAGCAAACTTTATGGATATTTAGTAATTGACTGTCATCAGCTGACACCAGAAAACATGCGTCTTAGGACAAACATTCTGCCAGGGGAAAGACAGTTTGTCTACGTGAAGCGTACTTAAAAGCTACGTGTGTTGCTTAAATCCATCATTTGAAAAATGTCAAAGCGCGTGAAAGGAAGTATGCCCTATCTTCAAGTCATGGTTAAATGTAGACCTAAATTGCGGAAAATGCTCATCGATCTTAGCCCAGCGCATGTTATCACAGCTATTTGTGAGTGTTCAGTGAATTTACTAAAAGGCGTTATCCCTCTAACACCTAGTCAAAAGCGACGTTTGGCGCGCTACAAGACACATCTCCGTGCTTTGGCGAGTAAAAAAGTGTCAAGAAAACAGAAAAAGAAGTACCTTAATCAAAAAGGTGGCAATTTGCTGACAGCTCTCTTACCGCCGGTTCTAAGTGTACTAGGTAGCCTACTTATATTTATTAGCCTTACTCATTCACGGTTATTCCGATAGATGACACGTTAAAATGTTGAAAGTTGTACGGGTTCTTCTTATATGCACCATTAAACGCTGCGCTTTCGACCAATCCAAAGATAAATGATTTCGGTACAAGTCCATTAAAGACGTTATCTTTTCTTAGGGAGGGGTTTCCTGCTGGAATAATGAAACTCTTGCACTCAACACGTCGAATAGGGTACACTGCAGGTCCTTTTTTCAATGCAAGTTCATGAGCCATGGAAATGCTTGGGCTAACTTTCACCTTGCGTACCTTGAGATAGGCATCGGTCAACTTTACTTTGTAATCAGCACCAGCTTCAGATGCCATCAGACAAAACTCGTTGCTACTTAGTTCGATTCAGAATAACTTTCAGGTCTACAAACTTAGCAAGAGACGTTCGGTGAAAAACACGTCGCTGAATATAGAGCCAACCATCTCTACAATCCCGCTCGTCTTGCTAACTCGTATCTCGATTTAAGACCATGGTTGGCGTTGGCAGCCGCTAATGTCGGATCTGCCACGGTCATTTCCCCTGCAGTATCTTTATAAAACAGAGATGCAGTGAGTTGGGACCTTTTTGCTGATGGGCCATAGTTTAGGAGGGTTTCCAGATATGCTCAGTAACTGTAGGTACCCGTCGCCTGTGTGACTTGCTTTTCTTTCAGAAAGACGTCGACTTGTTTAAACAAACTATGCAGGAAATTGTTCACAGGGCCAACCTTTTCATCAGCATCTAGATTTGCACCGTCTGCTTGGTTACTTTTGCTCTCACTACCATAATTGTTTTTGATAAATCCACATAATCTTCAGTCCCTGCAGACAGGAACGTAATTGGGCCACCGTCTGATACACTGGAAACAGGTTGATGATCAATCCAATGTCCTTTTTCTAAACTAATTTGCGTTGGAGGCACTGAAAATAGATCGAGTTCACTTTTTGTGCATTCTTGAGACTTTGAGTGTATGAAATTCATGTTTATCCGAATATGTCTTCTGCGCGAGTTGCTTTCCGCTTCTTGGTCTGGTTGCTTCTGGCAGCAGACGCAGGTGCCTTTCTCTTTTTAGCTGTTTTGCTTCCCACGTTTTCCATTTCCTGTCTGAGTCATTGTCTGCAATTTATTGACAGTTCTCTTTTTCGCAACATTGGCTGCCTCCTTGGCTCGTGCTTTTTGCAGATTATTTTACATTTTTACCAGCTAGGACATCTCCCAAGAAGTTTGAATCACTATTCAGGGCAATATTTCCAAGAGCTCGGGCGCCACTTTTAACCATCGGCATGACTGATCTTGCAATACTACGAAACAAACCACCGAGTCCATACCCCATCTGACCATGACTAACTTGCCAGGGACTACCTCTGAAAACAGACATCCCATGGCCTTGTTGTTGGTCAAGATAGTAACGTACGTATGGATTAGTCATCGTCAGGTAAAATAACTATGCTGTTTGAAGTGAAGTTTTGTTATCACCTTCCCACGTTCAAATGGCACAGGATCTCCTATGTCGTTCCTTAAAAGAATTTCCATGTCTTCGAATGATTTAGTTTGGACAGGTACATATTGTATGTTTGTGAAAGTTTTAGTAATCACGTCACCAGACTTTCCTTCAACCGGAATGCTTCGAAGCAGTTTAGCATTCGTGTCTCCGACGATCTGTGGTTGAACTATATCACAGTAAACATATATCGTTGTCGATCCATGCAAATCAGCAACGTAAGGACTTTCGGTCGTTTTTGTAATTTTTTGTTCCTTTCCTCCAAAACCCAGAATGAGGGACATTCTTCCGGTTATAGTTAACTGATGTTTATTTTTCAAACGCACTGTCACTTTTCCTGTTTGAGCATTAAATGTCAGTGTGATGTTGCTCTTAGTGTCTTTTGTCAATGCCTTATTTACGGATTTAATAAAATCACCGTAATCAATAAATGATGTTATAAAAATGTAGCCATCGTCACTGAAGTATATGTGAGAATCGTCCTTTTGAAGGGTATACCATGTGTTAGGGTACGAGATGGAATACAAACCCACTTCCCAGTCGCCATTCAAATCAATGCTTTGTGGCAATTTCACACGATAACTAGTCGTTTTGTTATCGGGAAAAGTAGAAAGCGATGCATTGCTAGGAAGCGTGAGATAAAAATGTGTTCCACTCATTGTGAACGTAAGAGTATGAATAAAAGGCACACAGCACACGCGCTAATTTAAATCTTATTTATTTCAGAAGCAGGTACCCATGAATTAAATTTGTTTGGATACCCTAGCCATTTTACAAAATATTGTACATTTCCCCCCTTCCACGTTTCTTAAGAATTTTCTCAACTTCATAGACGTCGTCACGTTTAATGACTTTTTGCAATTCTTTATCGTAAAATGTTCCTTTAAGCTCCTCGCCATCGTAGTCTTTCAGTTTATATACAGGTGGATCGCGAGGTATTTGCTTACTTATAGTAAATATTTATTTTGAGAAATTTGGTAAATACCCTTTTTCAAACGTTCGTTTGATTTTACTAATTCTTACTTGATCACCAATCTTAAACTTACACTTTACATTACTTATTGCACTATGATCATACAATGTATGCCAAACTTTCTTTTCGTTTTCGGCAGTAATATTTTCTGGCTTTGTTTTAATACTACGATGAACACTATGATTATAAGAATACACTAATTCAGGCAACATGTCAATGTATCTCATTGTTTTCTTGGCTGTAAAGTATCGCCACATCTTCGTTTTCAGCGTACGGATCAAACGTTCCACGATAGAGGCTTTCGTTTCGTTATACGTGTTGTACAAATCTATGTCCTCTTCTTTCATAAGGGTTCGAAAATGTTTGTTTAAAAACTCAGTTCCTTGATCAGTCATAATTTTTTCAGGCTTGCGTCCAGACGATAAAATGACTTTGAAAGCTTCAACCAGAGAAGGACCTGTTTTATTTTTCAAAGGAACAACCCAGGCATACTTTGAAAAGACATCAATGCATACTAGAAGATATCTATAACCATCGTTAAACTTCTGCATGGATTGCATGTCCGCTAAATCCATTTTCCATTGTTGGTCGATGCCACCTACGATCACACGGTTTCTTTTAAAATTTCGCCCAACAGGTTTATGTAAAGTGTATGCATCTTGTTTCATCAACCATTCTTTGATTTGCTTACGACTTAACTTATACTTCCCCTCTTTTTTAACATCATCATACAAACGATTCACTCCACCAAATCCTCCCGACCGTTTTGCATTGTAATAAACGCTAAAAAAATAATCGTCCATGTTCATGCGGTGATATCACCCGTAGAATGAAAGAATATCTGAAATTAGAAACTTTTATTCTTGGACTTCAACATTTTGAATACTGTTTCTTTCGTTTTGAATACTGTCAGTCTCTCTATCGTTTGTCATTTGTGCATTAAATTCATTTTCAATAGGCTTGTAGTTTTTGATGGTTTTACTATTGTATCCCATCTGTAAATGTCCCTCGAGATTGAGATAATTGCGACCAAAACTTATACCTATTCTAAACATTTTCTGTCCGTTATGGTTTTTGTTTATCTTTGGATTTTTGCTAGTAGAGTGACCCATGTTTACACGATGGCTTGTATTGCACTATGAAGATGGCATAATAAATTTGGCTCTTAATAAATGTTATAGTCATCAAACAAATATTATCAAACACGTGTCAAACTTGTATCAGGCATTATAAGACATCTTCAATTCCTGCAAAAGTATTTTCTATTTATTTTCACATCGACTTCATATGATACCCTTAAATACAATTATATCACCTAAGGATATACACATTACCCCGTGGCGCAATGGATCAGCGCATTGGACTTCTACTAGTGAGTAGCAATTCAAAGGTTGTGGGTTCGAGTCCCATCGGGGGTGTTATTCTGGCCTTACTGGCCTGACTTTAGGCCTTTTTGGCCTTACTGGCTGGCCTGACTTTTGGCCTTTTTGGCCTGGCTTTTGGCCTTTTTGGCCTTTGATATAAAGCAGTAATCATAAACAATGACAATTTATCGCAGCAGCAAGACGGGATCAATTTATTTTTGCAAACATGCGAATATATACATAAAAATCAGTACCCATAAGGCAGTGTTTTGTATTCATCAACAATAACACGTTTATTATACACGATTCGATAATCCTTCTTCGTGCGTTTCGTTTCAATGTACTTTGTTTTGGTATTGCGAGTAATCTTGTACGGGATGTCAACAGACACTTCACTTTACATATTGCGTGCAGATGCACCAACTCACGAATAACATCAAAGTTCACCTTTTGCAACGCTGTACAGTTCAGTGTGACCTCAATGTTATTTACTTTAATGACATTGATAAGGTTAGATTTCTACTGTAGTTATGTTACACACAGTCCTTGCGTGAGAAAATAAAGTCAACATCTTAATATACCGTGTCAATACTGTCTATTACCTTGAACAATTATGAAACACGAACCTAATACATAATGAGAGACAACCGCGCGCAACTAGCAGTCTTAACAGTGATGGATAAGCGAAAGCGAGAGGTCGTTAGAGCCAGAAAAAACAGAGAAAAGATGAAAGATGACATGGCAAAGTACAAGGAGTTTTACTCCTTTGTACTTGGCGAAGACATCCAATTAATTCTGAAGTTTGAAGCAGAACGCCAACAAACGACTCGTCCCGAGACCAAAAAAGTCGAGGACCAGGTAGCTGACTTCAACACATCTCTTTTAGACTGAATTAGATGTATTTATAAACGGCTCTTTTAGGAGCCAACATATTTACGGAAGAGAATAAACGAAACTTGCTCTCCATATTTTTATTTAGCGATCACACGAGTTAATAAATAATAAAACGCTTGCACGTACGATCATTATTATTATTCTGGATTCGATAATCCTTCTTCGTGCGTTTCGTTTCAATGTCCTTTGTTTTGGTATTGCGAGTAATCTTGTACGGGATGTCAACAGACACTTTTTCGTTCACTTTACAAAGTACAAGTAGTTTTACTCCTTTGTACTTGGCGAAGACATCCAATTAATTCTGAAGTTCGTTATTATTCACACTTAATCCTATTAAGTTACTTCCTGTCGGCATCCCTTTGCTCGGTATATGGGCGGTTACCTACTACGGTGTTTGAAAGTAATGTAAAGACAGCAGAAATGAAGTGAGAAAGTTATAAAACATCGTGAAAGATACTGTGATGATGGCGTTCCTAACAACACTCGTTGCCGAATCGCTCAATTGACATTTTTTTAAAAGTACACTCTCTGAAGCTCTCTGTTTATCAAACATCTTGACGTCATCAGAGTTAAATTTGGACCCAGTCTCTGTGACAGATGTTTTAACAAATCCGTCGCTTTTGATGCTGAGAAACAAGGTATTTAATATTTTTTTAGAAAATAACAAATATGAAAGTGTGTTCAAAACATGCCTAACAACGAAAAACTGGAAACAATTTCATTGACGTTAAAGTGCCTATGAAATGAAAATTAAGTTTCACTCCGAAAATGAATAGGAATGATAATTTAGAGTTTTTTCGTATTTCGCGTAGTTCTGGAGATATTTTGCGAATGATATAGACCTCTTTCATAATGGCTGCTATTTTAAATATTATTTTATGTGCATATAAATTAGCCTTTACTGCCTCGTGAGGAAGCAAAGATTCTTTTGAATTGCTGACACACAAACGAGAGGCCATAAAGGCTAATTTAGATGCACATAAAGGAATTTAAATTGGCAAGACATTTTTAGAAAATCAAGTAATCTTTGAAATCTCAACCATTCAACGAAATCACGTGAAACTTTGAACAGTACGACACTTCGTGACAGCTGATATCATTATATCGGAATAGCGATCCCAAATTAATTTACTATTTCTATTTTCTTTATTTTCTAAAAAATGTAGAAACATCTTCACCTCATAGGCTACTTCATTTGTATATCACACAAGTCTAAATATTTCAAGAACGACGTGAGATATGAAAGCGATCTAAAATGCCATTCCTCGTCATTTTAGGAGTTAATAAGACAAACTTAATTTTCATTTACGCTTTAATGGTCCTAACTCATTCTTGTTGAATCTTTAATGAATGGTCCTCAAGTACTATTGTTGAGGCCTTAATGTCTTTACACATTATTGTTTTTGTTGACTCCTTAATGATCCAAACGCATGATTGTTGACTCGTTAATGATCCTAACGCACGACTGTTGACTCCTTAATGGTCCTAACCCATGATTGTTGGAGCTTCAATGATTTTTACGTATTCATGTTGAGGCTTAATGGTCCTTATACGCATTATTGTTGGAGCTTTAATGAATGGTCCTCTGCAAGTATTCTTGATGAAGATATCTTGATGAAGCACTCTTCTGAGTGTTTCAGATATAGCACCTCAAACTAATCGGTATCACGAGAAAGTCGAGGTGAACGTTCGATTAATTTATGTAATTACTTCCTTCAGTATCTATGCAAGTTAACCACCGAGACAGTGATTAAGATTAATGATTTCCTTTGTGCAGTTTTCAATTAATGGGAATTACTAATGATTTGAAATGTTGACATAATTTGTTTTGATTGGTTATATTTACTGCGAGTACTTGCCGCGAGTAAAAATTAGTTCTAAATTTCCAACTATCTGCCTCGAGGGCTAAAACACTTGCAGCGAGCTAGCGAGTGCTCGCAGAGAGCTGCTTCGTGCGAGGACTAGAAATCCGCCTTTATCATAGTGAGACTAGCATGTAACAGCTGTTTGACAGGTCAGGGCGTACATACACCCTGTAAAGTTGGCCAAAACTAGCGAGCAGTTAGTAAAAAACATAGTTGGAAATAGCGAGCTGGATTTGTTAGAACCATTTAAAAAAACCCTGTTGAGCTAGAAATCATAGCAATAATCTCAAACACTAAAAAGCTGATGAGTTGGGAAGCAAGCGGTCTATGAGCAAAAAACCTATTTGTCAAAGCAGTTGGATTTATCTTTTAAACTATTTTTTCTACAAATTTTATCCTATAATTCAATTGTTATGTTCCTATCTAATTTGTTGTTCATAGTAAAGATCCTTGTCCCTCGTGCAAGTTCATGTAACTAAAAAAATATCACTATAACATATAAACCTAAAATTCGGGAGTTGGAACGGAAGATTCTACACAAAGCATATCCATAGTTTTCAAGATGGAGTTGGAGTTGATATAGCAACATCATTTACGATTATCGACGATCATATACTTCTATAAATGAATATATTGTTAGTAGATGCTGAAATAAAATAATGTTTTCATCGGCATAACTAGCTGCAATGAGGTGGACAAAACGGTTCATAGCCAGTGCATTCTCTCTTCACCTTCGTGTCATCATGACGCAGTATTGGCCGGGAGTTGCGAAACCTTCTTGGTGCGTCAGAAGGTCTTGAGACTCGCCAATTATTTTTTGAACCACCGTTGACTTCGTTCCTCATTGGAAAGGCCAAACATCCACTGACACTCAGCAAGAAAACGATGCCTACGATCAAGTTATTCTTCGAAGCCATCTTCATTTTCGGACTTTGCACTCAATTTCGTGGTAAAACAGGAGTGGCACTGCACATGTGCATTTGGTGACATGCTTCTATATTCGTCTCAATTATTTTAAGCGTTCGAACTCATCAAATTTTATGTCAAAAGTAAGGGGAAATGAAAAGCATAGTTTCTCAGTATTATTCAAACATGTCGACATGACTATTTAATACCACGTTTACCTCGATTTCTTTAGTTCTCATTGGGTGATTTAATCAGTGGCGTAAGCAAGGATCAATATTTTGGGGGAGCAACGGGAAATTTGGGGGTGCAGTTAGATTAGAATTATCAAGCATTATATGGTGTAGGTCGTGGCTTTAGCTGCGACCCATGTTAGAGGGTATGTGGGCATCCTCCAGAAAATGTTGAATTATTGAAGTCCTGTAAAGGCATTTCCCGTGATTTCTGAGAGGAATCTTCCCGAAAAAATACCTGCACTAGCGGCTAGTTGAAGAAATTTTTAAATAAAATTGATTACAATTGAGATTAATTCGTATATAGCTGGCGTCCTTGACCAACCTGTTAATTTGACAATAAGATAAATAACTATGGTCACAATATTTGCATTCGATGCAGACCACTTCAATCTTCATGTTGGGATCACCAAATGGTTTTGAACAACATTTTGGTTAGGATTATAGTTGTGTTGGGGACAGGCTTACATGAAGAAACCAACTTTAGCCATAGCCGACGCTGGTCAAAAGTATAGAGGCTCTCGTAAGCGTAATTCTGCGGTTTAAACTTCATGTGAGTGTGTTACTGTGAACACTAATTCCACTAGTAAGCCATCAGCATCACGACTAGCAATAGATCTTACTTGAATTTAGCATCAGACATTCAGGGGACTGGGGGGGGGGGGTGTCCCCAAATCTAAGGGAGGATTTATGGAATTGCCGAGGGCGAAGCCCGAGAGACTTTCACAAGTGGCTGACTCATGTTTCCATATAGTCACCGACAAAGTCGCTGACAACGGGTTGAAAGTCGCCGACAACGGGTTGCAAAATTATTTGTGATCACATTTTTTTGTGACCTTGACTGCGCATGTGCACTGTGCAGCCCACAAGCATTGTCTGTCACGTTGGCATATAAACTGAGAGTGCCTTCAGCGGTACATGTACAGGTGATGGGACTTTGGGTGGGGAAGAGAAACCCTTGGTAGGCGGGGGGTTAGGGTTATTTAAGGTTACGGTTAGAATAAAAGTTATTTTGGGTAATTCAATCAGATGGCTTCCCATGGAGAGTTACCCTGGGTTCCAGTGGTTCTTCTTCGCTCGTTGGGGATAACGGGGCCACGCGAGGTTCCACTTTTGCCTCGCCCACTTTTGCAGCCTCGCATCCTCGCGTGCCCCCGTTATCCCCAACGAGCGAAGAAGAACCACTGGCACCCAGGGTAATGGAAAGTGATCCAAAAAAATATTTCTGCCAACGGGTTGTTACTTGGGAAGCCATTTTGAAATTAGCCGCAAAGTGCATTATGGGATACATTTACTGTCGGCGACGACGCAGACAGGTAAAATTTGTGTTTACATATCGTTGACTAGTCGCCGATCAGTCGCCGTCGACAAGATGTTTCCATATTGAAAAAACGACTATATGGAAACCAGACTTACTCCTGGTATTCACTAGCGCATAAACACAAGATCAATACGAAAACAAAGGATGATTTATCCTCTGGGAATTGCGAAGACAAAACAACGATAATTTTTCTTTGTTTCATCTTTTGTTCTGTTCTTGGGTTATGCTTGAACTATGTTCTTATGCTTACACTTATGTCGACGCTTACTGTATGTTGCAGGCTTGATTTAATTCCTTTGTTTTTCTTTTTGATTTGTCTTATGCTTATGTCGATAGTGAAAAGCAGGCATAAGTTTGTAATACCATGTTTACCTACCGAATATAATATACAATTATATTGGATGAGGCTGAGCATGATATCAAGAATTATCCAGATCGAGGCCAATGTTATCTGCCGAACCCGAAGGCTGAGGCGGATAACATTGACCGAGGTCTGGATAATTATCGATGTCATGCGTAAGCCAAATACAATAATTGTTTTGGCACAACTATAGAATACCCCGCAAGGTTAACTATCAAGAAGTACTGCCTACGCGCCTACGCGCCTACGCGGTCTGTTGACTTCAGCAAAGCGCTAAGGTATTGATGTATTAAGAATATTTGGTCAATATACATGTGCGTTTTATTAAGGTTTTAAATTAAATATTGTGAATGCGTAGCTGTTTCATAGTTCTTTAACTGGTTTAGGTTGAAGGGTTATAAATTCTTTTAATACATTGGAGAAATAATATATACAAATCTTCACCACGATTAATTAACGTACCGCCACATAAATTCCGCAAAATATGATGGGTAATGATATTTTCTTCTTCCATGGGTGGGGAGACTGCATTTTAGTTGTTTCCAGTGGTCTTCTATTTTGTTCGTATGGTCTCCGTGTTCGTTCACAAACTCAATGGAATGATTAACCGTTTCATGGGTATAGCCGTACTTCTGAAGATTGATGTAGCCTTTCCAGCAATCAGAAATTATTATAGTTCCTGGCTTTATCCATTTTTGTATTATCGGAATCAGAGTTTTTTCGGATCGATCTTCTACTGCTGCAACAAAACATTTACGGGAGTCCTCCTCAATACCACCGAAAACCCATTGGCCTTCTACGATGTGGCCCCTGTGGTATTTTCTTTTGCCCACCTTTGATTCATCAATTTGTACGCGTTTTCCTGCGCCTCCAATTTGCTGGCTTTCTCTAAATAGGATGACTTCGCAAACCTGTCTGCAAAACATACACCAGTCAACTATTGTGTTGCTACTGAGAAGAAGTTGGGCTTGGATCTGGTTTTGTTCTAAATCAGCACACCACCAATAAGTGAGCTTCATAATCTCGTTTATCGTGAGATTACACTTGTCAAACCAGGTGTTGTTGCGTATGCTACGTTCCACTCTGTGTTGCTTCGCTGTGTCAGATTTACGACACACGTACTTGAAACCATCTGATCTGTCTTTGCAACTTGTCCATTCCATTGCTTTACTGCAAACAGGACACAAAACTTCCCGTGCAAGTAAACCGATGTCTTTCAACCATTCTATCATTACTTGTTTGTCGCATAAGTAACTTTTAATTAAATCGTCATATGTGAGATGAGGTGTCTGGCCTATTTTCATTCGTTTTCTTTGATAGCTTGAGTGACCGGCATCAACATGTACGTCACATTGCGTGAAGTTTTCTTGAGTTTTGGATGCAGTTGTAACTTGAACTCCAATGCTTCGTTTTATTTTGACTTGGTACATCGTGTCCAGCAAATGATATACTGACATGGGGTAATTTCAGACCTCGCTGTTTTCATCTCGTTTGCATGTTCACATTATTATGTAAAAAGGATAATGAAATTGATTTGAATAATAATCGTCTGTGCTAGTCTGCTCTGCGTCATAATGAAACTAGGCTTTAGTCAAGAAATGTTTACCTGTTGAAATGGGAATTATACGGCTAACCTCAGTATTATTTTAATTTGGCATGTGATATACTTTCGAATTAATATATGCGTAAAAACACTATGGCTTTTACTGGGAAATAGGTTGTTTGCAGTCATGTGACTACAATTTTATGGGACTACAAACACAAAAGCAAATGACGGGTAAATAATGATATTATAATAAAATTATTTTGTTAAATGCCCTTCATGTGCGCTGAAGTGAAACCTATTGCAAACAACCTATTAATTGATAATCACTTGATGTTGACTAGTTTCTTTGTCTGATAACTATAGCTTGTGTTTTTACACGATACGATTGAAGTGGAAACCGGCCTTAATTATTTTTATTGTAAGATATATTGTAATTATATTGTTTTATTTAACCTGTATGAGAATCGTAAATTGCCGAGTTGGTAATCGAAGGGACTTTTTGGACCGAATGGAAAATTTCTTTTTTTCAGAAGCTTCCTTTCTTTCTTTCTTTCCTGGCTGGGGGAAATTGCACTCTTGAGGTTAGCGTTACGGTTATGGTTGGGTTTAGGGTTATGGTTATGCTTATGGTTATGGTTATGGTTAGGGTTAGGGTTAGGGTTAGGGTTAGGGTTAGGGTTAGGGTGATTGATCTATGATTGGGGTGACTGTAAGCGCCCTCATGTAACATACCGACTAGCTAGGAATTCAGTCTGTTTTTTTGTAAATCTCAGTGTGTTTTTGTGCCAATTTCAGTCTGTTTTTTTGAAAATCTCAGTCCGGTGTTCGAACAGTCTTCCAATTGGCACAAAAATAGACTGAAATTGGCACAAAAATGTTTGGACACCTCCGTCCAACAATTCACAGTATTCGACGGAAATGACGTCGCGCCTGCCGGACATTGAGAATTCACTGGAGTATGTTGACCAATAAGAAACGAGAATGAAGTTTGAATGTATAATAATTTGTATTGTTTGAAATTCATCGTGAACTGTCAACCAATGCATGTTCGCTTATGCATGCTAATGAGGGGAAATTAGAAATGTTCACTGCTCTAGGGCATTTAGCAATTAAATTCCCGGCAATGAGAACAAAGAATTGGAGGCGATCGTAGTATTATTTATATAATAATATGCTTATTCGTGTGTCTAACCATAGTCAATCAATATATGGTCTGGAAACTCGGCAAACTTGTTTTAGGTTTATTAATATTTTAATGCACGGTTGAATGATTGAACCTAAACATTGCTTCATTATACTAAAAAACAATGTGTTCACTAACCGTCACCGTTCACAAATTTGCATAAAGGAGAACAAAAAGATAGAACAAAGACTTTCCTTGAGTTACCAGGGGTAAATACGTACCTAAAATGAACAGGTTTTGTGATTGGCTATATGGAACAAAAGTGATTGGGTTAGGACATTGGTTTCTTTGTGGTTGATTCTATTGTTTTATTGTTTGAATCAACCAATCACAAAACTTGATAGTATAGGTAGGTGATGACCCGTTACCAGGCCATACCTCCATTGACTATGATCTGACAGTCTGTCTGTATGTAACGCTCTTTACCAGGCTCCCTCCCACGTGGAAGCTTCACCGAGTCCTGCTAGTTCTATCTATTCAATCTCACTTATCGAATGTAAATTTACTTGTTATGAAGAAAGCACTCACGAAGACAAGCTACTGAAACGAACGTTCATATACCTATTGGCTTGCGTTGGGGAATTGGAATGCTCGCTTTTTGAATGGACAAATACAGGTTAGCCGGTAAGGAATCTCCTAATGTTTAAATAGAAGACAGATGTAAATTGTCGATATATAAGTTCGTTTATTACAACGTTTTAAAACTGTCACTTTACAGACATCGTTGTGCTATAGACCGCAATTAATCTTTAGTAGCTTAGAAAACGAATTCCGCTGGTATCGGTCGGACGCTACTTTAAAACTACGTAAATAATTAGGTTATAACAAAACACGAAATCAGTTGTTCTTTTCTCAAAAAACCTGCATTTTTTCAGATTTACTTCTAATATTCAGGATATCGCTTAATTGCCGCCATTTTTCATTCCGTATTTCACTAGGGACATCATGTAATATATAATATATTGGCTCTTCCGAGACTCTTCGCAACATATTTTCACGAACCACACCTCTAATGGCTCTTACTTCGTGTACCGGACGCAGAAATTTACATGATAAAATGTTAGTTAGCACTGTACAGAACTGCCTCGTTCTTTAAAAAATCCCGTTTATTTTATCTAGGATATATAGATTTAATTCATGAGTTGGACAATTGCAGGACAAAAATAAACGGCTTTTTTCAAAGAACGAGGCAGTTCTATACAGTGCTAAATTTCTGTGTCCGGTACACGAAGTAAGATCCCGTCAAATGTACATTTTTTTTGGACGCAAGAACATGAATCTGACCGGCCACAAATTTGGTAAAATATAATCCTAAGTACCCAAAAAGGAGAATAAAATTTCCTATTTGCCTTTGATGAATAAGTTGAATCCTGTCGAGGAACGGAAGTAACACCATGAAGTAACTACCCCTCCGTATTTTCATAAGTGTTTACTATCTAAAACTAGGAGTTCTTATCAGAAGTGAAATGCTGCCTCGGACTGACACAGGAGCAGTGGATACGAGGTTGTCTGTAGAAGTGTTCAGGATTAGGCATGCCAGCAGAATGATGCTAGAAATTTGCTATAGCATTGAGGATCAAATAAATAGAATGTAGAATATAAACTACGTATAAAGGCGATCATATAGCCTCGTAATATTAAAATAATATACGGCGCGTTTATAATGTCAAAATTCAATATGACCATTTGAACGCCATACATCTTATTCGAACAACATTTACTCAAAACCAGCAAGCCTCGCGAAGTTATAAATTTCCATTCAAGGGATACTTTTGCCAAATCGATCTTCAGGTATCTGGCGGTAAAATTTAAAATCGAACAAACAAATGGGAAATATACCATTACAGCATAATTTTATGTTTGTAAACCAATCTTCATTCACCATTTACTGGTCTACATGCGTCGAACGCACTTACATAATCTTTGATTACTAAGGGTATATTATAATTATATCCACCAAATGCTCGACCAAAGACAACGAGACCAGGTGTAGTGGAACATGCGCGATGGCTTGAAACCTGTTTCGCGACCGCTTCGTGAGTGCCCCCCCCCCCCGTTTCCCCCCGGATTTGCGAACAGATATGAACAATTTTCAATAATCGAGATCTTGTTGGCTATACATAGCTCGGTAAAGGAACTGCGTACGAGTTAACAGAGGAACGTCAAGAATAGTGTGCTGCCTCCCTGAGGGGAATGAGTTTTCTAACCCCCCGCCTTAAGTGTCTTCCTAACCCCCGGCTGTATATTATATGGTAATTGTACGTTAAATCTATATGATATTACGTCGACCCCCGTTTAAGGGATAATTCGAGTGCTAATCTGAACCGGCGTAAATTTCATTTCCAGCATACATTCGAAAAGGATCTGAAAGTTTTTTCAAATTATTCGTCTGAAAGGCTGGACATTTTATCTACTTCTCGAAGATAACAAGAAAACAAGTAACATCGACTGAAATTCAGGGGTAGCATTTATATAGAAACTGACGTCACAAGCAATTTACACCAGAGCAAAAGTTTCTGGATTCGTAAATGTTTCCGGATTCATCATAAACCGAGTATTCGGATTGGTATAAGCTGTTTACACTCGGGAGTATTCGGATTCATATCGTTTGCACACCCGATGAAATCCGGAAACATTTATGCGGGAACGATTACCAAGCATTTCGCGAAAAGACAACTCCAAAATGCCGCCCAAAAAGAAGGCTAGAAAGGATGTTACAGAGAGCGTTTATGAAGTAGAACTACTTCTTGGAGTAGTTCGTGCGTACTAAAATGCATGCGTATAAAATGGATCATATGTGCCTGCAACAAAATCAGACAACCAACTACCGACAACAGTGCAGATCACGGGCGGAAAAATATTCGGATTCATTGGAATACGCGTTTACACTACAAAAGATTCCGGATTCATAAGTATCCAGATACAAAGTTTCCACTTTAGATTCCGGATTCAAAATCTCCGGAGACGCGACGAAACCGGGACGTTTTATTTCGGATTCATCCTCTTGTGTGTAAACGGAAAACGAATACGGTACGAAAACGTTCCGGATTCGTGACGAATCCGGAAACTTTTGCGCTAAATTGTAGTGATCTAAGAGCTCAAAGTACTTACTTCAATATTTTTTTTATACTTTATTTTGTTTTTTTACACTTTTTTTTTTTACATCGAAAATCTAAAAAATGGGGGTTAATTTTCATCGTAGTGTTATACTTTAAGAAATTAAAGTTACTTTGAAGCATCAAAGAGTTATAAAAACCATTTGTATACTGTTTATAAGTTATTATTTCATGTTTGAGTCGGTTTTCATTGATGCAGCGCAGGCTTTATATAGCATAAAGCCCATGGATACTAATTAGATAAGAAATGAAGACAAAACTAGGAAAATCTTTGTCCAAGGTGGAAAAAATAGACAAAATTTTGTTGGAAAACCTCCTCAATCATGAAATAAGTCAGATAAAGCCCTCGAACGTCGAGATTTATGCTATATATCCCTCGTTCTTGGGCTTTATCTCTTACATAAACAGTACCAACTCTCCAATGAGCTTAAAGGAATTGAACTGAGGCAAATAAATATTCTAAAAGATATTCTGAAACTCCCGAAGGTCAATGACACCACGTACGATCTTAAGTTATGGCGGTATCAAACATTAAAGTTATGGAACGCCCTTCCGGACGAAGTATGATCGGCTGAGAGCTATAATGCTTTTAAAACTGTATTAAGAACATCGACATTTGTAACTTTTTAAGGCTAATATAGTTTAATCAGCTATCCTTTTTTGTACATATTTTATCGTCTCTTCTATATGAGGATTGAGTCTCCTGTAATTTTAGATTATATTCTGTATTTAAGAAATAGAAACGATTTTTCATGTTTCCATAGAGTTATAGAAACACGAGTGGAAGTTTGGGAAAACTAGAAATGGCAGTGGGAACACGAGCCTGCAGGGCGAGTGTTTCCACGCTATTTCGAGTTCTCCCAAACTTTCACGAGTGTTTCTATAACGTATGGGAACACGGAAAGATGTTTTCTATTTCTTTTATAAAATAACACTGAGGAAATAAGTAATAAGACTCTTTTATTAAAATGATGGAAATATACATTCTACTTACTCACACTAGACAGCGTCGTCGGCTGCTCAAATGAACATAAACGCACTTATATGTGAAGAAAAGCAACCAATCTTCTCATTTTTCTTATTGCATATTGGCGGCTGTCACCGAACATATTTATCGACATTTTAGCTGTTTGAGAGTGAATCTTCGTCTTACAGTCCACTTTATAAAAATGGCGGGAAAAATCCATGTTTTCCATCGAAAACACGGCTTTCAGCCAATCAGCGCGTGCGTTTTTAATTTGTTTATTAGTTTTTAATTATTTTATTGTGGAAATACTTGTAAATTAACTGAGTGTAGCCAAGTGTATTTGATCACGTTACGTTATTGTATTGTATTGTATTGTATTGTGTTGTATTGTATTGTATTGTATTGTATTGTATAGTTGTTGTGTCTCGTATTTACTAAACAATCACTTCAATAAACAACACAACTCTAGCTTTATTATCGAATATCAACAATGTGTCAAACAACGTACAATCAACGTACAAACAACGTCGTGTTCTTGTATTCAATACTGTAATCAAAACCAGCAAGAAATAAGGCGTAGCGTTGAAGACATGCGATTGTCATGGCTGGTATGCCTTTCTTTGGGTTGAAAATCGAAGTCAGTGGTTCATGGTCTGTAACCAGTGTGAAATGTCGACCAAACAGGTATAAATAAAACTTCTTCACTCCCCAGACCAGAGCAAGCGCTTCTTTGTCAATCTGGGAATATTTTCGCTCTGCCTTGTTGAGGGTACGAGATGCAAATGCTATTGGTCTTTCTGTACCGTCCTCCATGACGTGGGATAGGACCGCCCCAATTCCAACAGGTGACGCATCACATGCAAGCTTCAGAGGGAGATTTGGATTGTAGTGTGTAAGGACCAGATCCGATGTGATGAGTTCCTTGACCTTGGAGAATGCTTCATTGCATTCATCAGACCACTCCCGCTTCAGCCCTTGTTCTAACAGGTGATTTAGGGGATGTAAGATGGTTGCCAAACTTGGTAGGAACTTGTGGTAGTAATTTATCTGGCCTAAGAATGAGCGGACTTGTTGGCCGTTGGTTGGTTGAGGGGTATTAACTACTGCATCGACTTTCTCTTTGGTCTTGTGTAAGCCATGCTTGTCTACTTCATGGCCACAGTATGCAATCTTCTCTTGGAAAAACTGGCACTTTTCTTTCTTTGCTCGTAGGCCATGTTGTTCCAACCTCTTCAACACTTCCTCCAGATTCTTCAGGTGTTCATCATCATCTTTGCCAGTGATTATCATGTCATCTAGGATGCAACTTGTGCCTTTCACTTCTTCCAGCACCTGGTCCATAGATCGTTGCCAAATTGCTGGTGCTGATGTTATTCCAAACACCAGGCGGTCGTATTGGTACAGCCCTTGATTTGTATTTATGGTTAAATACTTCTTAGATTCCTCGTGGACTTCCATCTCGTGATAGGCTTGTCTCATATCAATCTTTGTAAATTTCTGACCACCTGCTAACTTTTCAAATATATCATCGATACGTGGTAATGGATACTGTTCTGTTTGTAGTTGTAGGTTGACTGTGACCTTGAAGTCACCACAGATTCTGACCTCGACATTTCGTTTACAACCGGAACAATGGGGGTTGCCCAATCACTGAATGCCACCTTGTGTAGTATTCCTTCTCTTTCCAGGCGTTTTAGTTCTACCTTTTGGTTGTAACGCGTAGGGAACAGGACAAGCACGGCAGAACTTTGGTTGTCGAGTGTTCTTCTTCATTGTGAGTCTTGCCTTTGTTGACTTGAGGGTGCCAACTTTTTCTTCAAATATTTCACTGTAGTTATCAAGGAGTTTCTGCAATCTCTGCTGTCTATCTGTACTTGTACTTTCTTGGTGATGGACTTTACGGTTTTCCAGTTTAGCTGTATTTGGCGTAGCCAATCGCTTCCAAACAAGGCAGGTCCTTGAGTGTTTACCGCGTAGAGTTGTAGATCATTCTTGGTTTGGTTGTTGTATTGTACACGAACATTCATTACGCCTTCTGGTGATATCATTTCACCTGAGTAGGTCTTCAAGATAACTTCTGTTTTCATCAAGGGGTGACGTCTGAACAACTTCTTGTACATCTGGAGTGGTAGCATTGATGCTGCTGACCCTGTATCCAATTCCATTCTACAGGCTTGACCATTTAATTTAGGTGTTAGCCAGATGATAGTGCTGTTGGTTTGTGTCACGTTGTTTATCTCGACTGCTCTAACCAAGCTCTCATCGTCGAATTCACAGGAATGGACTTTCTGGTTCCGTTTATTCTGCCATACTCGCTCTGGCGCTTTACTTGACCGACATACTCGTTGAATATGACCCATTTTCCCGCATTTTCGACACTTTTCGTTTCGAAAACGACATTCGGAAGAGACATGAGAATCTGCGCCACATCTATAACAATTGAACTTGAATTTCCCTTGTTTTTCCACTCTATCTACTTCAAGCTCCTTCTTCCCCCGCAGCTCGAGTGTGTCTTTGGCTGCTGTTTTCCATCGCAAATGCAATTTCAGTCGCTTTAGCGAACGACAAGTCGACTTCGGAGAGCAATCTTTTCTGGATAAGTTCATTACTCATTCCACATACAAGTCTATCTCTCAGCGAGTCATTTAAGCTTGTTCCAAACTCACAATGTTCGGATAATTTCTTTAATTGAGCTAATTGACCACCTTCCAGCTGGTTTCTGTTGTGAAACCGGAATCGCTCGGCTCTTACCAAATAAAGGTTTTGGCGACAGATGCTTCTGGAGAATTTCTACAATCTGTGTGAAGGATTTACTGGCCGGTTTTGCCGGTGCACATAGATTTCGCAAAAGCCCATACGTCTTGTTCCCCATGAGGCTGAGTATCCCAGAGACTTGCTTGTCTTCCGCGATATCGTTAGCAATTAAAAATTGCTCCACGCGTTCAACGTAGGTACTCCAATCTTCGTTCGCTTCGTCGAAAGCGTCGATTTTCCCAATAGGCATCGTATAGCGCAGGTTTATATTCTTCAATTGTTTTATCTTTCTTTATAATCCAATCCTCGTCGCCAATTGTTTTGTCTCGTATTTACTAAACAATCACTTCAATAAACAACACAACTCTAGCTTTATTCTCGAATATCAACAATGTGTCAACAACGTACAATCAACGTACAAGCAACGATTTAGTTATTATGCGTGTACATAGTTTTAGTAACGATGCCGCTGTCCTGATGTTCGACATCACAATTGTATCGTGTTGTGTTGTGTTGTGTTGTGTTGTATTGTATTATTATATCTCACTTTCTTACTGATGTAAAATTATATAAACTTAAGGTGGCACCTATATTTTTCTACATAATACAAACTATATTGGACTAAAGCAACCTCGTCCCCAGGGCCTTCGCGGTGCGAGGCAAGATGGCGGGCGAGGCGAGCGAAGGCCCTGGCAAAGGCTGGACCAAAACTGCCGTTGATTGGTTGTAGGATTTAATTGAATTAAATGCTCACAACTGTCCCCATTGGTCAATAATTAAATTGTGCGGGAAAGCAAACTAAACATGGCGTCTAATATAGACCACGGTTAATACTAATACAGGAGATAATGAAATGAACATGTTAGTGATCAGTTTGATCGAAACTCCAAAGAAACGATATCCGAAGAAACCACTGATCTATATAAGAGGACTGGATAGAGCATCCTTTGTTTGAGCGCCACCGAAATTGAAGCCGGATGTTTTGAGCTGCGGCCAGCTCCACTTCGGTTTAGTATCGCTATATTTTACTGTTGTGGAATCGTAGTTTTTGCATATAACCACGAAATAGCTGAACAAAGCAAACCCATTTTGATAGGGTACATCATGAAACTACAGAAAACTTTAAAATGTGGATAAAAATTGAATCGTAAGTAAATAAGTTCATATTTTGACGAACTTTCGAAGCCGGCCGCAGCACTACTATACACTATTACACTAACAAACGGTGTCAAACGGCGATGATTGATAAGAATAAAAATCTGAGATAATACCACGATTATTGAATATTTACAGTCGAGTTGATTTATTTAAAGGGCAGGATGACGAGAAATGTGGATAGGCTGCACTTATATTTTTGGTTTATAGTGTAGTGGACCCATGTCATGTATAAATTATGTCATTTTGATAAAAGTGTATCTATATGTAATATTTTGGTACAATATTTGCTATTGTGTCACAAGATCTAAAATTTAACCACTAAAGGAAGGAATTTGAAGGTGAAACAGTAAGACAACTAATAGTGGCTTTCTATAGAATAATTGTACTGTATCATAAACTTTGTCCATGATTTGATTAAAGAAACATTTTTAATAACTCATGTGTATTTTGTCATGTGTATTTTGTCATGTGTATTTTGATTCTATATAATAAACCTTCTAAACCATTGCTGGTTAATATTAAAACTTTAATATATTTCTTAGCCATACTGATCAACCAGGCCAAATCCATATTCCCCCCCCCCCCCCCTCATATCTTAAACAGGTTTAGGCACAAAACAATTATTTCATAATAAAAAATAGCATATATTTTCTCCACTAATTTAACTTGCTTTTCTTGTTTCTTAACTAATATTGATTTACATAATGCGAATGTTTGGATTTTGTTTCATATTTTAATCCTTGAAATTACAAGCTGCATGCAAATTACAAGCTGTAATGTCTATTAAATAAGTTAAGGTGGTTTCCTGTACTAAAGGAAACCACCAATGCATAGTGTACATGAAAATAATTACATGAATTAATTCATTCTACTATACTGTTATACTGTACAGCAGTAGAATACATTTTACTAGCAGCACTTAAATTATTCATTAATAATATTGGGCCATCAACCTGTCAACATTGTTTATAGAGCTTGATGATAACCATGTGCTTGACTGAAAACCATGTTTATGGCTTGATCAAGATCATCACCAAGTACTATAGTATGTATATATGGTCAGAATGTGCCATCGGTATCTTGGGAAGGAAACCATATAGGATCTGGGCGCTTTCTCGATATATGAACAACCGAAATACAAACCAATCCCTAACCCAAATCCTAACCCTAAAACTGACTTGGGTTGATGCTATAATAATTTTTATATTTTGGTTGCTCATATATCGAGAAAGGGTCAGGATCTGTCTGAATCAGAGAGAAGCACAGTAACCCTATCCTCTTCAACCATCAGTGAAGATGAAGATTGATAAAGATTTAAACTGGATGCCTCCTCTAGGGACTACAATCAAACAATGCTTTCTTGATTTTTAATTTAAAAATAACCACTATGAAAATATATACATGTATACCTACCTACAGGTACTTATAGCCCTAAATACTGTAGCTACTATATTTTGTCTTTATATTCCCTGGTTGAACACTATTCACTCACAGAAAATTAGGTTAATGATTTAAATAAATCATCCTGGTATTCAAAGGGTACCAGAATGGGCATGTTGTAACATGGACTGATAAAACATGGACTGATAAAACATGGACTGATAAAACATGGACTGGTTAAACATGGACTAATAAAACATGGACTGGTAAAACATGTAACGTGTAGCTGTGAAATGTATGACCAAAACGACAAAGATCCTAACCCTCCATGTTTTACCAGTCCATGTTTTATCAGTCCATGTTTTATCAGTACATGTTTTACCAGTCCATGTTTTATCAGTCCATGTTTTATCAGTCCATGTTTTATCAGTCCAGTCCAGTCCATGTTTTACAACATGCCACCAGAATGTGTTTATTATTTTCTGAGTAATGTTTTCTATTTGGGCATACATATTGCATACATAACATTTGTTTACAGCTAAATAAACGCCATTAACATTCAAATATATTTCACAAATACGATCACAAAAATCGAAATATCTATTTCAAAGACTTACCACTAATGTTGAAATTAGTGTTGCCTCTTTTCCGGCAGTTTACAACCTAAAAATCTTTTTGTAGTTTTCAGGTTGTGTGTTAGAACGACTTTGCCTATCAAAATGTTGTCATCTTGTTGGTTTGCTACCATCGAAATTTGAACGCGCAAATTCCGTTTTTCCCTACGTTTTTGGGCTAAACAACTAAAAATTGCTCTCCGAAGGCTTCCCGTGTCCTTTTCTTCTCATGATACAAAAATCGGTCTGATCCGAAAAGAGAAAAAAGCAAATATACTAAAACTATAATTACGCAACAGTAAAATATTCTACTCTAGATGTTCTATCCAATCCTCTAATATATTCTAATATAGATCAGTGGAACGCCGGAACACTTATTGGATATTTATCGTCTTTGTGGAAGTGAAAATAAGAGGATGAATCATGTATTCCATAAGCCACGTCTTTGATAAAGTTAGTTAATACTACACACTGGATGTTCATATTCGGAAAAAGTGAAAAAGAAAAACATCTCACTAGTACTGAGTCTCTCATGATTACACAGTAGACAAACTGGCGGGAAAATTTTCCACATATGGTGGAATATTTTGTCACGTGGTTCAGCCTTTGCCAGGGCCTTCGCTCGCCTCGCCCGCCATCTTGCCTCGCACCGCGAAGGCCCTGGGGACGAGGTTGGGACTAAAGTGCTTAAGGAAGGCTAGTTGTTCCCCTTATGAGTTATGTTCCTGAAAATCTCCATTAATATTAATGCTATTCCAATATGTCATTCTTGCAATTATTTTTGTGCTGTTATTTACCTTTTCAAGATCAAAGGTATTGCAAGAACGAGTTTAAAATATAACAGTTTGTTTGATATTATTCATCTTTTCCTTGCCATTTCTCGTGTTTTCTTCGTTGAAATTTTTTCAAACATCACAGTCTCGTGGCAATTGCTTCGAGAAACATTTTAGTGGAAAATTAATATACGGTTTTTCTGATGGGTTTGTCGATATTGCCAAATTTAGTGTTTTTTTTAACATCAAGCAAAATTTGCCAAATATAATTTTTTGAAAAAACATAACTAAAAAGGTATTAGCTTCATATTGAACTGTGCAATTTTTCAAAACAATTCACTGAAGCAAACGCAAGATATTTGCGTTTATTTTCGTGCTTTCTTACGCGTGCGACGTCATAAAATCTCAAGATTATTAATTCTTACGCGTGTGACGTCATAAAATATCACGATTATTTGTCAATTAATTCCCGCCAAATTAGCTACCAGCGCTCGCGCGGTCATAAAACGCTAGTGACCTACCTATACAAACATGTTTTGTGATTGGTTGACTAAAACAATAAAACAAAAAAGAATCAACGTCAAAGAAACCAATGTCCTAACCCTAAAGCCTTGTTCACACGAGCGACATAAGCATAAGAAACGAAAACAAAGCATGACTTTTCCTCTGGGACGTACGAAGACAAAACAACGAGAATTTTTTCTTTGTTTCCTCTTTTGTTTTGCTCTTGCCTTATGCTTCTAATTATGCTTGCCTTATGCTTCTTATGATTATGATTATGTCCATCTTTATGTCGCAAGCTTGACTTCATTCCTTTGTTTTGCCTTTTGTCTTGTCCTTATGATTATGATTTTACCACTGCAAGAAAAAATGGATTTACTTAAATTTACAATATGAGCCTCTTGACAAAGGGGCTTGCCCCGAAACGTTGATTTTTAATAAAGTTTTAAAGCTTTTATCTTGATGTTATATTTATATTATATTTATATTATATATATATATATATATATATATATATATATATATATATATATATATATATATATATATATATATATATATATATATATATATATATATATATATATATATATATATATATATATATATATATATATATATATATATATATATATATATATATATATATACATGAAAGTATACAATGTGCCCTACCGGCTATCACCATATGGCTTTATGGTAACTGTGGACTTGGGACCCACTATGTACGGCTGTATATATATATATATATATATATATATATATGAACTCAGATGGAGAGCGAAGGTTAATTAGTCTTAACGTATCGTGTTCAGTTAATATTAACTGTATGTTATATGTGAATATATTTGTGCTGGTAAAGTGATGGCTTGTGAAATTATTTGCAATATATATATATATATGTAGTGAAGATATACATCAAGCCTATACCTCAGAAAATGTTCTGAGTCTCTGACGAGAATCGAACCCGTAACCTTCTGATTACCGATGAGACGCTCTAACCATTGAGCCACACGAACTCAGATGGAGAGCGAAGGTTAATTAATGGTCCGATGTGATTGTATTGTGCAGATATGTGTAATCTTTCGAGTTGCAACGTATCGTGTTACGTTCGGTTAATATTAACTGCATGTTATATGTGAATATATTTGTATTGGTAAAGTGATGAGAAAGTAAAGACCCAGACGGGAATCGAACCCGTAACCTTCTCATTGCCGGTGAGACGCTCTAACGATTGAGCCACACGAACTCAGATGGAGAGCGAAGGTTAGGGTTAGGATCTTTGTTGTGTTGGGGTTGGGTTCTAACATTGAATTCACGATTATCCTTAATTCTGATCTTAATTCTAAAATCTTGCCAAGTCTTGCCAATCAAAATGGTAGGAAGTTTTCAACTACATTGAATCTGAGTTCGTTGGGCTCAATCGTTAGAGGCTTAGAGCGTCTCACCGGCAATGAGAAGGTAACGGGTTCGATTCCCGTCTGCGACTCAGCAAAATTATCTGAGGTATATAAATTTCCCAAGTCATCACTTTACCAGTACAAATATATTCACATATAACATGCAGTTAATGTTAACTGAAACGTAACACTATATACGTTGCAACTCGAAAGATTACACATATCACAATACAATCACATCGGACCATTAATTAACCCGCCGCCTAATATTTTTTCTAACCCTAACCCCCCGCCTAATGGGTATTCTAACCCTCAACCCCCGTCAAAATGTTCTCCAATCATTAACTTGGCATGCTAGATCAATAGGCTAGTGAGAGATACTAAGCATGTGGGATAGTAATTGACTATTATACGCATGCGCCACTCCAAAGATTCACGATTATCGTGAATCCTGACGTATTTGACAATTAAGGATAATCGTACATCTCATGTGAGAGACCATGTTGAAATATTATGCGTGAACAAGTATATCCATTGATCTTTAAATATAAAGACTGGATCGAGCAACTATTGTTTCGATGCTTCGAACAAATTAAGCTGGGGCTATTTCGCGGCGGCCATCTTGAAGGGATCATGCTATATAGATTTAATATATGCGAGAGATATTATATGTCTCTGATCTTTTACGATGTTAAAATGAAATCAGTTGTCGAAGGTTTTCCCGCAATTTAGAACACAAATTATGGCTGGTGGCCGCCACGCGCTAATTCCGGCTTCATATCATAGTTACTGTTATAGAGCCATATAGTTTGTGTACTATATTATGGAAAAACAAAAAAGGTATATCGAATGCAGTTCTTTGACAATTATCCAAAGTCCAGTTAACCAAAGCGGTAAAATTTGAATGCGAGGAAAAATTCTTAACTTCCGCATTTAGATAAATAATACCATGGTTGTCTCAATTTCTTTTGTCTTTTCAGGTTGAATTAATAACTAAATTACCTCATTTGGATTAATTTATACAATCTAGAGGTCGTATTAGAACTAATACAACCTTGAATGACGTCATGAGAGGTAGTATTAGCTTCTTCTTCTCACCTGGCATGCAAAGACATGAAATTTCGACAACCATGGTATTACAAAGTAATATCATGGTAATGAGGTGTATTAGCTGTTAAACCGCCCGCTTGATTCGGGTCATTAAGTAAAATTTTACTTAATGTGCGGGCGGTTTAACAGCTAATACACCTCACCACCATGATATTACTTATAATACATTATTATACTTTAGTTGAATTAATTGAGTTTCAAAACGGGCAAATAAGATATCATAGAATCGACCTGCATCGCATCCCATGGCTATTTTCGCAGTGCGAGGTTGTTACAAAGTAACAGGCCACGTAGTGTTTCACAAGGCAAAATAGCAGATAAGGAAAAATCGAGATGACATACTATACAATACGTCAAACTGACTTAAATACAAAGTATTATTAAAAATCCGAGGGACGAATTTTCATCTCGGTTTTCTTCAAGGTGTAATTATTTTTTCCAGCGACGCCAAATAATACCTGGACCATCTACAGGGTAACCATGATCATACTGACCATTTAGGTTGGAGTTGTAACACGATTTGTACCACCAAGCACCCTTTTTTCAAAAGAGCACATGAACCAGTTAACCAACGATCGTTATCTCTATCCTTAGTAGAAAACTTCATCCCATTATGAGTCCGAAGAGAATCACCAGCATCACCTGAAACATGAGTCACAGTGTGGATAGAAATTCATAATGATCCGTAATGACCGCGCTCTCCGTTAATGAGATGTTAGTAATCACGTACGTTGTTATAAAGAAATATAAAATGTTTTTTATGTTAATATAAACTTTGATATAAACACGCAGGTGTTGTGAGATTTGAGAAAAGCGTAACAAAAATACCAGCCATAGGCGAGTGTCTTTTAGTTTTTTCTAGAGTCTCACAATATGGCAATGAAGGCATATGTGATTTACCATAGATAATGTAAGGCGAACTGGATAGGAAGTTAATGAAATGGGAAAGAAATTTGCACAACTTGCTATGGTAATTATACAATTATAAGGTGATGTATTTCTTTTCTTGTGGATACATAGCTGCAATCAGACACTATTGAAACTGAATTAATGTTATACCATTGTTTAAATTCACCAATAACTTATCGTAGCCATGTGGGACCAGCAGTTACTGCACCAGCCGCTTATAAGCGTGTAATTACCATAGCAAGTTGTCCATACATCGTTTCCGGTCCGAAATATCATTTTAAGGTTTTCTTATCCAGTTTCCCTTCCATTATTATCTATGGATTATACTCATCGCGAACGTTGCCCGACATAATCAAATCACATCCGCTATGGATCTCCAAATAACCGTCGTCTTATATATTCCACATGTACGTACAAGGTTGATTGCATGAAAAGCAGATGTTTTTGTTAAATTGATTATTCAGAATGCGTTACAGTGTGTATAAAAAAAACCGCTACCAGAAGCAACTGTGAATTAGCATTTTTTTCAAAGAACCATTGTAATAGTTTGAAGGCTTAGACACCTCTGAGCAACGAATGCGTAAAAAATAACTTGGATTGCATTCGTATTGAAAACTGCTTTCTCTCTTCTTGATTAACGCAGCGCTTGGACCATCCTAATTTCCCAGGTGTATAATTTTTTTTTAAATTACAATAGGTCTCTTTAAGAATGCTAATTAATTTGCTTATAGAACGGTAGAACTGACGCGACCAACAATAAAATAATAATACAAGTGTGTGGTTGGAATTCAAGAACGTCAACTTGAATTGTAAAGTATTTTTCTTCTAGAAAGTGCTTTCTTGAGTTCAATTCATGAGTGCACAATATAAGACGTGAGTTATAGTCTGACGAAGCTACGATGTGTCTGGTGGTTTGCTAAGCCCATGAAGGAAATGGAAGACTAGAACTTGAAGCTGTTTTGTTACGACAACGGGGAGTTTAACGAAGCAGAAGTATTTGATGATGTGTGTAATTTAAAAGACGCCAACAATATGTTGAAAATTTAGTCCAGACTAAACAGAGAACGGATACAAAAATAAGAAAAATAAGAGTGAGAAATAAATTCCGAATAAAGTGAATTGTAGTTGGGGTTCTAGACTATAATATTCTCTGTTTTGCCAAATGCAGAAATCGCAATTGGAAGACAGTGTAGCGGGTATATTAGAGGGAATATCAGAGACTATTATTTATAATATTTCCCCTCTCATTCCCTTTTGAAGATTAGAGGGTAATTCGTTGGGAATATGAATTCATTGTTTGTAAAAGTTATTTACTGAGAGCTCGGGAAATAAGTAATTTATTCCCGAGGTCGATATAAATAATGAATTTTAGTTCATGATTTAGATTTCCGTCAAATAAAACATCAATTACCGAACGTGAGAGGCTATGGTGATGGTAAACGTTACATCATGGGCGGAGAGGAAGGGTGAGCACGCCATTAGTCCCGGTCAGCGGCAAGCAATCGTCTTCTGGACGATCTTTTTTAGCATCCGCAAGAGATGCCTGTATTACGACACACATCATAGAACTGCATGCTAACCCCAAAACAACTGAGATCCTAATAACCCAACCCATCTAACGCCCCCCCCCCGCCCAATGGGTTTTCTAACCCTACCCCCCCCCCCCCCCACCCCCACCCCCCTGATACACGAAAGCTAAGTAAAAATCCTATTACTAACCTTAATACTATTAAAAGGATCGTCCAGAAGACGATTGCTTGCCGCTGACCGGGATAAATGGCGTGCTCACCCTCTCTCTCCGCCCGTGATGTAACGTTTTCGTATAGTGATGCGTGCATGCGCATTCATTCAGTATTAGTCCCACATTTTATATTCTAGGCAAACTGAAACAATAATTTCTGAGTTGCTTGCTTATTTCTTCTCGTCATGCTCTACTATAGATGTAAGGGACGCCATGAATTGTGCAATTATCAATTCATAATGGTTTATATCTGTAAAGGAAAATTAATCTCTAACAAAAAAAGTCTATAGGCTTGCCTATACGCATGTCTATAGGCAACCTTATAGACAGCCTCCGATTTTTCCTCGATCCACTCCCCGCGCGCTTCCGATTTTCTTCACGCCCACCTCGCCCGCCCTTTTATGCCTTCCTCGCCCGCGCTTTTCTAATAAAAATATATATAAGGCTCTGCGGAGGAGAGAGGATATATATAGTGCGTGTGTGACGTAATGGTAATCATAAGCGTTAAGTTGTCGCGAAAATATTTCATGAACTTAATTGGATAAAGTTAGCACATTGTTCCCAGTTTACGTGGTAGCTAAAATGATAGAGCGGCTGACCGGAATCCCGAAGGTGCAAAGTTCAAATCCCGCGCTCAAGATTATTCATGTCTATTAATTTTCATGTTACCCTGAGGAAGATTTTCAAAATATATCTGCGTATTATAACCATCAATCGGTTTAAAAAATCACCGCAGCACATCAAAGAAATCCGACTCAATCATGAACTAATTAATGTTACTCACCTGTATATCCTTCAACAGTTAACGTGTAACTTGTACTTTCATCTTCTACTTTGAATGTCGAGTAATTGGCATATTTCTTTTCCTCTTCAAAATCTTCCAGGTCGACTCTTAATGCTGTGGCATTCGTTTTCGTGAGTCGATTGATCTTGTCCAGTCCCAGCCAAAATTCACCAGACATATTTCCAAAGCCATTTTTATAGTCTTTCCATCCACGATAGAAATCCACACTTCCATCTTGCCGTCTCTGAAACACAGTCCATCCTCCCCCGTCTGTTGTCATATCACAGCTGACGTTAAAAACTCCAAGTCCATCAGGATCAATTGAATAGATGCCATCTTTGGTTTTTCCAATTTTGTTCAACCAGTCTGTACAACTTCGCATGACTATAAATATTTGATTTGTAGTTTAATAGCAAACGTTCAATCTCAAACGTTTACTCTCAAGAATATAGTTTATCATACAGTTTATGGTTTAATGTAGTTTCTGAAGCCCCATTATGAAACCAAAATCTCTACTTATTGTTGGAGAGTCATAAATTTTGTGCAATGCACTAAACACCAGCAATTAAGTACCTCCACCGATAAGAACCTCAGGCTGAAATTAATAATTGTGTGCCCCTTAAAACAAGAACCTGTTTCAGCCTGATATTTGAAAGAGGTTCTTATGTCAATATGGAATACGAGTTTAATTATTGAGTCAACGTTTAACTTATAACTGGCCTTACTGATGCTGACGTTCTAGCATTTAACCAACGTTGTCTTCAGAACGTTAAACGTCCTCAGTGACGTCTGTGTAGAACAAAAACGACGTCAAGTTTACTTTTGGCAATTTTTAATTATTCATTTTCTTTGTTTGGCATGAAAAATTCAATTGAAATAATATGATATCCGTGGTTTTAGAACACGTGAGTTGTTTAAACTCTCTAATACCATCACGAGAAGATAAAATTCGTATTTCCAAGCCGCCATGTAATATGCTGTTTATTATTTTTAAATCGATGAAATAATGATGGTGATATCTACACATGCATCGAAGAGAATGTCTTTCAGGCAGTGCTCACATTTAAAATATTATTTTTATATTCACATGTAAAGATATATTTTTTCTGAATAGGAAAAACCTAGTATTTCATCTATACATAATAATATCTAAAATGTTTTATGTTTTATCATCTCCCTCCATAATATCATCATATTCAGTTTCTCAGAGAACATAGCAGTTTACATTTTAATCTATTAGTATTGAAGTAATACCTGTACAGTTGGAAGTTTCGTTAAATCCATCCTTGCACTTGCAAGTATGTGAACCAATAATATTTACACAGTCGGCATTTGCGTTGCAGGGATTGGAATTACACTCATCAATGTCTTAAAATTTAACATAAATTTTATTAAATTTAAGGATAATGTTTAAAAGGTTTTCTGAGAGTTCCTTCATAATATCACATCCAATTTTTCAAAGAATACGGCAGTTTACATTGTTATAGTAATTATACACAAGGAGTATTTAAGTTACCTGTGCAGGAAATACCATTACCAGTAAACCCATTCTTACACTCACAAATATATGAACCAATACCATTTACACACTCAGCATTCGTGTCGCAGAGATTGGAACTACACTCGTTGATGTCTAAAACGATTAATAAGAATTTTATTTAAAATTAGTATAATATCTGAAATGTTTTCTGAAATTTCCTTCATAATATCATATCTAATATTTCGGAGAACATAGCAGTTTACGCATTTTTATTGATTTTATAGACTAGGAGTATATGAACTGATAGAATATTTATACTCGCCATTTTCCGTCGGTGGTGGGATTAGAACTACACTTATCAATGTCTTAAAATTTAACATGAATTTCATTAAAAAATAAGAATAATATCTGAATTTTTTTTCTGAAAGTTCCTTGATAATATCATATCCAATTTTTGGAGAACATAGCTGTTTACATTTTTGTAGTAATTATAGGCAAGGAGTATTTAAGTTACCTGTGCAGGATATACCATTACCAGTAAATCCATTGTTACACTCACAAGTATATGAACCAATGACATTTACACACTCGGCATTTGTGCCGCAGGGATTGGAATTACACTCGTTGATGTCTAAAACGATTAATAAGAATTTTATTAAAAATAAGGATAATATCTAAAATGTTTAACGACAACTTAGGACGGCGACGGCAGTGAAAGCAATACAAATTTTAGCATTTGAATGAAACCACGGTCGATTGACTACCATATTTAACACTCAAAGTTTCTTTTATGTTCTCCAAAACGCTTAAATATTTCTAAAACGATTGTAGTGTATGTGTTTAAGTCAGTCTTAAGGAACATCTCTCATCTCTCGACGAGTTATCGTCGTCCTAAAGACGTGAAAATGCTATCGGAGACGTCGTAAACAAAACGAGGACGGCGTTGAGATTACTCTTGGGAATAAAAATTATTCATTCTTTTTGTTTCGCATAAAGATTATTTTGTTTGAACGACGTCGCCGTCCTAGGTTGCCATCGTAGATCTTAAAGTCCCTAATTTTCCGAGAAAATACAACAATATCAACTTCAAAACTATACAAACTGAATTACATTTAAACTCTAGAAGACAAAACCGTTATTTTTGGTAAATAAAATTATTATTACTACCCTAAAGCATCTCAATTTTTCATACCGTTCTCACATCGTTGTCCAGTAAAACTTGAAAGACATGAGCATTTCTTGATATTGTTGATGCAACTTCCGCCATTCTTGCATGGTAAGCCGCATGTGCAGTCAAACGGCTAGATCAAGTAAATATATTTATATATTTTTATTTATATTTGAGGTCCTTTATTTATATGGGGTCCTATAATGCTTCACAATATTATATTACATTACATTACGTTACATATTACATTACACTACACTACACTACATTACATCACATCACATCACATCACATCACATTACATCACATCACATCACATCACATCACATTACATTACATCACATCACACCATATCACTTCACATCACATCACATTACATCACATCACATCACTCCACATCACGTTATATCACATCACATTACATCACATCACATCACATCACATCACATCACATCACATCACATTACATTACATTACATCACATCTCATTACATCACATTACTATTATAAACTGTACAATATGCACTCACATGTCACATCATCATGCAGTTTCAAACTAATTAAATTGATGTTTTTTCAGATCATTTTAAAATATTGTTAGCGAGATTGTGCTTCTTGTTCTATATTGTCACAGTTATTAAATCCATTTATGCGTGATAAATCAGTTTTTGTTTCCCCCAGTTTGTGTTGACTTTAGGTTGATGTAGGTTGTTGTTGGTCCATGTAAAATATTTATGAATGTTATTATTTATAATTAGTTCTAAGTCAAAAATCTATTAAACTGTTATTATATTTAAAGATAAAAATACATCGATGTTTCTGTCGTCGGATTATTAGGTGTATCCAGTAAATTGTTTTTAAGGCTTCAGTTGAGGAGGAGGGTGGTGGAGCATTAAGTACTAGTTTAGCAGCTTTATTTTCTAGAATTTGTAGAGATTTCATTATTGTCGCGTTGTTCTTGTTGCCCCAAATAATGTCGGCATAATCGAAAGGTGGTAAGATTACCGCTGTACAAAGAGTGCTTATAAAGAGTGATAATAATATTCTCATTAAGCATGGGTAGTTAAAAATCTAGATAGGAGACTAGTGATCATATGGGGTGGTTCTAGCCCGCTGATTGGTTACGTCGCATTTTATACTGGTTGAAATTAATATGGATGAAATCTAGTTGTATATTGTTGTGTCGTTGATGGCGTAAGTGTTTTTGATTTGCAGATATTTTTAAGTGTTATTTTACTTCTCCTTATCCTACGTTCAGATAACTATTTTAGTATCAGAAATGATTTTAATTCTGAACAAACCTACTTAAGCCACGACTGAGTGTTCGAGGTAAACGAATAACTTATATATTTTGTTTTTAACAATGACTTCGTGTCTGTTTGTAATAATTTCTTTCGCTTTTTCGTTTAAAATGATCCAGACATGGATTGAATTACATTCTAAAACTATCTGTTAATGTTAATATTTCCTAAAACCTACTTTAAAATATTGACGTTTGTTCGTCTTCAAATCGACGTAGAAATTTTCCCGCCAAAACTAGCCGTCACGGCTAGACAGCCAATCAGCGTGCTTCGTTTTGCAACAATGGGGCGTTACTGTATTTCAAGTACACACATCTCATAGTTGCACGTCACTTACTCTGTTTGGATGCCTCAGTATAATATAATCATAAGTTCTGTTTTCTTCCAAGTTCTCAGCGGGTTCTTCCGATGCAAGAGCGTGAAGTAACTCACAATTTTCCTTCTCGTCGTTCCGAGGTATTTTTCGGAAATTCGTAGCTCTGCAACATGCGCTTTTATAACAGTGGGCTGCACAATCAAATTCTGACAAAGCAGTAAGATGTTTATGGACTGTGGTGTTCAAACGATGTCCTAAAACAGAAAGAAGTGACGAGGAATTAATAATCCAATGCTCTAATAATATTTTAACTTGCTTATATTTTTGATAATTTTGATAAACCTGTCAATTTCTCCTAAAGGCGAACTATCAGCTCACAAAAATGTCGAGCTCATTATCAAATTGTAAAATAGATATATTGAATATGTTATTAACGTTACATTAAATGATGGTGTACATGTTTTAAAGCGTGGAAAGAGTAGACTGCACGATTGAAAGACGACGGCTTCAGCGGCGCTGGTCGGAGCTGGTTTACGTTGTTGTGATATTTTAGGTTGGCATATTGTAAAGAGAAACTGGACAAAGAGGATAAAAACTTGAAAGAATTAAATAAATTATTGAAAGTCGTCGCTAAAAGCAGTGCACTGTATGCGAATGACAGGAAAATATAAATACCGTGTGTTATAATACGATATTCCGTAATTGTTATCTCAATGTTCCAGCTTCATTCTCTGAGATATTTCAGGCATTTCTTATCTTTAAAATCATATATGTTCTCAATACACTTTTATAATACTATCTGCCTATGTTTAAACACTAACAAGACCGTAATACATAAGTTTAACATAAGTATATACTTATACATATATACACAAGAAGACCATAAAGATATATATACAATTTAACTCAAAATTTGTCTAGACATATTATATTTCCAATCTTGAATACTAAGTAAGCGTACAAAACAGTATGCGAACGTTCTATACTTGTTAGTGTTATTTAATATTTGGCATCCTTTTCTGATCGTTTCAGACAAATATTATTTAAGTACGCTCTTATTATCAATTATTAAACACGAAAAACTTATAAAGCATGGTAACTAAAACAAATCGAATGTTCATTCTAAGCCACTCAAATGAAAATAATAAATTTAAAAAACAACTAAATTTAAGCATTTCTTTAGTCATGGAAAGTACGTAAACTACGTATTAAGTCTTTATTCAACAGCTGGTGTATAAAACTGTTCAACCATAGAATAATGCAACGTATTGTGATATATTTGACACGTTTTTTATTGTTAACCTTCTTAGAGTCCACAATACTAAGAGATTTATTGAGATAGATTTTCCTCTCGATTTCATCTAAATGTAATGCTTGCTTGAAAAGTTAGTTAAAACATTGTTTATTTTTAAAGTTATAAATATTCAAAATCGAAACTAGACGTCCTTTCATTTCAAACTGGCGTTTTTTCCATTATTTTAGCTGGCATTTTTCCATCAGTTCATCTCTATATTTCAGTGTTTTTATAAACTACCATCAACTTTAAAATTGAGTCAATATGTTGATGGGAGCCAAGAGAGTTTTCCCTTAAAAGATAATGCTTCTTTATTTTCATAATTGCTCATGCTCGTTGGACAGCGAGGATGACGTTTATGAAGACAAGCGCAGTCGAAACAACTCCCAAAAATATCTTGTCTACCAAGTCTTATCGAATTTCACTTACGTTTCACCAGTCCGCAAAACAACTTTCATACAAACCCTTGTCTATACTAACTCTCGTTTGATTAGGAGGAAGGAGAGTCTATAAATAACACTCATAAAAACTCTTGTCCATCAATTATCTTCCATCTTCCTTTGCCAGAAGCTAGCAATGACAGTCGAAACAACTCTCGTAAAAACTCTTGTCTACCAACTCTCTTTTGATGAGGAGGAAGCTCAATAGTTAGAGCGTCTCACCTGCAATAACAAGATTACAGGTTCGAGCCCTGTTCGGGACTCTAAAATATTTTCTGAGGATCCGGGCTTGACAATCGTCCACGTATCACCTATCTACTCCCAAGTCCCACTATATTATATATATATATATAACAATCAAATAAGGTTTAGACTAACCTGCGGCTTCTTTATGTTCACAAAACGTTATTCTTCCATAGACCGCTCTAACATCTTGAAATTGAACTAAGAACATCCAAAGCAAAAGAAACTGTAATTGACCTCTACAACGTGCAGGTTGATTTACGAAAAATGATCCGAGTAACGCCATCATTAAACGTGTCATCTTAACCAGTAAATCCATGGTTTTGTCTCCTTTCAATTTGAAAGAACGAACGCAACGTTTTCTTCCTTTGAAAAGTGACGCGCAATTAACCCGATGTTTATCTTAATGTAGTTAAAAACAGAACCCTTACTCCAGAGAAGTCTAGTTATTGAAATGAGCTGCGAGCTGTATTCAAAATCATGAAACTGCAGTTGATTAATTATTTAACAATTTTTTTCTCATGTTTCTAAATCATTGAATGTTCGTATTTGTTTGTAGGGCTAGTTAAAGTGTCTAAGGAAATGTAATTTTTTATCAGTTTTTAGATGTTCGATATGCATTTATAGCCACTGAAATACGCTATAAAAGAACGGAAAATTTCAGCCCCAAAAATGTGGTCACTGCACGCACGGCTAAATACCACGTGACTTGTTGGTGTGACGTCAAGGTGTTTGAAAGTTGTGTAAAAACGGCAGAAATTACTGAGTAAGCTACAAAACCCGGTATGTTCAGTAAGTTGGCCAAAAACTAGCGAGCATGAGGAAAAGTAAAATCCGTAGTTGGTAAAATAGCTAGTTGGGTTTGGTATAGAAGCATGTGAAAAAACCGTTGAGTAGAAATCGTAGCTAAGATCCCAATTACTAAAAAACCGAGAAGTTCGAAAAACAAATTCTCATATTTTCAAGAAGGGAACCAAATAATGCAGAAAGGCTATTTGTTAAAGCATGTTCCGTAAGGATTTATGGTAAAGGCAAATTTCGAGTGATGGAATATATACATTTTTGCGAAAAATGCAACTTCAAGGCCTTCCGGCTGGAATTCAATCCCGCGACCATGCGATAGCATCGGTCAGTGCTCTGACCACTGAGGTATGGAGGCCGTTTCCGATAGCCCAGTAAAGTTCTGTATATATTGTGGTGGTAATGCCGGGATAAGTTTCTGGGTATATTACAAGTAATATTTGGCATTTCACTCGATTAGACTACATGTTGTCGGATTGGATTTATATTCGACATTTTTTCTCCAAATTATATATCGCTGTACTCGCTTATTTGTTGTTCATAGTAAAGATCCTTGTTCCTCGTGCAAGTGTGCTGCTCATACAAATATTTTTAATTACACATCAAGCCAAAATTCTGCAGTTGAAACACATGTTGCTATACACAAAGCATATCCATAACTTTCAACAAACAAGACAGAATAGGTTACGTATGATTATAACTTTTCAAACATTTTTCTTTCATTTAGTAAAGTAAAACATCATTTCCGATTACATGTATCAATGATCATATCCAAGAATGTTCTATCTTTCACATAGTTTATACTGCTACATGTATTTATTGTTAGTACTTGCTGAAATAATTATTGTGTTGGTGGGCATAGTTTGCAATAATATGGACAAATCGATTCATAACCAGTACATCTTTTCACCTTAATATCAACTGGCAGCGTTTGGGGAGTTACGAAACTTTCTTG
Source organism: Chrysogorgia sp. JL179-B06 (assembly GCA_035772405.1). Lineage (NCBI taxonomy): Eukaryota > Metazoa > Cnidaria > Anthozoa > Scleralcyonacea > Chrysogorgiidae > Chrysogorgia > Chrysogorgia sp. JL179-B06. The sequence goes on from JAYKKM010000230.1 coordinate 854,295, forward strand.
ATACATCAAAAAGTCTTGAGACTCGCCAATTATCTTTTGATCCACCGTCGACTTCTGCATCCCTCATTGGAAACGCCAAACATCCACTGACACTCAGGAACAAAACAATGCGAACTATCAAGTTATTCTTCCAAGCCATCATCATTTTCGGACATTTTGTACAGAATTTCGTCACAGGTGCATTTGGGAACATCTTTTTATATTCGTTCGCAACTGTTTTAAGCGTTCGAATTCGTCAAATTTTCAAGTGATATGTCAAAAATAATGGAAAATAAACAGCATGGTTTCTCAGTTAATTATCATATTCAAACATGTCAACATATGCCGTGAATAATACTAGTGTTATAGAATTAGGGAGAAATTCAATTTAAGTTTAGCATTTTATTAAAAGCCACGGTAAATCGAGTACCGTATAGGTTTGTTTTATGTCTTTTAAAAAACTCCAGCACTCGTGATGAAACAATTGTTGTTTCACGTTGATCGTTAATGGAAGATAGAACTATTAAAATAAATAACTGTTGGCATATTTCGTGCCGTTATATCTCCATAATGGCACGCGACACGTTTTCTTTTTATTTCTTAAATTATCGTTTTATAGAATAAGGGACCTTCGGATACTACGAAGGGAGTCCCTTAGGGAGTCTGTTAAAGGAGTCACTTAAAGAGATCCTTGCCATTATTAATGACGCCTTACTGTGGCTATGAAACGAAAATTTCTGTTGTAGTTTATGAATGGTTTATTTCAGGATGATTCAGAAGATTTCTATGCAGAAATTTGATTGTTGCACCGTTTTGATCAAAGTAATAGCATGAACTTTATCGTTAAATTAAATGTATATTAAGTTAAATTAACTGTACATAATTAAATTCGAATAAATAGTAAAGAACATATTTTCCCTTTATCTTTACAGTCAGATGTGAGAGTGAAAATGGTTGAAGGAAAAAAAGATTGAGAAGATTCTTTTTTGATCCAAGTATAATATTGGCGAACAGACATGTTGTTCAATACCAAGTTTTCCAATTGCTCGGGTAAGCATTTTCATTTGTTTGCTTAATGGTAAGTCATGCATGAGGATACTATACGAATACTACGAAGGCGACCTTAAATAGCATTGCTTTAGAGGTTCGTTTTATTGCTTCTCAGGCATTAATTTTTTGACCGTTTTCGTCCTGACGATTGTTGCTGAAGCTTTTATGGTCATTAATAGTCCTCATACAATCTGCCGAAGCTTTCATGTGGTCCTTAACGCATTATTTTTGACGCTTTAATGGTCCTTACACATTATTATCGACTCCTTTAAGTGGTCGCTACGCATTATGGATGACGCCTTAATGTGCCTATGAAACGAAATTTTCTGTTGCAGTTTATAAATGTTCAATATGCATTTAGAACATATTGAACAGAAAAATCTTTAAAAAGGTTATTATAGAACTGAAATAGGCTATAAAAGAACGAACATTTGCCCCTAAATACCACGTGACTGGCTCAATACCACGTGACTTGTTGGTGTGATGTCAAGGTGTTTGAAAGTAATGTAAAGACGGCAGAAATTAGTGAGAAAGCTACAAAACATGGTGAAAGATATCGTGATCATGGGGTTCTTAACAACACTCGTTGCCGAATCGCTCAATTGACATTTTGTTTAAAAGTACACTCTCTGAAGTTCTCTGTTTATCAAACATCTTGACGTCATCAGAGTTAAATTCGTACCCAGTCTCTGTGACAGATGTTTTAAAAAATTCGTCGATTTTGTCGCTTAGAAACAACGTCCTTGATATTTTTTTTCGAAAATAACAAATATGAAAGTGTGTTCAAAACATGCCTAACAACGAAAAACTGGAAACAATTTCATATACGTTAAAGTGCCCATGAAATGAAAATTAAGTTTTACTCCGAAAATGAATAGGAATGGTAATTTAGAGTTTTTTCGTAATTCGCGTAGTTCTGGAGATATTTTGCGAATGATATAGACCTCTTTCATAATGGCTGTCATTTTAAATATTCTTTTATGTGCATATAAATTAGCCTATACTACCTCGTTAGGAAGCAAAGATTATTTTGAATTGTGAATTTGTTCGCCCACATCGAGGTTATCCTACCCAGGTGTGGTCACCGCAATCTATCGACCTGATCAGACGTATTGAACGAGTGCAGCGTCGCGCCACTAAAGTTATCCTGAACCTACCATTTCGCACCACGATAACCTACAAACAACGACTACTTTCTATAAAATTGCTTCCAATATCCTACTGGCACGAATATCTCGACTAAACCTTCTTCTTCAAAGCTGTGAATAATCTGATTGAAATTAATCCTAACATCCTACCAACTCAATATATATCACCCAGAACAACAAGAAACAATTCGAACCCAGATTTGCTACACTTCCGTCCTCACAAAAATAGAACAGTCACCTGCGAACGTTCTTTCTTTACAAGTACGTGTAGAACATGAAACACTCTACCGTACGAAATGTGTAGGAAGGGTCTCGCCCTTGAAAAGTTCAAGAGCCAGCTCCAAATTTACTACCAAACAGCAGTATACCAGCTATACGACCCCGAGGAACCATGGACATGGAAATCTATCTGCACGAGATGTAACACAGCGCGTGGCCTCACGAGTGCGACATGTTGCTGTAGCTAACAATTTTTAGAATTTTGCGCGCGGAGCGGGATTCCTTTGTCTTTTGAGCTCTTAATAAAATTACTTCCGCACGAGAGTTCACAGGACAGGGCGTCCCGCTCCGCGCGCGGACCTAATTTATTAATTCCTTTTTCTCCCAACTCACTTCGGGACCGCAGTAATTGGCGATTGCTGTTGCGGCCACCCTGCCACATGTACTATACTTAACTAATTAATCCATCGAATCTTAATCACTACACATTCCAATATTTGTGGCGAAGCGAAATAAATAAATAAATAAATTGCTGACACACAAAGGAGAGGCCATAAAGGCTAATTTAGATGCACATAAAGGAAATTTAAATTGGCCGCCATTATGAAAGAGGTACGTCAAGAGGTTTCTACATTTTTAGAAAATCAAGTAATCTTTGAAATCTCAACCATTCAACGAAATCACGTGAAACTTTGAACAGTAGGACACTTCGTGACAGCTGATATCATTATATCGGAATAGCGATCCCAAATTAATTTACTATTTCTATTTTTTTTATTTTCTAAAAAATGTAGAAACATCTTCACCTCATAGGCTACTTCATTTGCATATCACACAAGTATAAATATTTCAAGAACGACGTGAGATATGAAAGCGATCTAAAATGCCATTCCTCATCATTTTAGGAGTTAATTTAAATAAGACAAACTTGATTTTCATTTACGCTTTAATGGTCCTAACTCATTCTTGTTGGATCTTTAATGACTGGTCCTCAAGTACTATTGTTGTGGCCTTAAATGTATTTACACATTATTGTTTTTGTTGACTCCTTAATGATCCTAACGCATGATTGTTGACTCCTTAATGATCCTAACGCACGATTGTTGACTCCTTAATGGTCCTAACGCACGATTGTTGACTCCTTAATGATCCTAACGCACGATTGTTGACTCCTTAATGGTCCTAACGCATGATTGTTGCAGCTTCAATGATTTTTTACGTATTCATGTTGAGGCTTAATGGTCCTTATACGCATTATTGTTGAAGTTTTAATGAATGGTCCTCTGCAAGTATTCTTGATGAAGATATCTTGATGAAGCACTCTTCTGAGTGTTTCAGATATAGCACCTCAAACAAATCGGTATTACGAGAAAGTCGAGGTGAACGTTCGATTAATTTAAATAATTATTACTTCCTTCAGTATCTATGCAAGTTAACCACCGACATGGTGATTAAGATTAATGATTTCCTTAGTGCAGTTTTCAATTCATGGGAATTACTAATGATTTGAAATGTTGACATAATTTGTTTTGATTGGTTATATTTACTGCGAGTGTTTGTCGCGAGTAAAAATTAGTTCTAAATTTCCAATTATCTGCCTCGAGGGCTAAAACACTTGCAGCGAGCTAGCGAGTGCTCGCAGAGAGCTGCTTCGTGCGAGGACTAGAAATCCGCCTTTATCATAGTGAGACTAGCATGTAACAGCTGTTTGACAGGTCAGGGCGTACATACACCCTGTAAAGTTGGCCAAAACTAGCGAGCAGTTAGTAAAAAACGTAGTTGGAAATAGCGAGATGGATTTGTTAGAACCATTTAAAAAAACACTGTTGAGCTAGAAATCATAGCAAGAATCTCAAACACTAAAAAGCTGATGAGTTGGGTACCAAGCGGTCTATGAGCAAAAAAGCTATTTGTCAAAGCAAAGTGAAAAGGTGGTAAACTGCCAAGAATTTAGTGACGAGATACTGACGTTTCGAGCGGACCCTTCATCAGAGTAAGACGAGATGAAATAAAATAAATAGGGCTTATATACAGGGGGTGACCAAAAAAAGTGGCCCCCCATAAAAAGTAATAAACTCGTTACTTTTTGTTATTCGTGTTTAGAAAGTGTTAGAAATGTTTTGTTTTTTGTATTATTTGCGCAGTTTTGTGGACTTGTGAGTTCGATAATTATTATATTCTATGCAATAAACTGGTAGATAAATTGTATTTTGAGGGTTTTTGCTCTGAATTCAAGATGGCCATATTTTAACCAAAACACACTAAATTATTAAATTATTATCATTGCAAGTGTTTAACTCTGCACAAATTGACAAGAAATAAAATGTAAAAATATGAAATAAATCTAGAAAGACTAATATGTAATCTTTGTAGCTTGTCTTATGTGATTTAACCTTTCTAGAGATTTGAACAAAAATTGTTAAAAACCAAAGTTATACCCCGACTATGAGATTCTTCTATAGAAATATATAATCTATAAAAATGAAGAATTGTTTACACAAGAAAACAATTTTATGGTATTGTATTAATATATATCTGCTGGTGTCGGCTCTGTATATTTGGCTTTTGGGATGCACTATCTATTTCTGTAGCCATAACTCATCTATAAATGTAAGAAGACTACATTATTCAGTATTTAAACACTGCCTATATATGATGAAATTTTTACATGATATGGAATTTACTGATTATTTCAGCCATTTTACTTTACTCAACATTTTCCGCCTAATAAACCATTTGTTGTAAAAAGTACTCGAACAATTTGGTGAAAATTTGATTTTTAACTGCCGTGTTGATTTTTTGTTAAAACCCTCCAAATTCAATTTATCTACCAGTCTATTGCTTATAGAATAACATTTTGAACTCACAAGTCCACAAATCTGCCCAAATAATACAAAAAACAAAACATTTCTAAACACTTTCTTCAAAAAGTAACGAATTTATTACTTTTTATGGGGGGCCACTTTTTTTTGGTCACCCCCTGTATATGCCAAAAGGGTGTCACAGGTAGAAAGTAGCCAATCAAATGCACGGGAAATAAACTAACTAATAATTAATCAGATGGGAAAAGTTAAATCATTTTGCTATTTTTACAGTCGATCAATAAGCAGACTGAGGGGGTGGGAGAAATTCAAGGGGATTAGGCGATAATAATAGAAACAAAGACTTGAAAAGGAATGAAAGTGCATAAGCTAATAATAAAAAGTTCCAAGCAAAATAAAATAACAAAAAACTTTTAGGAAATTAAATAAAAGAAAAACGTTCGTTAAGACCAAGAGCATGTGTGGTGCCAAGTTTAAAAATGAGACGCTTCTCTTGCCGCTTGCGGTTATCGTTGCCACCGGAGATGGGAAGGATGGCACAGACTTTCATGTCTGAAACCAAATAGTTGGAGCTGTTGAAATGGCGGGCTACAGGTTTGTCACCATCATTGATCCTCACGGAACGAAGATGTTCAGCAAACCTGTCTGAAAGGCGTCGCCCAGTTTCACCGATGTAGATTTTAGGGCATTTATCGCAAGAAATGCAATAAATTATGTTGGTGGACGTGCATGAAAAAGCATGACGGATTGTGTGGTCGAATTTGGGGGCAGTAATAACTGTAGTGGGATTGAGAAAAGTGCATGTGTTACAGCGGGAACGGCTGCGAGAAAATGTTCCCGCTGGTGCCGAGGTATTTTGTTTAAGGGCACTATGTACTAAGGAGTCACGAATGTTTTTATTACGGCGAAAAGATACCAAAGCGTTATCGGAGAAAATGGCTGACGTCTCAGGATCATTTTGTAAAATGTGAAAATTCCGATTAATAATATTTTTAACTTTATTATTGAAAGGATGAAATGTTAGAACTAAAGGAATTTTGTTGTTTGAAACTTGTTCCAAAGGTGGTTCAAGGGCATCTAAACGGGGGACGAGAAAAGCTTTCTGAACGGCGAGGTCTAGAAGGTTGGTATGGTAACCACGTTGAACAAAAAAAGATTTCATTTCCATTGCTTTGGCTTGAAAATCTTGGTCGTCGCTACATAAGCGGCGAAGACGCAAGAATTGAGAGTAAGGGATGGATTGCTTAGTGTGGTTGGTATGAGAGGATGAAAATAGAAGATAACAATGGGAGTCAGTAAGCTTGTACGAGACCGACGTTCTCAGCGAATCACCATCAATCGAAATTAAAATATCAAGGAACGACACAGAGGTCTCGCTGATTTCCCACGTGAACTTCAGAGCAGGATGAAAATCATCAACAAAGTTGATGAACTGCTCTAAAAGGACACGTGAGCATGACGCTGTTCCTAAACAGTCGTCGATAAATCTGCCGAAGAAATCAGGCAAGGGACCGGTGTATTGTTCAAAGATCTGTTTTTCAACATAACCAACAAATAAGTTAGCATGGCTTGGACCCATTTTGGTGCCCATCGCAACACCACTTATTTGTTGATAATGTTCACCATCAAACGAATAATTGTTAAGGGTAAGCACTAGTTCTGCTAAGCGGAGTAACGTGGTTGTGGAGGGTTCTAAATGAGTGCGCTTATCAAAGAAAAACTTCAGAGCTTCAAGGCAATCACAATGGGGAATGACGGTGTATAAGGACTTGACGTCCATGGTGAAAATAAATTTATCGGAACTACTGAAACGTAACTGGTCGAAAATTTGCAAGGCATGTTTAGTATCTTTGATATAAGAAGGCAACTTCTTAACCAAAGGATACATAACGTTGTCTAGAAAACTGGAAATGAGCTCGGTGGGATAACTACAAGCGAATACAATCGGCCTGCCAGGATTGTTAGGTTTATGAATTTTAGGTAGGAAATATATGACAGGCGTGCTGGGGGTTGTTAATATAAGGTTAGATGCAGAGGCGGCAATTCGCCGGCTTGGATGAAATTCTTGATGGTTGTTTTGACGGATTTTTGGTGAGATTGAGTGGGATCGGAATTCAACTTAGTATAAAAGATGGTGTCACTGAGTTGGCGAAGAGCCTCTTGTCGATACAAGTCCGCTATCCAGACAACAACAGCGCCACCTTTGTCAGCAGGTTTTATGACAACGTCATTTAGGCATCGCAATGACTTTAAAGCTAGAAGCTCTTCTTTGTTAAGGTTATGAACTTGTTTTCTGCGCGGAGGGTGCAATTTATCAATGTCATGGCGGCATTGTCTTACGAAAAGATCAAGGGAGGAAAAATCATCTTCCGGTGGAGACCAAGACGATTTCTTGGGGTTGAGTTCTTCAAAAATATCCTTATTGTTATTGAAAGTGGGCTTATCATGAAAAAAGGCTTTGAGGCGCATGCGGCGGAAGAAACATTCGGTATCCTATTTAACTGAAAATAGATCGATGTTCCCGGAGTTGGGAACAAACTTGAGACCTTTCGCAAAAACAGATCTCTCGGGGTCAGAAAAAGGCAAATCAGAGGGAATAGTGAAAACTAGACGATAGTTATTTAGACGATAGAATAGCAGTTGGATTTATCTTTTAAACTATTTTTTTCTACAAATTTTATCCTATAATTCAATTGTTATATTCCTATCTAATTTGTTGTTCATAGTAAAGATCGTTGTCCCTCGTGCAAGTTCATGTAACTAAAAAATATCACTATAACATATAAACCTAAAATTCGGCAGTTGGAACGGAAGATCCTACTCAAAGGATATCCATAGTTTTCAAGGAATTGGAGTTGATATAGCAACATCATTTACGATTATCGACGATCATATACTTCTAAATGAATATATTGTTAGTAGATGCTGTTTCATCGGCATAAGCTGCAATGAGGTGGACAAAACGGTTCATAGCCAGTGCATTCTCTCTTCACCTTCGTGTCATCATGAGGCAGTATTGGCCGAGAGTTGCGAAACCTCGGTGCGTCAAAAGGTCTTGAGACTCGCCAATTATTTTTTGAACCACTGTTGGCTTCGTTCCTCATTGGAAAGGCCAAACATCCACTGACACTCAGCAAGAAAACGATGCCCACTATCAAGTTATTCTTCGAAGCCATCTTCATTTTCGGACGTTGCACTGAATTTCGTGGTAAAACAGGAGTGGCACTGCACATGTGAATTTGGTGACATGCTTCTATATTCGTCTCAATTGTTTCAAGCGTTCGAACTCATCAAATTTTATGTCAAAAGTAAGGGAAAATGAAAAGCATAGTTTCTCAGTTAATGATCATATTATTCAAACATGTCAACGTAACTATTTAATACCATGTTTACCTCGATTTCTTTTGTTCTCACTGGGTTATTTAATCAGTGGCGTGGCTAGGATCAAAATTTTGGAGGAGCAACGGAAAATTCGGGGGTGCAGTTAGATTAGAATTATCAAGCATTATATGGTGTAGGTCGTGGCTTTAACTGCGACCCATGTTAGAGGGTATGTGGGCATCCCCCAGAAAATTTTGAATTTTTGAAGTCCTGTGAAGGCATTTCCCGTGATTTCTGAGAGGAATTTTCCCAAAAAAATACCTGCACTAGCGGCTAGTTGAAGAAATTTTTAAATAAAATTGATTACAATTGAGATTAATTCGTATATAGCTGGAGTCCTTGACCAACCTGTTAAAGTCTAACAATAAGATACATAACTATGGTCACAATATTTGCATTCGATGCAGAACACTTCAATCTTCATGTTAGGATCACAAAATGGTTTCGGACAAAATTTTGGTTAGGATTATAGTTGTGTTGGGGACAGGCTTACATGAAGAAACCAACTTTAGCCATAGCCGACGCTGGTGAAAAAGGATATAGGCTCTAGGAAGCGTAATTCTGCGCAGTTTAAACTTCATGTGAGTGTGTTACTGTGAACACTGATTCCACTGTTAAGCGATCAGCATCACGACTAGCAATAGATCTTACTTGAATTTATCATCAGACATTCAGGGAACTGGCGGGGGGGTGGGGGATGTACGCAAAGCCAACGGATGATTTATGGAATTGCCGAGGGCGAAGCCCGAGAGACTTTCACAAATCCTTCTGAGGCTTGAGGGACATGAAAGCCTAGTTTCCATATAGTCATAACAGTCGGCGACCAGTCTCCGACACAGTCGCCGACTGGTTGCCGACAAGTCGCCGACTCATGTTTCCATATAGTCACGAAAGTCACCGAGAACGGGTTGAAAGTCACCGACAAGGGGTTGAAAGTCACAGACAACGCGTTGAATGTCGCCGACAACGGGTTGAAAGTCGCCGACAAGGGGTTGAAAGTCACAGACAACGGGTTGAAAGTTCGCCGACAACGCGTTGCAAAAATTATTTTTGGGATCACTTTTTTTGTGACCTTGACTGCGCATGTGCCAGCCCACAAGCATTCTCTCTCACGTTGGCATATAAACTGAGAGTGCTTTAAGCGGTACATGTACATGTGAGAGTGCTTTTGCTGGGGAAGAGAAACCCTTGGTAGGCGGAGGGTTAAGGTTACGGTTAGAATAAAAGTTATTTTGGGTTAGTCAATCAGATGGCTTCTGATGGAAAGTTACCCTGGGTGCCAGTGTCCTTCGCTCGTTGGGATAACGGGGGCACGCGAGGTTACACTTTTGACCCGCCCACTTTTGTCGCCTCGCATCCTCGCGTGGCCACCGTTATCCCCAACGAGCGAAGAAGAACCACTGTCACCCATGGTAATGAAGTGATCCCAAAAAATATTATTGCCCAACGGGTTTGTTACTTGGGAAACCATTTTTAAATTAGCCGGAAAGTGCATTATGGGACACATTTACTGTCGGCGACGAAGCAGATAGGCAAAATTTGTGTTTTCCATATCGTTGACTAGTCGCCGATCAGTCGCCGTCGACAAGATGTTTCTATATAGAAAAAACGACTATATCGAAACCAGGCTTAATCTTGGTATTCACTAGCGCATAAACACAAGATCAATACGAAAACAAAGGATGATTTATCCTCTGGGAATTGCGAAGACAAAACAACGAGTATTTTTCTTTGTTTTCATCTTTTGTTCTGCTTTTTGGGTTATGCTTGAACTATGTTCTTATGGTTACGCTTATGTCGACGCTTACTGTATGTTGCAGGCTTGACTTAATTCCTTTGTTTTTCTTTTTGATTTGTCTTATGCTTATGTCGATAGTGAAAAGCAGGCATAAGTTTGTAATACCATGTTTACCTACCGAATATAATATACAATTATATTGGATGAGGCTGAGCATGATATCAAGAATTATCCAGATCGAGGCCAATGTTATCTGCCGAACCCGAAGGCTGAGGCGGATAACATTGACCGAAGTCTGGATAATTATCGATGTCATGCGTAAGCCGAATCCAATAATTGTTTTATTATACATTGTTCAAAATAGTCCTACTAAAAATATACAAGTAAAGTGACAGTCTGGTAGTAATTCTATACTACGTGCCATTTTTTTATTTTGTAATTTTCGCGCGCTTTTCCTAGTGACGTCATCAGCGTCCAATAATTTTTTTGGACACCTCCGTCCAATAATTCACAGTATTTGACGGAAATGACGTCGCACCTGCCGGATAATGAGAATTCACTGGAGTATGTTGACCAATAAGAAACGAGAATGAAGCTTGAATGTATAATAATTTGTGTTGTTTGAAATTTATCGCGAACTGTCAACCAATGCCATGTTCGCTTATGTATGGTACTGAGGGAACAATTAGAAATGTTCACTGCTCTAGGGCATTTAGCAATTAAATTCCCGGTCATGAGAACAAAAGAATTGGAGGCGATCGTAGTATTATCTATATAATAATATGTTTGTTGTGTCTGACCATAGTCAATCAACATATATGGTCTGGAAACTCGGCAAACTTGTTTTAGGTTTATTAATATTTAAACGCACGGTTGAATGATTGAACCTAAACATTGCTTCATTATACTAAAAAACAATGTGTTCACTAACTGTCGCACAAATTTGCATAAAGGAGAACAAAAAGATAGAACAAAGACTTTCGTTGAGTTTCCAGGCCATACCTCCATTGACTATGTCCTGACAGTCTGTCTGTACTGTATATGTAACGCTCTTTACCTGCAAGCTCCCTCCCACGTGGAAGCTTCACAGAGTCCTGCTAGTTTCTATCTATTCAATCTCACTTATCCGAATTTAAATTTAGTTTGTTATGAAGAAAGCTCTCACGAAGACAAGCTACCTGAAACGAACGTTCATACCTATTGACTTACGTTGGGAATTGGAATGTTCGCTTTTTTGAATGAACAAATACAGGTTATCCGGTAAGTAATCTCCTAATGTTTTCAATAGAAGACATAGGTAAATTGTCGGTATAGATTTTTGTTTATTACAACGTTTAAAAACTGTCACTTTAAAGACATCGTTGTGCTATAGACCGTAAATAATCTTTGCCACCAAAAGTAGCTTAGAAAACGAATTCCACTGGTATCGGTCGGACACTACTTTAAAACTTCCTAAATAATTAGGTTATGTACAAAACACAAAATTAGTTGTTCTTATCTCAAAAAACCTGCAGTGTTTTCAGATTTATCCTTCTAATATTAAGGATATTTCGCTCTCCACGCTCGCTTAATTACCGCCATTTTTTCATTGCGTATTTCTGTAGAGATATCATGTAATATATAAATATATTGGCTCTTCCTAGACTCTTCGCAATATATTTCACGAACCATCACGTGAAATGACTCTTACTTCGTGTACCGGACACAGACATTTACATGCGTAAAATGTTAGTTAGCAATACTGTAATGGAACTGCCTCGTTATTTAAAAAATCCCTTTTAATTTATCTAGGATAGGTTTAATTTATGAGTTGGACAATTCCAGGACAAAAATAAACATATTTTTTTTAAAGAACGATGGCAGTTCTATATACAGTGCTAAATTTCTGTTTCCGGTTACACGACGGTAAGAGCCCGTCAAATGCACATACATGTATTTTTGAAGGCAAGACACGAATCTCACCGGCCACAAATTTGGTAAAATATAATCCTAAGTACCCAAATTAAAAGGAGAATAAAATTGCCTATTTGCTGTACTTTATAAATGAATAAGTTTAATCCTGCTGAGGAACGAAGTAACACCATGAGATTTGCTACCACCTGGCGTATTTTCATAAGTGTTTACTATCTAAAATAAGCTCTCAAATTATTTCCTCTAAATCTGATAGCACTAAAATACTGCGATATCTATTTACAAGTAACTGATACTTTATTGTCGACAACAATTACTAATGTCAATTTTTGGCTTATTGCGGAGAGGTAAGGTGATTGATAGCCTTGCAACCAGGGGTAGCAGAAGCGTGGGGGCAACATGCAGTTTTTCCACCACAAATATTTGATCAAAAATTATCCCACTCGACCCTCCCCCCCCCCCCCCCCCCCAATATCGGCGTTAGATCATATAAAGTTAACGAACCGCCGCGTCCTTGAGACGATGTTTTTTAGTATAACCATAGCGCTGCTTGACCATGCGAATATAACCAATAACACCAAAACAACTTAGATGCTAACCCTAACCCCCACGAAATCAGATTTTTAACCCTAACCCCCCGCCTAATCTGTTATTTAACCCTAACCCCCGCCCAAATGAGTTTTATAACCCCCCGCCTTAGGTGTCTTCCTAACCCCCGGCTGTATATCCTATGGTTATACTAAAAAAACATCGTCCCAAAGACGCGGACTGTACGTTAACTCTATATGATAAAACGCCGACCCCCGTTTAAGGGATAATTCGAGTGCTAATCTCAACCGGCGTAAATTTCATTTCCAGCATAAATTCAAAGAGGATCTGAAAGTAATTTTGAGATTCTAACTACGATCAAATTTTTACGTATCGATATTTTTACGTATTTATAAAAGCAGAGCTGCTAAATATTACTCTATCGAAACCGTTTTGCGATTCGACGATTGCAAGTATTATTTTTTTTGAATCTGGATTTCTTACGTCCGCCATTAAATCGATCATGTTCCTGACCAGCGTAACGAAGTGACGTCAGATTCTCAACGCGAAGAATCCACATGGCTGAATTCTTCAAGTCAATCCCATAGTGATCAAGGTCGTTTTTTTAATTCTTCATCTGAAAGGCTAGATATTTCATCTACTTCTCGAAGAAAACAAGAAAACAAGTAACCTCGACTGAAATTAAGGCTAGCATAGAGAATCTGACGTCACAAACAATATTACCTTTTGAAATTGCGGGCTCACTTGGAACACGTTCTTAGTATAATAGTGGCCTGAATAGTAGTGCTCTCAGAGCTCAAAATACTTACTTCAAAGTACCATTTTAAAATTTTTTTTACATCGATGATCACTTTTGACCCTGAAATACTATTCTATGCTAAAGAAAATCTAAAAACGGTGTTAAATTTTCACAGTAGTGTCATTTTAAGAAACTAAAGTTACTTTGAATCGTCAAAGAGTTATAAAAATCATTTGTATACTGTTTATAAGTCAATAAACAGTACCAACTCTCCAATGAGCTGAAAGGAATTGAACTGAGGCAAATAGATATTCTGAAAGATATTCTGAAACTCCCGAAGGTCAATGCCACCACGTACGGTCTTATGTTATGGCGGTATCAAACGGTAAATTAATGCAACGCGCTTCTGGACGAAGTATGATCGGCTGAGAGCTATAATGCTTTTAAAACTGTATTAAGAACATTGACATTTGTAACTTTTTAAGACTAATATAGTTTAATTAGCTATAATTGTTTTTACATATTTTATAGTCTCTTCTATATGAGGATTGAGTCTCTTGTAATTTTAGATTATATTCTGTATTTAAGAAATGGAAAACATTTTTCATGTTTCCATAGAGTTTTAGAAACACGAGTGTAAGTTTGGGAGAACGAGAAATGGCAGTGGGAACACGAGCCTGCAAGGCGCTATTTTCGAGTTCTCCCAAACTTTCACGAGTGTTTTTATAACGTATGGGAACATGGAAAGATGTTTTTCTATTTCTTTTATAAAATAAAACTGAGGAATAAAACTGAATAAAACTCAAATTGAACATAAACGCACTTATATGCGAAGAAAAGCATCCAATCTTCTCATTTTTCTTCTTCTTTGGCTGTCACAGAACATATTTATCGACATTTTAGCTGTTTGAGAGCAAAGGTTCGTCTTACAGTCCAATTTTATAAAAATGACGGGAAAATCCATGTTTTCCATCGAGTTATAGAAACACGGCTTTCAGCCAATCAGCGCGTGTGTTTTTTATTTGTTATTTTATAATAGAATATAATTATTAGATATTCTACATTTTTTATTGTGGAAATACTTGTAAATTAACTGAGTATAGCCAAGTGTATTTGATCACGTTAAATAAATGTTATTGTATTGTATGGTATTATTGTAGGGTATTATTATATCTCACTTTCTATACTTATGTAAAAACTTATAAATTATATAAAAAAGGTGACACCTATAGTTTTCTACATAATACAAACTATATTGGACTAAAATGCTTAAGGAAGGCTAGTTGTTCCCCTTATGAGTTATGTTCCTGAAATTCTCCGTTAATATTAGTGCTATTCCAATGTGGCATTGTCGCAATTATTTTTGTGTTGTTATATACCTTTTCAACTTCAAGATCAAAGGTATGACAAGAACGTGTTTAAAATATAACAGTTTGTTTGATATTTTTCATCTTTTCCTTGCCAATTCTCGCTTTTCCTTCCGTGAAATTTCTTAAAACTTCACAGTCTTGTGGAAATTGCTTCGAGAAACATTTTCGTGAAAAATAAATATAGGTTTTTCTGATGGATTTTTCGATGTTGTCAAATTAATGTTTTTTAACATAGCATATTTTGAAAAAATGTAACATATTTTGAAAAAACAAAATTAAAAAGATATAAGCTTCATCTTGAAGCGCGCAACTTTTTAAAACAATTCACCGAAGAAAACGCAAGATATTTGCGTTTATTTTCGTGCTTTCTTACGCGTGTGACGTCATAAAATTTCCAGATTATTAGTAAATTAATTCCCGCCCAAATTAGCAACCAGCTCTCACGCGGTCATCAAACGCTAGTGAGCCACCTTAACTGAGTCGCCACCTACCTGAGTCGTCACCTACCTATACAAAACATGTTTTGTGATTGGTTGATTAAAAACAATAAAACAATAGAATCAACCACAAATAAACCAATGTCCTAACCCTAACAACTTTTGTTCCATGTAGCCAATCACAAAACCTGTTTATTTTAGGTACGTAATTTACTGCCTTGACTACTTCACAATATCCCCAATAAGTTTATGCATTAAGTGCTTATAAACCCAAAATGGGTTTTTTGGTGATTCGGATAGAGCATAAAAAGTTAGTTTATAAGTTCTGGATTAGTTTTTGCGTTAAACTTTTAGTTTCGGAGATATAACGGCTCAAACATGCAAATTGTGGCCATTTTTTGAAAAAAGTAGCGCCACCAAAATAACACACAGGGACCTGGATCCGAGGAACCCATCTTCAACAACAACTAGGCGTTTGTATAGGAGAAGACAGCTATCTTAAGAGTTTTTATTGAAAAATGCCCAAACGATGTGTCTTTACGATGTTACCTTGTCTACGCGAAATGTAATATATTTTTATAAGTATTGAAACATAACACGTTCCTCGGATCCAGTCTCCCGGCCTGCGCTACTTTTTTCACAAATTGTGACTTTGAGCCCTTATATCTCCGAAACTAAAAGTTTAACGCAAAAACTAATCTAGAACTTATTAACTAACTTTTTATGGTCTACCGAATCACCAAAAACCCATTTTGTGTTTACAAGCACTTTAAATACTACTCGCGTTTGAACAGTACGCTCTGGTGAACTGCGAAAATAAAACACTTGGAACGGTTTCTTTTAAATGTAATTGTGCATTTATTTATTCTTTACAATCTACAGTTGAGTGATACATTTGCGATACATTGATATCTTTCCTAAGTCGATATTTACAACACGTTTTTTTGCTTATAGAGCAACAACCCTTAATAATGTCTTTGGGTGACTAAATACTTGCTATGGTATATGTCCATTTATTAATTATTTACAGTCCACAGTTGAGTTCTACATTCACAACACTCTAACATCTTTATATATATATATATATATATATATATATATATATATATATATATATATATATATATATATATATATATATATATATATATATATATATATATATATATATATATATATATATATATATATATTTTAGGGTTGTTTATATATATATATATTTTTACAGGTTTTTAGGGTTGGGGTGCAGCCCGCTTGCCCGACCCATCAGGCTAATCTGTCAGTTGCCTGATGATCGTCTAACCGCGTGAAACTCAGAGTTGCGACAGCAAATTTCGCCAAATATATTATTATCCCGCTCTACCTATAATGGTATTGCGCGCTCTCAAACCAGTCGCCAATATGGTGACTCTTTTATTACCTTCCATTCTTGGTATATATATATATATATATATATATATATATATATATATATATATATATATATATATATATATATATATA
>JAYKKM010000231.1:0-50000 GCA_035772405.1 Chrysogorgia sp. JL179-B06
AAATATAAAAAATATGGTAATCGGTAAAAATGGCACTGGAAAAAATGGCACCGGAAAGAATGGCACCGGAAAAAATGGCACCGAAATAATGACTTTGCGGAAAAAATGGCACCGCTAAAAATTATAAAATAAAGAAACGAAAAAAACAAAAAAAAGGTTGACATTCCCAAGGCAAATGTTTCTCGCAACAAAATCTCACTGCGATAAAAATGGCACCTCTAATGGTTGATATTTGAATGGGTATTGTTGAAGAGCATTAACGGAAAGCGCGCTGACAATAGTCGACATTTGAATGAGTCATTGCTTATTGTTAAAGTAATTGCATTTTTCAAAAATAGATACTGATGTGAGTTGTTTGATGTGAGATGTGTCTATAAATATAGTGCAACTTTAGCATGTCATTTGTCTGTATTCATCGGTATTCGTAACACGTGCAGGAATTATAGAAGCGAAATGGAATTAATTGCAAGCAACAAGGGAGGAATGAAACTGTGCTTTGGTGGTTATATGTACACCAAACAGGTTTCCAAACCAAATCACGTTCGTTGGAGATGTGTTAAGAGAACTCTAGTATTGCTAGAATTAAATTTAGAGTAACTAGTAAACTAAAATATTCAAATTCGTAAAAAAAATTGTTGTTGTTTTCGTTTCTTTATTTTACAATTTTTTAGCGGTGCCATTTTTTCCGCATAAGTCATTGTGCCGGTGCCATTTTTTCCGGTGCCATTTTTTCCGGTGCCATTATTTCCGCCATTCAAAAAATATATGAGATATTCTTACTCTAACAACTCATGCTATAGCTACATCAAATTAAAGCCTGAATAACATATCCTCGGATATATTTATAATATATTTATACTAGAAGTTACTATCGCAAGGAAAGTGCTGCCTCAAAATTCGAGGTAGTTGTGGTTTGTGCCAAATAGCACAAATAAGTGGCGGGCTTATTGAAGTCAACAGATGTAAGTCAACAGAATCAGATGTAAGTTGAACCATAACGATAAAATAGTCGTATAACATAGTTCTCTGTACAAGGCTTGCATAAAAAATGCAGTTAAATATGAACACAAAAAGTCGACATTATAGCAGTCGATAAACCTTAACTAACAACTGCCAGAAGTTCAGCACTAAAGCAGAACACGTTATTTTATTTGGTTTGCATGCAGGTCGTTGGCGAGTTCTCATCCGAACATTTGATTCAGATAGTTTCCGCACCGCCGATTATATGAATATCTACGGGTTACGTCATAAAACGTCATAAATCTGTGGACATCCATGAGTATCAAGCGTGATTTTATTGTCAGGTTGTCCTCACCCTTATTTTGATGGTAATCATCAATTGCCATTTTGTGTTATTTTGATGATAATAGTCAAAATAACGTCAACTCTACAGATCTCAATTTTAATCTTATCTGCGCATGTAGTAAATTCAAAATGGCGTCCGAAAATCCAGGGTCAATCGTTTTCTCCATTTTCGCTATTTTAAAGGCGTTTGCATTTAGTTACAAAGGTATCCTATCACGTATATTTGAGGCTGTTAATCAACCTTTGATTTTATACCGAGCAGGAGTGTTAAAAGGCAGTAATTCAAAAGATATCGTCGTGGGACTAGACCGTTCTTAGCGTGTGAGATCGTACTAATAATTTAGAAGCTACTGTACTTTGTTTTTGGCGCTACCGTGCATATTATCGTTTGATCTGCGCATGTGTTACGCGCAAAATGGCGAACGTGAGTGCGACCACGTGCGGCTAAATCGAGAGTTGGCACCCTGGCCGCCATATTGAAATCTTACCGTGTGTAAAGGTCGAAAATCGTACAGGGTTATCCCGCATGTTATGTTATGCACTATATACAATTATACGCATCTTTACTCCATGTTTCTGTGTTTTATTCATACTTTCAATGAGGTTTACTGCATGTCCAGCGCGTGTTGCAATATGATACGCATTATAGCCCGTCCCCACAGTTTTCTACATTTACATATACAGGACATCATCCTACTCCAAAACCAAAAACCAACAGATAATTAATATCAGAAATAATCGTGACAATTAAATATTTATTAACTTGTAAATAATAATATATTTAGTAAACTATTTTGTCAATATTCGCCTGAAAATTAGTTATTTAAGTTTCATTTGTCAAAGAACAAAATTCTTTCGAGTCTTTCCACGATTTTTAAGGTATAAATACAATAAAAATGATTAAAGACGGACAAAATTCGTATATTTCAAACAATCATTCTCGTCCCCAGACTCTCCAGGCCATGCCATAAGTCCACCATACGGCTATAAATCGAGGAATGGCACATCACTCGACGCCATCTTGAATTCAGCGCAAAGGCCTGGAAACCAAGTGTATTTCCAGGGAAAATAAAAAATGATAGCTTTCTGGCTATGACCCTGATAGTAATGATGATAATAATATTAAATAAAAATATAATAATAATAGTAATGTATTTATAATATTAAAATGATAATAATAGTAATAATAATTACTAGCCCTTTCCTGATCGAGCAGGGTACTGGGTCCATTTGAGACCACAAAGCAACTATGGTTTATTTAAAATGACATATTGATAGCGATATATTGAGAAATGAGACATAGCGATATATTGAGACATCGTTAGGCAGGTTGGACATGAATTGTATAGATATTCTATTCCACTGCTTTGTAGCCAATGGCGGAGTGCAACATTCAAAAGCATCACCTCTGCTAAAGTTGTTGATGTTAATATGAGAAGTAAATTAAAGAGTTAGGATCAGTATTAGGTTCAGGGTTAGGATTAAGGTTAGGTTGGGGTTAGGACTATGTTTTAAATTCGGGATATTTATATAAACGTCACCCTTAGTTCAAGATAGAGCTACAGTATTTACTGTTTAATTGTGCTGTCATCACAAGATATCATGTACTTGTGCACGTACTTGTCATATGGGGGATTAATTAGTTAAATATTATTTGTGTTATTACTGTCAAATTACTATTGTGATTATTACTATTATTATTGTGGGTACCGCGGTCAGCGGTACCCATATAGTCACGGTGTTGAGGTATTGAGGTATTTAGGGGTTCAACATCGAAATCACAACTGCGCAACTCAGATACTAATTCGGAATACGTCGGAAAAAAATGTCGTCTCCATCGTGGAAGCATAAATATCGATCATCGAAGCATTGTTGTGAACTACGGTAGCAAATCTCGAAAAGCCCGGCTTAACTTGTCGACAAGTACAACATACAAAGGTATGGCAAGCCAAAGTGGACAAAAGTATGTCGAGAATTGTATTCGATGGTCGAGTTGCATATACAGTAGGCGAGTACTGTATACGATACTCGAGAATACATATACGAGATAATCGAGATAAATGAACTATGAACGAGTTTTATAAACAATAGTCGAGAAAATGAACGACAATCGAGAATTATATACGATAGTCGAGATTTTATATATGATAGTCGAGATTTACGACGGTAATTTCGGTCAGCGGACACGATGCATATCTCCCATACTTCGTGTTAAAATAATCTGACGGCGACGCATGCTTCATTTCCATAAATGGCGGATCCTCGTGAGGCTGTTGTCAATCGTCTTCTCGACCGAATAAATGAGTTGGCAGACGCAATTTCGCCGCAGGTCGAAGCAGAAACACGGCGCATATTTCGTAATGAAAACGTGCAACATACATCGTCTTCGATCGCAAGCAATACAAGCAGTACGCCGTCGTTTATAGTCGTGCCTCAAAATGAAACAACGCGACAAGCTGCGCTGGAGCCATCGCCACCACGTGTAGTGACACAGAGACCAAGTACAGCTACAACTTCCCAATCGCCTGCCATGCCTGCCCAGTCGCATTTTCCAGATTCCCGTAGCACGTTTATTGCCAGACGGCAATTTGGCGGACAGCGATCAAGTTTTGCAACGCAACGGCAGAGAAGAGTTTCATCTAGACCAAAGCCAAAGGTCGCTGACACGAGGCCATTCATGCGCGACTTGGTGTTGTTGTCGGGTCCTGATGATAGTGTGGTACCACGCCAGGGAAGTCGCCTGACATTAATGGAGAAGGGCCATGTCATCACAGGGTGTCGCTTTTACAAGGCAATGAATGCGGCTCAAATTCAGCTCGCCATTGCTGAGGCATTTGATGGGAAAATTCCCGATGGTGTTGACATCGAATTATTGGTGTCAATGCACTCGTCTTTGTTAGTACCATCTTTGGCCCCTGGGCAACTTGGCATTGATGGTGCCTTGGTGCAACGACTCTACCAAAATAAGCCCATCTACATCCGCCCAAGTAGGCAGTTGATAGGACAAGCGAATGAAACTTCACAACAGGCAAGTGGAATTTACTGCTGTTATCATTTACTACTGTGTACGCATTTATAGTACTTTAATGGTTTCATTTTAAAATTTCATTTAACAGTAATTAATAATACTGCAACATATTAATATTATAATATTAAATATTATAGCCACCTGATATTTACAGTGGCGCTGATGACGAACTGTTCCAAGGTGAGTAATATGCATATTACCATTTGATTAGTTAACAGAACGTTAGCTTAAAATTTGTCACTACATTCTCTGTTATTTTTAAAAGCTGTTGAAACATTTGAGGAAGAGATGTTGCAGACCATAACAGCACCATCCACACATCACCAACCAGGCCCTGGAAATGTACCACCTGCCATGTCGACGCCACCCACACATCACCAGTCAGCCCCTGTAATTACACAACCTTCCACATCAACGATGCCCACACACTCAGTCCCAGACCCTACAACAGTGCAAGAGCCAGTTATACCATCAATTGTTTTAGATGACCTCAATGATGACATTTCAGGTTGTACACATACATGTATGCATGCTTTTTTATTTGAATTTGAAGTAATTTCAAGACATATTTTCATGTACCAAACGTTCTGTGAGCACTCATGACTACAGCTGTGAGCATTTTACTTAGATAATGTTTGCAGTATAAATGTTTCTAGCCGAACCGTGCACCGGGTAACCGATCAACCATTGCAATCCAAGATAAATTACATTGTACATTTGTTTTTGGGATTTAAAAGAATGTCATGTTTTTTTTGCAAACAAACCGTGCACTGAACCGACATTAAAGTTTCTAATGTTATATAATTATATTTTTTTAATGTTAGGTGTCTCGGATGATGATTTGCCGCAGGCCCTGTTTTCCTCAGAGGAACCGGTTATTAGGCACCCAAAAGAAATTTTCTTGCCACGAAGCAACCTGTTAAAGGAATTAATTAAACAGTTCATGGTTGCAGATATCCTGGATTACAATATCACATTTGTGATTGTAGCTGATAACAACAGTCCTGAATCAGGTAGAGGTAGTGGCGTCACACGTGAAGTGCTCAGCCTATTTTGGAAAGAATTTCAAATCTCCCTGACAACTGGCGCTGCGGAAAAGGTGCCTTCCGTCCGGCATGACTACCAAAAGGACCAGTGGGTCAGCATTGCCCGGATAATAGTGTTCGGCTTTCAGAGTCATAAGTATTTTCCCATTTTCCTGTCCATTGAAGCATTTGTAGCCACCTGCCTGTTCGGAGAAGATGTCCTAACCAAGGAATCGCTACTTGATGCCTTCTCCTCTTACACATCAACAGATGAAGAGGAGACTATGAGGAAATGTTTGAAAGGAGAGATTGCTGTTGACGACGAGGATTTGCTTGACCTGTTGAGCAGCTACAAATGCTATCGGCAGCCAACACTGGATGGCATGCAAAAAATCTTTGAGGAGTTAGCCCACCAAGAGCTTGTGCAAAAACCGAAGTACATCGCAGTTGCATGGAGTCCACATTTGCAGCCATTGAGAAACTACTTGGAATTCAGTGATGTCAACACCATGACCACTTTGTATGAGGAGAAAAGGCCCACCCCAAAGCGTGTCATCAAGCTGTTAAAGGCAGAGCCATCCTCTGATGTTGAGCGAGCATGTTTAGACCACCTCAAAAGATACATCAAGTCATTGGGTGAAAGCCAGCTAGCAGGGCTGTTGCAGTTTGTAACGGGGAGCAACATCATCACTGTTGAGGAAATTCAGGTGACCTTCACCGATACAGTTGGTGTCAGTCGCCGCATTGTTGCCCACACTTGTGGTCCTCTTCTAGAGTTGCCTTCCACATTTCAAACATACAATGAACTGTCTGAAGAGTTCAGCAACACTTTAGCAAATGCGTTTGCCTGGTCATTTGACATTGTGTGAACATTAGGGGTTACTGGACATTGCTTAACATGATTGCTAGATTAATTGTTATAATGATTTGTACTGGGGTTTTCTTTTGTTAATTAATGAATTAGAAAAAAGTAATTAGATCAACAATGACATGTAAGTATGCTTTTTTGTGAAAGCAGTTTGCTTGTTCAGACTTTAGGGATTGTTCATTTTTTCTGAGGAATACTGGGTTGGGAACCATGGTAATTATTCATCCTTTACACGCCCAAAGGTTTGAGACTCAAAATTTTCACACCCGGTCCCCTGTATGATCGAGTGCTTCAAAATATTAAACTTGCCCCAGTCTCTCGCTTATTGATCGCATGGCGCGGTCAAGTGCAATATACTTGTAACAATAATAATTGTATATATATAAGCCTACAGTATTTACATGTGACAACTGAATGTACATAAAGGCCACTACAACTATTTTAACATTGCACCCCCTGTATATTTTCTATAATTAACATTACTATACATCTATAACCATCAAAAATAAACTGTACAATATTTCCCCCTAACTCCAGTACTACACGTTTTGTCCAACCCAGTTTTCTTTATAAATAATGGACAGTCCCTTATGCAGTAGATTGGCCTAAACATATCACAACAGAGTTACACTGAACATCGTGGAGCATAAGCAGGAGTTGTAACTTTGATCAGTATACTGTGCTGTTTGGGGGGGGGGGGGGGGGGGGGTCAGAATTTTCAGTTTCTAATTAAAGGCTTACCTATAAACATGGCAACCTTCAGAAATGTTCTAAAATATCTAATATCTTAAGATAATGTTCAATTCCATTGTTTCCATCATTTTGTAAAGGATCAACATTCTCCTGAAGATAGGAAACTTGGGCCTCAGTGAGTTCAACACCAGGAGTGGGTACCACAATGTTATTATCTGTGGTGATTTCAGGCAAAGGGCCACCATAATCAACCCCATACGAGGTTTCACTGATAACAATTGGATCCTCGGGACCATTTTGAATGTTGGTATGCCACAGTGTCAATGGTGACTTGTGGTTAGCAGTTCTAATTCCATGGTGGTTCCACTGAATTCGAAACTCCGCTAATGCTGCATTAATGCGTGGGAGATACACATAGTGAAGTGCATATAAATGGACTTCATTCAATGAATCTAGCAGTTCATTATTCTCTAAAAACTGAAAAATATCTTTATAAAGTGCTGACAAAACTCTATTGACTTCAGCCCAAAGCCTTTCGATTCTTTGATTGTGCACGCTTTTACCAGCAATGAAACTACCTCTCCCCATGCCTCGATTCTCCAACACAAAACGTGCCACATCGACATTTTCCACACCTTGATCACCCCTCACTCTGGATGGTAGGCCAAACTCTTCGACTCCACTTTGAAAATAGTTTAACACTGTGTCAGCTTTGTTGTTTAAACAGCAGTGTAGGTAGATCACTAATCGGCTAAAGCCATCTATGCAACCATGAACGACAAATCTTTGGGATATCAACTTGTGGTTGGAGTCGATGTGCCACAAGTGATTGGGACCTTTCACATTGTACACACGGCGACAAATGGCATATCTTCTCCGTATGCTCCTTCCAATGGGATCAACACGGTGGATGCTTTCCCTGACTCTTTCCCGTTGAACATGAATTTGTCGCCCTTTCAAACCTCCTCTGACATAAGACTCTCCACTATAAGGTGTCAACTGTAGGATTTCTGCCACCTGCCTGTCCAGATCACCGTCACTTATGTTGCAAAAATTTGCAGTTAACCCAAACTCAGCTCTTCTTCTCTGTAAAGTTTTCTCAGATATACCAAGAAATCTTGAAATGGCCTTCCAGTCCATACCCGCATCTCTTAATTGTTCAATGTGTTCCTTTTTTATGTCAAAAGCAGGTCGTCCACCTGTACTCGGCAACGTTGATGGTAAATTACACAGATTTTCTGCGGGAAATGTTTCCAAGACCTCGGATAGATTTATCCGTGCACTTTCCACGGCGGACAACAATTCTGAAAGTACTGCTGAAAGGCTAGTTCGTGCTTCAGTTGTTCCAACCAAATCCTCCTCGTTCTCAGTTTCACTTTCAGACACTGCCACAGCGATTGCAATAATTATAGCACCATAATTTTCCAGTTTGTTTTTGCAATATTCGGCACCGACTGTATCTTTATTCATATACGATCGACTGCAGTGTCCGAATAGAGTTTGAACACTTAAAAGAAAGTTCCGCAGGTC
Source organism: Chrysogorgia sp. JL179-B06 (assembly GCA_035772405.1). Classification (NCBI taxonomy): domain Eukaryota; kingdom Metazoa; phylum Cnidaria; class Anthozoa; order Scleralcyonacea; family Chrysogorgiidae; genus Chrysogorgia; species Chrysogorgia sp. JL179-B06. Next base: position 8,450 of record JAYKKM010000231.1, read on the forward strand.
TTCGATGTAACCCCGTGAAGTTAGCTGCCAATTCGCCAGCTGCCAATTCGCTAACACCACTCTCCCGCGCCTCTTATAACTCGTTCAGACCAACTATATTTCCAAATAAGCAATACATATAAACTATCAAAACACTCACATTCAAAATAAACTTCAATGAACTATATTGAACAAGACAAAAGAACATTTTAAAGCGCTCAGACAATCCCCGTCATTTCTCATTAGCGTGCGCTTCGGACTCGGTGACAGACCGGCGAATCTGTTCCATATTATTTTCTGCTCGGTAGCTGAGAAATCTGAACACACCATTCGATTCCCTATACAATTATGCGTACAATGATATGCAACAGGTCCTTTCAATATTTAAACTACTATTTGATTTGATTTTTTCAACTTCCGTCATGAAGCGCACGCTTCTTGACTCGGTAACAAACCGGCTAATCCGTTCCATATTATTTTCTGCTTGGTAGCTGAGAAATCTGAGAATACCATTCGATTCCCTATGCAATTCTGGGTACAATGATATGCAACAGGTCCTTTCAATATTTAAACTACTATTTGATTTGATTTTTTCAACTTCCGTCATGAAGCGCGCGCTTCTTGACTCGGTAACAAACCGGCTAATCCGTTCCATATTATTTTCTGCTTGGTAGCTGAGAAATCTGAGAACACCATTCGATTCCCTATGCAATTCTGCGTACAATGATATGCAACAGGTCCTTTCAATATTTAAACTATTATTTGATTTGATTTTTTCAACTTCCGTCATGAAGCGCGCGCTTCTTGACTCGGTAACAAACCGGCTAATCCGTTCTATATTATTTTCTGCTTGGTAGCTGAGAAATCTGAGAACACCATTCGATTCCCTATGCAATTCTGGGTACAATGATATGCAACAGGTCCTTTCAATATTTAAACTACTATTTGATTTGATTTTTTCAACTTCCGTCATGAAGCGCGCGCTTCTTGACTCGGTAACAAACCGGCTAATCTGCTCCAGATTATTTTCTGCTCGGTAGCTGAGAAATCTGAACACACCATTCGATTCTGTGTACAATGATATGCTACAGATCCTTTGAATGTTTAAACTACTATTTGATTTGATTTTTTAAACTGTCGTCAAGTATAGCGCGCTTCTTGACTCGGTGACAGACCTTGGAAGGAAGACTATGACCTTTATTACGTTATTTATTATTATAGTTACATCCAACAATTACCGCAGTTTTCCTACGTTTCTTTGTTAGTGTTGTCTTTATGGTTAAATTAAAAGTTCTTGGAGTTAGTTAAGCCCTACCTTTGTTTCAGATACGTTTAACAGTTAAACGTATCTGAAACAAAGTAGGGCTAATTTTTAGGGTTACAGTGTTGATGGCTCAATTAGTCAATTGTTATTATGATTTTTGATGTAGGCAGGTAGGTTTGGTAAAAGTTCCCATGCATTATCTACGTGGCGGCTAAATTGGAAAACCCAGGGTCCGGTGCTCAATCATCACACGATTTTTAGTTGTTGTTTACTTCCCATAGCCGAAAGGCCTCGTGAGAAATTTGATTAGTCTTTATTTATCGACCAAGTTTATGCTTGGACTTTGCACTCAGTCCGTACTAGTTGTAGCCGTTTGATTTGGCGGTTGATCGTTATCTGTAAAGACAACTGAACACTGATTTTCCTGCCGGTATGCTTATTATTGCAAGCGCATGGGAGCGAGATTCAGTTTTAAAATTATGTCAAGCCACTCCAATTAATAGAGCTCAGTATAAAGATCGTTATTAGATCAGCTGGTCCTTTTCGGCTCTAACTTTTGGTGTTAATTCGGATATAAAACTTTATTTTGCACGACTGGCAGAAAATTATGCTAAAAATGTCTTAGTTTCACTGGAACTCGACTATGGGATAATATTTTCAGTGCAAATTAACAAATGCTAGGTCCCGGCCTCGACTAGCCCATTTGGCCGGTTTGTTTGTTACCGAGTCAAGAAGCGCGCGCTACATGACGGAAGTTGAAGAAATAAAATAAAATAGTAGTTTAAGTATTGAAAGGACCTGTTGCATATCATTGTACGCAGAATTGTATCGGCAATCGAATGGTGTGTTCAGATTTCTCAGCTACTACGCAGAAAATAATCTGGAGCAGATTAGCCGGTCTGTCACCGAGTCAAGAAGCGCGCGCTTTATGACGGAAGTTGAAAAAATCAAATAAAATAGTTTAAATATTGAAAGGACCTGTTGCATATCATTGTACGCATAATTGTATCGGGAATCGAATGGTGGGTTCAGATTTCTCAGCTACCGAGCAGACAATAATCTGGAACAGATTAGCCGGTCTGTCACCGAGTCAAGAAGCGCGCGCTTCATGACGGAAGTTGAAAAAAATCAAATAAAATAGTAGTTTAAATATTGAAAGGACCTGTTGCATATCATTGTACGCAGAATTGTATACGGAATCGAATGGTGTGTTCAGATTTCTCAGCTACCGAGCAGAAAATAATCTGGAGCAGATTCGCAGGTCTGTCACCGAGTCCGAAGCGCACGCTAATGAGAAATGACGGGGATTGTCTGAGCGCTTTAAAATGTTCTTTTGTCGTGTTCAATATAGTTCATTGAAGTTTATTTTGAATGTGATTGTTTTGATAGTTTATATTTATTGCTTATTTGGAAATATAGTTGGTCTGAACGAGTTATAAGAGGCACGGGAGAGTGGTGTTGAATTGGCAGCTAAGTGAATTGGCAGCGAATTGGCAGCTGGCGAATTGGCAGCTAACTTCACGGGGTTTTCGATGTCCGCCATGTTTGTGATAATCTAATCAATGATACTAACACGAAGTATGGGATATAACATCGTGTCCGCTGACCGAAATTACCGTCGTAAATCTCGACTATCACACCCGATTCATCTTATACCATATGGCTATTAGCCAGTAAAATATAGGTCAAAGTACGGGCTGGCAGCCGTGTAAAGTATGTATCTTGTACTTTGACGATGGTAACATTAACTTTCTAAAATTGAATACTAATAAAAAATACAGACTACAAAGCGTATGATTTTCCTAAATGGCATAATTTTGTATTTAATATCGGAATTGTATTATTTAGACTCAGACTACCACGTCCCGAAGCTGAGAATCGTGCGAATACGTCGCCATTTACCTTGTTTTATACTTGAAAATACACTTTTACTCTACTCCTCTGATGTCCGGGTAATGTTTCAATTTTATGAAATGTACTTGATATTTTATGGTTGCAGCCGATTACTTGTAACTGCATTGGCTTTGTTACAATTTGTTACCAAACTAAATCATTCGCATGCACTCAGGTTTGTCGTTGACAAGTTTGTTACAAGTTGTTCGGAATTTGTTGTAAGCCTGTTGTGATGAATATAGCGACGTAAAAATCTTGCAAGTTCTAACAATAACAATGCTGTTAATTCAACAGGCTGCAAGCTGAAACATTTCGTGTTTATATATATAGAATCTCGGCGTGAAACTCTGAGTAACAACGAACTGTTTTAAGTAAAGATTCTATAATTTATTTCGTTTTATTTCATATATATATATATAGTCAGATTTAACTATATTTGCTCCTTCACTTCAGTGCATATATTGTTGAGCACAGTCTGTGAAGTTGATGTGGGTGTCTGTTAGTGCTAATGCAATGCTCACTATACCCTGGCAATTTGAGCAGCTGTGGCCCCATATCACTTCATGCTTTCTGGATGTGCAGATCAGCTAGTGCCGGCAGTACGACCCCACATACAGTTGTCACCGATGCTTGCAGTTGTATGGGTATGGGTTACTCTTACATTCAGATTGTTCCATAACTGCACTGATGAGCTATAGTACAGTGAAACATGTGTCTGCAGATATCTCTAGATATACCCTGCAGATATGTTAATTTTTGTACCATCTCATGGGCAGTTTGGCCCTTCGATCATTGAAGCTATAGGTGTGAATTATACACACACACACACATACACATACATATATATATATATATATATATATATATATATATATACATATACATATATATATATATATATATATATATATATATATATATATATATATATATATATATATATATATATATATATATATATATATATATATATATATATATATATATATATTATATATATATATATATATATTATATATATATATATATATATAGATATATATATATTTAGATATCGCTCTATGACCTTTAGGTCATATTGAGCGCTCTACAGGATGAACCATTGTCGCTTACGCATTGTGCGCACGCTCACTGCTTGCAGTTTGAGTGCTCTGGCATGGTTTTTGATGTCCCACATTTTGTGTGCATCAAGGGTGACTGTAAATAGCAGTCATCTTCATCCTGCTCATCAGCACTACACTCATGATGAGGCCCAAAAGGCCGAAACGGTACCGTCTGTAGTTAGATATCGCTCTATGACCTTTAGGTCATATTGAGCGCTCTACAGGATGAACCATTGTCGCTTACGCATTGTGCGCACGCTCACTGCTTGCAGTTTGAGCGCTCTGGCATGGTTTTTGATGTCCCACATTTTGTGTGCATCAAGGGTGACTGTAAATAGCAGTCATCTTCATCCTGCTCATCAGCACTACACTGATGAGGCCCAAAAGGCTGAAACGGTACTGTCTGTAGATATATATATATATATATATATATATATATATATATATATATATATATATATATATATATATATATATATATATATTATATATATATATATATATATATATATATATATATATATATATATATATATATATATATATATAATATATATATATATATATATATATTTGAAAGGATTTATGGTGAAGGAAAATTTCGAGTGTTGGAGTACATACATTTTAAGACCAAACCGGGACCAGTTGCGAAAAATGCAACTTCAAGGCCTTCCGGCTGGAATTGAACCGCGACCCTGCGATGCTAGTGCAGTGCTCTGACCACTGAGCTACGGAAGCCGTTGCCGAGAGCCTAGTCACAAGTTCTGTATATATGGTGGTGGTTAATGCCGGGATTAGATTCTGGGTATATTATAGGTAATATTTGGCATTTCACTCGATCAAAACTACATGTTGAAAGGATTTATGGTGAAGTGTGAGTGTCAGAATACATACATTTTAATGTCTGTTAGTGCTAATATATATATATATATATATATATGGTCCCGGTTTGGTCTTAAAATGTATGTATTCCAACACTCGAAATTTTCCTTCACCATAAATCCTTTCAACATGTAGTTTGATCGAGTGAAATGCCAAATATTACCTATAATATACCCAGAATCTTATCCTGGCATTACCACCACCATATATACAGAACTCGTGACTAGGCTCTCGGCAACGGCTTCCGTAGCTCAGTGGTCAGAGCACTGCACTAGCATCGCAGAGTCGCGGGTTCAATTCCCAGCCGGAAGGCCTTAAAGTTGCATTTTTCGCAACTGGTCCCGGTTTGGTCTTAAAATGTATATATATATATAATATATATATTTATAACTAGGTGTTGACTTTGTAGAGGAAAAAACCCTCAAAGCACGGAAGAGATCGATCAACTATGACAACTCTATTCACATGAGTCTCAAATTTGACAGTGACAACACAGGGCCATACCCAGATGGTCACCCATCCAACTACTATAACCCTGTCCAACCGGGTATAACAGTGGAGCTTTAGTGCACCAATCGCATTATGCCACCCGTACCTCCCTATATATATATATACAGTATATATTATATATTATATATTATATATATATATATATATATAATATATATATATATATATATATATATATATATATATATATATATATATATATATATATATATATATATATATATATATATATATTATATATATATATATATATATATATATATATATATATATATATATATATATATATATATATATATATATATATATATATATATGTGTTGAAAGGATTTATGGTGAAGGAAAATTTCGAGTGTTGGAATACATACATTTTAAGACCAATTAAACCGGGACCAGTTGCGAAAAATGCAACTTCAAGGCCTTCCGGCTGGAATTGAACCTGCGATGCTAGTGCAGTGCTCTGACCACTGAGCTACGGAAGCCGTTGCCGAGAGCCTAGTCACAAGTTCTGTATATATGGTGGTAATGCCGGGATAAGATTCTGGGTATATTATAGGTAATATTTGGCATTTCACTCGATCAAACTACATGTTGAAAGGATTTATGGTGGACATAGGAAAATTTAAATAGGAAAATTTCGAGAATAGACCAAAACATGGACAATTAATATCCCAATAAGTAAGAGCTAGTGCTCGATACAAAATGTGTAGAGCTATAGTTATAAAGTACATGTAAAATCTAAACTTTTACAGATGCCGTAACACTGTGCTTCATGCCTCAGGCAATCATCAGACGACTTCATTGCCTCTGCAGGCATGAAGCACAGTGTTATTTTAAAAGTTTAGATTTTACATATACTTATATATATATATATATATATATATATATATATATATATATATATATATATATATATATATATATATATATATATATATATATATATATATATATATATATATATATATATATATATATATATATATATATATATATATATATATATATATATATATATATATATATATATATATCAAAATCAAAAACTATAAATTAACTTATTAGCTATTTTTTCATCCTCTATAACGATAACTAAAAAACGAAAGGGCTGTATAGGCACTTTAAGTAAAACTTGTTCTTGAAGAATTAATGAACAATTCCACTTGTGTTTGGAGGGAGGGAATGGGAGAAAGAGGATATTACACGGTGGTGCGAAGATATGAATTTTATCTTCGAGTGGTGAAAACTATTTTACGAATGAGCGTATATAGCAATGAGTAAAATATTATTGTTTTTGCCACGAGAAGATAAAATTCATATCTTAAATCCAAATGCAATTAAGGTGGGAAAATGTTTAATCATGTGATATCTTCACTTGAGGATATGGAAAGTGAGGATATAGAAAATATGTGCATATTTCTTAGTAAAACAATCCCATCTCTCTCTCATAGAGAGAGATTTAAGGTAAAAACGTAGAAAATGTTCGCTGGCACTCCGAGTTTCACGTCGATTGAAGATCGTCAATCGGCGTGAAACTCGGAGTAGCCCCTTACAGAAAAGGTCTATAGGCACCTATATAGGGCACCTACCGGTATACACAATGTGCCAATTGCCTATAGAAGCCTATAGGCGCTATAGGCTATAATAGGTTTCTCTATAGGTCGCCTATAGAAAATGGGCCAATTGCCTATAGAAACCTATAGGTTACCTATAGGATCCTATAGGTTGGGTTGCCTATAGGTTGCCTATAGATTGATGCCCATAAGTTTTTACCTTTTTTTCTCTATTTTTCAAGATATTGAGCACTCTCGGAATATATATAATATAATAAATATAATATAACAGTATATAATACTGCATATAATATATTGTCCCTAACAAAAAAGTCTATAGGCCTGCCTATATATACAGGTGTACATGTCTATAGGAAATTGGCACATTTTCTATAGGCGACCTATAGAGAAACCTATTAGCCTATAGATATCTATATAATGCCTATAGGTGCCTATAGGCTTCTATAGGCAATTGGCACATTGCCTATAGGTGCCCTATAGACACCTATAGACTTTTTCTGTAAGGGGTATATATGTACCAGAGCTACAGGTATTTGTGGCAGTACCATGCAACAAGTATCATTTTTGGGCAGAGTAATTTGCTGTTGGTTTGTTTTTAACCATGCATGTGGTTCATGTTATTTCTGTTTGCATTATTTCACATACCGGTTCTTATTTTTGTGTAATTTTTCACTTTATTTGATATAGATTGGCTGTGAGCCATGTAAGCCGAATGTGAACACCCCAAAGTTGTGTGTGATAAAATCGGGCGAGAAAATCACACAAGCTTTTTTGTTTGTAGACAAAATCTGTTTATGTGAAATAGTGGAGCCAACAGTAATTGGGTTGCTCAAGCTGTGGGTGTGCACCCATTACTGCTTCAACCTCCACTATGGGAAAGAGTCTATCAATGTTACACATCATTGAAGATTGTGTACTCAAAGATAAGGGGCTTAACAGCATACAAAACCAACCTGGAAAAGAAAAGTCACGGAAAGTTCTAAGGAGCAATAAATTGCAGACCTTTTATGGCCGCCTTTCAGCACATGGGTTTAATATTTAAATTATACTTATATACTAGAAACAGTTAAATAAAGTATATTATTTTGCATTTGCCAATTGTCTTTGTATAAATAATATTTTGTATGTATAGTTTAGAAAAACACGCATAAAGTGTGTTGTTTAGGAACACGTTTTGGCGTGTTTTAGTTTTGTCCCCCATATGACACGTCTTGTTCTTGCAACACACAGGTGTGTTCCAACAACACGCTAAGATTAACAACACGTCGAAAATGTGTCATCTGAGGGGACAAAACAAGAACACGCTAAATGCGTGTTCTGAACAACACGCCAAATGCACCCGTTTCGCTTGATCTAAATGGGTATTACCCATAGTTCTAAATTTTAGAATGTGGGAGATAGCCGTGTTAGATTGCTATCTCCGCTACCTAAATACCGCTGTCCATGTTGACTGCTGCTGAATCTAACATCTCAAGACAAATATGGCTGCCAGAGAAAGTGGAAAGTCTCGGCGGATTAAACCATATTCCTTGGCAGTCAAGACTTATTCCTCGACTGGAATACTTTCTAGGAAGAATATTGTGCTGTCAGCCAATCGACCTCCTTTGCCACCAAAATGTTCAGCGCCTGTTTCAAGCAGATATTCGCAAAATTTCGAAGAGGAAGATGATATAAATGTGGGTTCCGATGATCCCATAGACGATGGTTACGAACATTCAGTTTCAAGCTACGAAAAAAGACGAAGGATGGAAGCTGATCGTTGGGAGTCTTTGCAAGACGATCTTGTTAATACTTACATCGAAGGATCGGCGATGAAGCCCAGCCAGTGTTGTGTAAAATGCAGCGAAGATGGACAATCTGACGTGCTTGCAACCATGCGGTATCCGGTCGTTTCGCTACAAAGTCGTTTCGCTACAGGTCGTTTCGCTACAACCTTAAGTCAGTTCGCTACATACATGAAGTACAAAGTCGTTTCGCTACAGGTCGTTTCGCTACAAACATGAAGTCAGTTCGCTACAAACATGAAGTCAGTTCGCTACAAACATGAAGTCAGTTCGCTACAAACATGAAGTCAGTTCGCTACAAACATGAAGTTAGTTCGCTACAGTCAGTTAGTTCGCTACAACTTGTTTTACTAAACTGAAATCTTTAAATAGCTTTATCTTACCGAAGAGGTGCCCTTTTCTGGAATGAAAGTGTATTTTCATAAAGTAGCAAACATTCTAAGGGTGTCCAGTCAAAATCAGTTATCAAAATCCGATCGAATCCCGAAACGCGTCAAAATAGCATTTTCTATTAAAAAAGCAAATATATTTGCACCTGACTACATGGCTTTCCCATGGATTATTTGCTTCCATGCACAACTGAAAAATAGCGCCGCGTTACCGAATCGCGCCCGAAAACGAGTCAAAAGAGAATGGGTTACAAATTTTTATTTTGATGTTTTAGCTGGGTTACAGTATTGTGAAAAACCGCAACGCGGGAAAAGTGCATGGATTCGATGACTTAGAGTTATTTATCAATATCCGAATCCAAAAACTCGTCAAAATGTTTATTTTGATAACGCTGTATTACTCAAAGATTTTGGCATTTGTGGTTAGTCTATTGTTGTCGTCAAGACAAAGCGATATTTCGGTCTTCGACTTTGGACAATAAGGGATGAGTCATAGACAGGAAAATATTGTAAAACAGTCTTATAGTTATTGTCAAAGATGCGTCAAATTTCTATTATAATGACTTAGAGTTATTGTCAAAGACCGAAACGCGTCAAAAGTGCATGGGTTGCTAATTTTTATTTTGATGACTAAAGATACTAAACGATGACTAAAGGCCAAGATGCGAATCGGCCACGCGACACGCCACGATCTTTCAGTTTTCGACGGCAAATAAATTTGATCCTGAAAATTCGCGCCGCGTGGCCTTTAGAGTTATTTTCAAAATCCGAAGCCTGAAACTCGTCAAAAGAGCATGGGTTTTTAGTTACCGATTTTTATTTTGATAATTTAGGGTTATTGTCAAAGACCGAAACGCGGGAAAAGTGCATGGATTGTCAATTATTATTTCGGTGACTTAAGAGTTATTGTTGTCGTCAAGACAAAGCGATGTTTCGGTCTTGGGTTTTGGAGAATAAGCGATAGACACGAAAATATTGCAAAACAATCTTAGTTATTGTCAATGAACAAATCTCGACAGCAAATAAATTTGCTCCTGGTATAATCTTTCAGTTTAAAATTCCATAACGACAGTACACCTTGACTCATCTGGTCTACATGGTCATGATTCAAAAATTTCCTTTCATGGACAGTTTTATTTGATTTTAAAAATTGCAAAACGTTTTGAAAAACTGAAAAGGCGTTGACGAATCGCGTTCGGTGTCTCTGGAGTTATTGTCAAAATCCGAATCCCGAAACGCGTCAAAAAAATTTTGATAACACGGTATGACTCGAAGGTGGGCGGTAATCGGTTGTTTGCGGTTCTATTGTTGTCGTCAAGACAAAGCGATGTTTCGGTCTTCGGTTTTGGATAATAATCGATGAGTCATAGACAATCTTATAAAAGGATATCGGATTGGACGATTTTCATTCATTCTAGACTTCAGGCAGTTGCGTTCACATATATTGTAAAACATATACCTCTCCATATACGTCTCAGACTCAGTATGTCTAAAGTTCAAGATGATTGTATTCAGTGTGGAAACCTCGTCAGGCCACGTCAAGAGGGTCTTCAGTGCGATAGTTGTGGCAAGTGGCAGCACAGAACGTGCAACACCGGCATCACTCAACGTGAGTATCGGCTAGCTGTCCAGACCGGGAGTACGATCGATTGGCAATGCAGATTGTGCACTGCAGGCAACACTGGCGAAGAGCATACAAGGACATCCGAGGACATCCAACAAGGTAGGATAAGTGTTTCTATATAACTTTTATAACAAAGGTGATGTTACACTGCACAACAGGAAAATATTTTTGTTTCAAGAAAAAATTTATTGATGATTGCATGCATCGTTTCGGGTGCAATTTTGAAAAAGCTTTCAAAATTGCACTGAATTTAGTTTTTCTGAATACGTTTTCTGAATACGTTTGTCCGGATCTCTATGATTAATCGTCTCTATAACGTTATCGAAACCTGAGTGATGTAATAAAAACACGAGAGAAGTGTAGGGATCAGCACGAGCTGCCGAGGAGAGTGTTTTCCCAACTTCTCGAGTGTTATATCTGAGATGAGATTACTGTGTATAATATTTAACGCGTTTTATAAGTCACGTCCACGTTTTACAATTCTGCGTTTTACAAGTCCGCGTTTTACAAGTCCGCGTTTTACAAGTCCGCGTTTTACAAGTCTGCGTTTTACAAGTCTGCGTTTTACAAGTCCGCGTTTTACAAGTCCAGTCCGCGTTTTACAAGTCCGCGTTTTACAAGTCCAGTCTAGTCCGCGTACGCGTTTTATGCCAACATTTTATTGCTCAAATTCCCGAATATTCCCGCACATCTGTGTTATTCTCTATAAAATATTGTTTTAACCACTCGATGATAAAATTCATATCTTCGTGCCAGCATGTAATATCTATATATACTAGCTGTCAGTAAAAACTAATATTTACATTTTTTGTTCTCTACCAGGTCACCTATATAGTGACTTGGTTGACATTTTAGCTAGTTTGGCAGATGATCCGTCATGTACAACAAATTCGCAATTCAATGCTATTCCAGTTGCGGAAAGTACGAGAATTGATGATGAACCTGAACAACAGGATCCAACCAATGATCAGTCTGACAGGAATGTTGGCAGTTTTGGTAATCCCAGCGAAGATTCCTCACTTGACGATCCAACCAATGGTCAGTCTGAAGTCGGTAATCACAGCGAAGAGTCCTCACTTGATGGTCCAACCAATAATCAGTCTGAAGTCGGTAATCACAGCGAAGAGTCCTCACTTGATGGTCCAACCAATAATCAGTCTGAAGTCGGTAATCACAGCGAAGAGTCCTCACTTGATGGTCCAACCAATAATCAGTCTGAAGTCGGTAATCACAGCGAAGAGTCCTCACTTGATGGTCCAACCAATAATCAGTCTGAAGTCGGTAATCACAGCGAAGAGTCCTCACTTGATGGTCCAACCAATAATCAGTCTGAAGTTGGTAATCCTAGCGAAGAGTCCTCACTTGATGATCCATCCATCCACGAGCAGTCTTCAAGTTTTACACTGACCTATGAGATAGTAGAACAAAGTACGAAAAGAGGGCGGCAGAAACTAATCGACAGTAGAGGGTACACCTACCATGTCCAGAGACGACGAGGTGTCACTACAGATTGGCAGTGCACAGTACGTGGAAAAGTCAACCCATGTAGAGCCAGGATAATCCAACGTGGAGTTGCAAATTTCGAACCAGGTCCACACAGCCATAACCATCCCGCAGAAGTTGGAGCAGCAATGGTGGCCAGAGTGACTGCCCATGTGAAACACAAAGCAGTGGAAGATGTGTTTAGATCAGCAGCAGCTATTGTTGATGAGGTAAGTATTCCACAATTTAAATTTCACAATTTGTACCTATTTAAAATAAGAAAATCCAAATCAGTACAAATCGTGATTAAAAAAATTGTTATCTAAAAGGTTTGTTTTGGTTCATCTTTGTTGTATAGGTTTGTCTTGAAGAACTTAAAGACATACCATGTCCTAGTCTGCCAAAGCCAGAATATATTGCTCGTCAAGCAAACAGGATGCGTCAACGGCTTAGACCGACAGAACCAACTACCTTGGACTTTGATCTCGAAGAAGACCATATTCCAGATGAATTTCTTCGTGCAGATGTCTGTGCTCGTGACCGCCGCCATCTCGTGTTTGCAACAAAGGAACAACTACAGCACCTTAGTAAGGCCAAAACGTGGTATATTGATGGCACTTTTAAACTATGTCGTCCTCCCTTCTCGCAGCTCCTGACAATAAATGCTTTTGTAAGGAAAGACGACTGTGTCAAACAAGTTCCTCTCTTGTTTGTGATCATGTCTGGGCGGAAAAAACTGGATTATCGAAAGGTAAAACAACTATAACAAATTACATAAATTTTAGTATGAGAATTATATTTAATTAATATAAACCGACTATTACCTATTACTTACCTAGAGTTTTATCTTCAGGTAATGGAAGCAGTGCTAGGTATGATCCCCTCTTCACGTGCATTGAAGAAGATAACCATAGATTTCGAAGCAGCATTATGGAGTATTCTAAGGCAACTGCTACCTGATGTCAAGCTAATGGGTTGTGTATTCCACTGGACTCAAGCGTTGTGGAGAAAGGTCAGTTGGGCTCAGTTCAAATGTGAAACGTCCCATGTGTCAAATCTAATAAAATAGACTGTCGCTTAGGACTAATCTTAATTATGTTTTTTATATTTGTGTTTGTGGTATACCAGTATATGCATTATTTCATTGGATTACTAGTCTATTAAATATGGTAATAAATTTGAAAAAATAATCAAGATTAAATTATTATTTTAAATTCGTTTTCTTATTTTAGGTTCAAGCATTAGGTCTTCAAAGGTGCATATACCAATGACCGTTGGTACCTACATGTTCGTAAAAAAGATCATGGCCTTACCATTTCTACCCAATAGGAAAATTTCACCAATGTTCGCTACATTAGAGGGTGAAGCGTCAACACCACAACTGCAGGAATTTATGCAGTACGTCAAGTCCACATGGATCGAAAGTGACACATGGCCACCATCATCTTGGAGTGTGTACATGCAGTCTGTACGCACAAACAATGATGTCGAGGGATGGCATCATGGTTTGAACCGCCGTGCATCTGGAAAGTCGCAGCTTCCACTGTACCTGCTTATTAACCTGCTGCACAGAGAGGCCTGTTTAATTTCTCTTCAAATCCGACTAGTGTCTGAAAAGAAACTGAGGAGAATTCAGCGTAAGAAGTACAGGAACCTGCAGTCAAGATATATATAATATATTCCGACAATCCATTTTGTATTAAAGTACGAAGTGGCTATTTGTACTGGAGTCAAAAGATTTTCCACAATTTTCTAATAAGTACTTGTTGCAAATGATTTTCATTACTCTTATACGAATTTCTAGACTCTCTACTCACCACAGTTTATCGACACTAAAGCAAATGTCTTTCGTATTTACGACTGAAAACTAACACGCGGGAACCAGCACGTCAACACACACTCCAAGGAAAATGCATAGAAATCCGAGATATTATGGATCATATTTGTTTGCTTTTTTACCATTTCCACTCAGCGCTGGTTCCCGCGTGTGAGCCCGCGTGTTATTTTTCAGGCGTATAAAATAGGAAAGACATTTGCTAAAGTGTCGATAAAGTGATAAACGTATGCCTAAAGCTGGTTACTTCATGTAAGCCTCTCCCCAACACAACTATAATCCTAACCAAAATTTTGTGTCGAGACACAAAAATCGGCATACATGAAGTAGTCCCCTGATAAACTATCTAGAAATTTGTTTTACGAACGATGGGAACGCTTGTCGGAATCGCAAATATAGTACTAGAGGTAGAGTAATGAAAATCATTTGAAACACGTACTTAATTATTAGAAAATTGGGGGAAATCTTTTGACTCATGTACAAATAGCAAATGGAACTCCCCGTACAACTCCAGTACGAATAGCCACTTTAGTGTGTTAAAGTATCTGTTATTTGTGACGACTAATCAGTTTATATAGCTGTAGCGAAACGACTTCATGCTTGTAGCGAAACGACTTCATACATGTAGCGAAACGACTTCATGCTTGTAGCGAAACGACTTCATACGTGTAGCGAAACGACTTGTAGCGAAACGACTATGTAGCGAAACGACTTCATACCTGTAGCGAAACGACTTCATACCTGTAGCGAAATGACTTGTAGCGAAACGACTATGTAGCGAAACGACCGGTAATCAACCATGCGGTGCTCTGACTGTGGACCGAACCAGTTTTTTTGTAGTGACTGTGCCGAAAGCCTTCACAGAACCAGAAACTTGTTTCATATCGTCGAAGTTTGGAGAGTGAGTAACTTGTTTGAAACATAATGAACCACTAGAGTTGGACAGTCTTGTAATTTCTAAACGCCTGAATGACTGAACTTTAGGATTGTCCAACTCTAGGATTGATTTACATTGTACCTAGGATATCTCCATTCCCCTTGGATTATTTTATATAGTTAAAACACTAAAATATTATGTCAATTATGAAAGATCCTTAGTACTTCCCATAGGATAAATTGAGAAACAATAGCCCCATCCCAAAGATATACAGATCTCTCAATAGATAAGATAAAGATGGGGTATCTCTCAATAGATAAAATAGGATGGGGTGCATGTTTAAAATAGAATGTCCCATTGGTTGTGCAAGTTTCAATGGTCAAGGTTAGGATTCTTTTGCGATATTGGATGAAATTACAATTGTAAAACAGACAATATACAGTTATTGGATGAGGTTGATCATGATATCTTGTGTTATATCAATGCCGAGGTTTGTGTTATATGGCAAAGGCTGAGGCAGATAACACAATCCAAGGCTTGATAACACAAGATATCATACGAAAACTGAATTCAATAATTGTTTTATTATACAATTATAAGAAAAGTTATGAAAAACTATAAACTCAGATAATTAACAATTACATCACCTACAGACAATTTTTGATATTTTGAAGGTGGCAAGACATGTAAGTTTTCTAGCCAATCACAATTGAGATTGTAGGAGTATTGTATAACAATAACCTTGTCCTTTGTTATATTCATCCAACATCAAAATGGAATAAACTACAGATACAGCAAGTATATATTACTTTCATAATTTGGAGTTGCAATTATGGCATTCAGTACCAGTGTTTCAGTATGATTATTTGTAATTTTGTTAAAGTATATTTTCATTCAATTGATATGCCAAATGTTACATGATTACAATATACAGTACACGTACGTACCTGTTTTTGATACATGTTATCAGATCTACATATTCTATGTATTTTGCATTGTTAGTTTTAAATTATATTTATTTTATTCTTATATATTTTATAATTGCCAAGAATGATGAAATGTTTGTCCCACTAATGCTTGGAAATGTACTTGAGGATCCACATCATGTGAAATGCCCTACTACAGAGACTCGCCTTATTACTTGTGTTGACCAAAGGGGTAAGTGAGGTTGTTGACTAATTTAATTAAGGAAATTCCAAATTGTGTATTCTAGTAAAATTTTTAATATTTTGCCAAAACATTAATTTTATTACATATATATATATATAGGTTGTCAGCATTTAAAACAAATTCAATTTTGTAAATGCAAGACTGATGCAGCAACATTAGTGAGACTCAAATTGTGGCCAGGATCCCCAGCTAAGCCTAAAGTTGCATTCCATTTTAATTTAATGCATCTGGCAGAGACATTTTTACTGGAAAGCCATGTATCTCTACACAAGTTCTGTGCCTCAATTGAAATACAATATCCTACTATGTTACCCAAGCTGGTATTGTACATGTTATATTTTTGTTGCATGTTTTGTATTATTACTAACAAAATATCATCAATTAACAATAAAGGTGGGAAAATTTGATGTTATATAATGATCTTGGATACATCTTTGAATATGTACATTGTGTAGAAACTACATAACTGTATGTGTATTTACTATCAGAGTAGTAGTTTCTGCAAACATATTAGCTGAATCAAACTTATTAGCATCCCTATAACATGGATGCACTGTATGTAACATTATGTGTAATATAAACTTTCTCCTTGCTACTAGATAAAAAACATTTATGCAATTCTGAATAGTGGGTCATTTGATGAATTCCGGTAAGACTTTTTCAGTTGAATTGGCTATTTCTCTTGACATGTCGAGGGACAAGTTCCCATAGTGATTTCATTTTACAACTATAATCATACATTCATCGATAGAGGGTGTGCAGATTTTTCAGGGGGGTGCACCCATCCACCACCAACTTAAATTATGTCAAAATGCCATAAATCATGAAAATTTTAATATACACTGGTTGATGTTGACTTTTTCCGTGGGCTGCTAATTTTCTCAGGGGGGAGGGTGTGCACCCCCTGCACCCCACCCCTAGATCCACCTATGTAACCATAGTGATTTAACAACTGTTATATATGGTTTGGTTAATTTTCAGGAAAAAAATGTGTTGGTACATCAAATTAACCAGCCATCGCTACCACCATTACCTTGCTCAATATGCATTTTTTATCCTAATTTGTTGTGTTACTTATCTTGAATGTAAATTACATATCTCTAATGTTTTAGATATTTCAAGCATAATATTAGATCATTGGATGTTATTAGCAGTGGTTTAGTGGATTATACAAAATGTGCACTTTGTCCACAAGTAAGTAGTCAATGGCCAGTTAACTATTACTATACTGTATGCATGGATGCATTATATCAGGCTACAAATTGTGTATATATCTGTAATGCATGTTTTGGTAGGAAAATAGGATTAGTCTAAAACAGATTCTTACAGGTATTTGAAAAATATTTTTATTTTAATCCATACTGCCTGTTGTCTAATTAGAAAAACTGGTGATACACATTCATGATTAAACAGTGAATTGTAAAATAATTAAAACACTGTGATTGGTCAGAGTCAGTGTTCTAATTATTTTACTAATTACAATACTGAGCAACCACCTCTTGTATACAACCAGCTCTCATACACAACCACGGCACCTCTAATATACAACCACTTTAATTAGCGAGCAGCAGTCCAAATTACAGCTTAATTATAACTTTTGTGGTGATGTCTCTTAAGAAACGACCACCTCCCATGACTTACTACTTCTACTGACATGTACTGTACTGTATGCTTCACATTTTGGATGAATGCTAAATAAAATAGTGGTACTAAGTATGTCTGTTGCCAACCAAGACATCAAGCATTATGTTTGGATATACAGTATATCCTTTTTAATCCACTCCCTTTAACGACTAATTACCAAGTGCTACAACTTGAGTTCTGTCTTTTACAGGATGGTGAGTCTGGTGTAATTATACATTCAATGGATGCTTGTTTTGGGTTAACACGTAAGAAGAATGCATGGATGCCTATTATTTGCCGACCAAGATGAAGTTGACAATTTTGTCGATAATTATAGCAATTCCAAAAAGCAAAAGGCAGAGGAGGTACTGTATTGAAAATTTAATTTTGGACATTTACTGTACAATTTGACAAACATAATGAGTCACCAGAACAGTTTGCACCAATTACAGCTGATCTGGCATGTGATGATAGACTACTGTATGTAATATTAAATAGATGATTAAAACATATCAATCAATTTTCATCATCACTGATTGGCTAATGACATCATCATTAAATTTAATTTTATAGCCATTCATTGGCTACAATCTTCTCTTGTGCATTATTTTTAATACAATTTTTAGAGTTGTCAAACCTTTAAGGCTGGAGAAGTGACAGAAGCCCTTCGATCAAAAGGGAAAAATAGTCTGTTTGATGAGAAAGGTGTTTTTGGAAGTTGTTGTAGTCGTCATACTCATCCGGGAAAATTTTTTAGTATTAAACATGGAGAAAGGTAAATAGATAATAATGACTTTTAAATTACTTTAACATGGCTGAATGGTTGTTAATTACTGTAGTATTGAAACATCTGAAATATTCAGCTACATGTACATACATGTACACTCAAGGCAGTGTGCAGTATCATATTACTGTACCAAACTTGTACTGTAACTGCAAAGTCATTGCAGGAAGGTGTATATTAGTTAGCTGAAAGGGTGCACTGTACAACATAATGCAAACTGTGTATACTGTAGGATGTTACCTACATTATTAATCCCACATTTCAATTTTTTTAGGATTTCATATTCAATATTTGAGTTGCAAAGACTCTTACAAGCATGTGAAAGAAATCCAGATATTGACTTGAAAATTATGTATGACATTGGTTGTGTTCTTTCATCGCATCTTAAGGTATTTTGTATGCATATGATAATTGTGTAATTATGTTCTAATTGTGTAATTGTGTAAATTTCTGTGCAGTGGAAAGAAAGAAAACTACCAATTACAGCAGGCCTCATCAGAGCATGCAATCGCTGCTCGCAGGCAGATTTTTAATTTTTGCACAAATTTTTGCACGCACATTTCCGACTTTTAAATTCTGCTCAAAATATTAATAAGGCCTGAGTTACAGTAATAAAAAATGTACATGCATTGATCATCCACATCCCACAAAATATGAACGAGGATTTACTATATACCAATTAACTTTTCTGAGTTTCCTTTCATGAATTTGTATAATTTCAATTGTTTGACCCATATTTATTCCAACTGTATGCTGAATTTTACACATAGATTAAATAATGTTCTACTGAAGGAATCAAAGTCGTACGTGTATACTGTATGTTCATTATATATGCTATCAAACAATTGTACTAATTGTTTATCTTGTTAGTTATAGCCATAGGTACTTATTAGTTATTGTTAGCAGTATGTTAAGTTATTGATAGCAGTATGTAAAATATGTATGTATTTATTCTTACTGAACAAGTTGATCTGTGTAAAGATTATTGATAATAATAGTAGTTTGATTATCATTTTTTCTTTTTCATGGATTTATCTTTTACGTTACTAATATCATACTTTATTTCTTATTTTTATATTTTAAGGCAAATGGTCAGCAAGAGACACTTTCAAATCTGACTATTTCTATCCCCATTTTCCATTGTTACGGTCACAAAGCTTCTTGCCAGGTTTGATATTATTAAGTATATACAGTTAACAGCAAAAATTAAATTTCTCTGGAGGCACTTACCTGAAGGTTAGGCGTACGTATTTCTCACTGATGGGAGAAAGGATCAGCATGGTGAATTATCATCATGCATTGTCATCTGCACGAGACTAAGCATATTTTCTCTACAATACTGTACATGCCAAACTAAAATTGAATCTTGTTAAACCCAATTGCACTGCAAATGATTAATCATTTATGAAAATTATGTTTATGTTTCACAGGTAGAATTTAGTCCAAGGAGACTTGAAGGTTTTGGGCTTACTGATGGGGAGGCTATTGAGAGGTTGTGGTCTTATCTTCGTCGATTTTCTTCTATTACAAAGGAAATGTCAGCCAGTCGAAGAATAGATTTGCTTACAGATGCCCTTCTTCACTTGTCAAGGAAGAATTTTGAAAATGCTGGTTGGTGTAGTCAATTGTTATTTAGACATTATTTATATTGTTAGCATAGAAGGAAGTACGGTTGCACATGCAGTAAGCACGTTGCCCATCACTTTGCCCTGAGATTTGAAGTTAAGTCCTGTTGCTGCACAGGGTTAGTACTTAATGCTGGCTGACCGTCTGGTAACCATCGTGTTGACTCCCGAGCTTCATACCCCAGTGCATGAGTAAAGTTGTTGTCGGTGGTGGTTGTTTCCCCTCTGTAAAGTCAACACTTACAGTAGATCATAGCTGTACTCTGTAGTCAGACATGGGTCGTATGGCGGCTGCCTGGAGCAACTTTAATATGCATTCGTCCTGGCCACGTTTAATCTGCGTCCTTCTCAATTCAGCACGATATCAAGAATTATATCGATAATTATCCAGACCTCGGTCTTTATTATCCGCCTCAGCCTTCGGCTTTGGGACCTCGGTCTGGATAATTATTGATATCATGCTCAGCCTCATTCAATAATTATCATTTTTCTGTAGACCCGGAGCGAGGGGAATTCGACGAAATATTACCCCGAGGGATGATCGCCCGAGGGATATATTATATCATCGCGAGGGGTAATATTTCGACGAATCCCCAAGCGGAGGGTCTATAAATGATATATTATACCGAAACAATCTTGAATGCGGTCTTGAAACGTCTTGTTGTTTCTCCATTGCTTACATGCTCGTCTTGGTTTACGCGCTTGTATTGGGTACGAGCGGGGCATTCGAACTCGAATCACCCGGTGTACAGTGTATTCGTCATCAGCGGGTGATTCGAGTTCAAACCACCCGCTGATGACGTCTCAACGCGGGATTCGAGGTTAAAGCGGGGATTTCGAGTTTAAGTTGACTGGTCACGTGGTACAAATCTAGCTCTTTGATTGGATAATTTATAGTTGAGGTACAATATTTGTTTACTATTAGTAGTAAAAATTGTTATCTTTGTCCCAAAACACGAATACAGTATACCATATTATAAATCTAAATTTAGAATGTTTTAGTTAACTTACCTGTACTAGTAAACTTTGCTGTGTATTACAGGCTATTTACTGAAGACTAAATTAAAGCGCTGCAAAGAAGTAAAAGGAAAAACACAGGCACAATTACAAGAAACGTTTGGACAACTTTCCGGTAAGCCCTATTGATTAGTGATTTATAAAAGCTATGTGCTTCTTTATGTGTTAGTGCGTATATTTGTATATGTATGACATGTATACATACTTTGCTTATATTTCGTAGTTCCATACAGTTGCGACATTGTCGATAACTGGGCAGATAGGGAAAAAGAGATCATACTAACCAAGCAGCAAGGTATAGGTTTTGAAATACTATATATTCACTGCAATAACTTAATTGGATGGGAATTTATAATCTCGTTCCACACACACACCATTCCACACAACGTAAGGGAAGTGAAGTCTTATAATTTCTTTTCTATTGTCTGTTTTTCTTTATTTAAAGAAAATACCATGACTTTCCACAGGTGCCATATACTTTTATTTGGTTGTTTAGGAAAGAAGCAATACAAAGAAAGCTGGCAAGAAAAATATGTTAGGAATATACTACACTTTAAACAGTTAAGGTTAGGATACATGTACATTGTAAATCGTTTTCTGTTTTCTGTTTACATCAATTCCCAAAATATACAACGTTAGACGGTCTGACGGCAAGGAGTGTATGGACGAACATGCATACATTATTATTGGTCCATGTGGTTTTGTAATAAGGAAAAAATCCTCACTCGTGCACCCACTTTCTCTATGTATATAGGAACACCTGTCTCGGTTTATGTAAGTGGTTCGTGGAGAGAATTCAAATAGAAAAATTGTTTTCTTTATTATATAGAAGTGTTGCTGCATGTGGTAGCTATGAAAAAGTCGACGAACCAATCACTGAAGAATCATCAGTCCACGAAATAACGAAGAAACTTTACAGGTACAGGCTCTATAAATGTCCGCCAATTAATACATTATTTTCATTTCAATTAGCCCTTCGAACATCGTTATTGTATTGTCTTTATCATTAAAAATACGTTTTGCATAAGAACTACCCTCGAAACTTCATAAGGATATATATATTAAATTGGCGGTCATTCATGAATAGGATCTACATGTAAGTAAGTAATGATTTTTTTCCTTTTCATGGTTTACACATGTAGTGTCGATAAGTCGTTACGGAATATCGAAGCAAAATATGCTGTACAGAAGCGTTGGAATCCAGGTGATAGGGAATTTGATTGTGCCGCATTAAAAATCGAAACTCGAAGACGTGCTGAAGTATTGAACCATTTACACTCCCTTTCTGTCGAGAGATATTTCCTACTGACATTGAAAAAGAAGTATGCAGGTAGTTATTTGATTGTGCCTTCTTTAGGCAGCGTTTACACTAGAGTAAAAGTAACCGGATTCACATTGTTTTGCATTCTCATGGGAGTAAAAAAACAATACGAATCCTATTCCTTTTGCTCTAGTGTAAACGCAGCCTAAAAGTGCCTATAATTTAAATGAATTCCGAAAATGATTAGCAATGGTAATTTAGAGCTTTTTCATATCTCACGTCGTTCTTGAGATCTTTAGATTTATATGATATGAAGTAGCCTACGACGTCAAGATGTTTCTACATTTTTAGAAACTCAAGTGAATTAGAAATAATAAATTAATTTGGCATCGCCATTTCGATGTAATGTTGTTAGGTGTCACGAAGTGTCGTACTGTGCAAAGTTTCAAGTGATTTCGTTCAATAATCTCAAAGATACATGTGTACTTGATTTTCTAAAAATGAAGAAACGGCTTGACGTCATAAGTTATTCATTTGCATATCACCAAAAAACAGTATATAACAGTCAAACCATTCAATAAGATACTGTATTTTGTACTGTATATTTATGGTAATGTTACACGGGTCGATTTTTAACGGCGATTTTTAATGCAACTATATTGTAGTAGGAAAAATCGATGCATGTATCACGCCATTTCTTAATGAGTTTTAGCAAAATATTGTTGTGGCAAAATGTTGCGTTAAAAATCGTCATTAAAGCGGAACTGTACCCAAAAAATATATTACTTTTAAATAAAAGGCCTTCAAGCATAATGTTTAGAAATGTTAATAGTTTTACGGTATCTGCTCTTCTACTCGAGAAATAACGTTTTATGCTTCTGGACGCCGCCATTTTCGAGTTTGTTCGACGGCTCAAGATTGATGTACAGCGGAGGTTTTCTTTTCAATATTGACGTCATTGAGTGCTTGTCTTTTGTTCCTTGCACTTAAGTGATGTCAAAATTGAAAAGAAACCCCCGCTGGACCTCGATTCTGAGCATCGAGCAAACTCCTCGACCTCCCGGACCTCGATTCTGAGCGTCGAGCAAACTCCAACATGGCGGCGTCCAGAAGCATAAAATACGTAAAACTATTGACATTTCTAAACTTTCTACTAAAAGAACTTTCATTTAAAAGTAATTTATATTTTGGGTACAGTTCCCCTTTAAGATATACTGTATGTGTATTTTTCAGCCGGACAAGCAATCGCTATTCGTTTAACGAAGCAAATCACAAAGATTACCAACAAAATCAAGTTATCTATTGAAAAAAGCAACGCTACAACGGATTCTCTCCGAGAACATATCCTTGGATTACCTGAACGACTCACTTTCAACGATGCTAAGGATCCTACGTCAGAGCTGTATTCCGATGTTGATAGCGCATATGGAAATCTTGAATCATCGCAAAATGATATTCCTATTTACGTGAAACGTAAAGCGATCGATTTGCACTGTTTCGCCAAACGATGTGAGGAGGAAGAAAAACTTCTGGAACTCGAAATGGAAAGACTGGTGTTTTATTACAACGACATGAATTGTAAGATCGACCAACAGATTGTCCAGTTAGGTGATTTAAGTGAAACCAATCACATGTTTTCCTTGGGTGCAAGACATGAGTTATTACTTTTGCGTACGAGACTTGGAAACAAACTGTTCGATGTAAAAAAAGAATTTGAAATTCCTCCTGGAGACACAGTTGAGGTCAAGGCTGAATTTTGGAGTTTATCACAGACTGATGTCCAAAGTTTCATTGAATCCGAACCTTCGTTAAACTACGATTCCGAACAATCTGAAAATGAAGAGGACGTTGAAGAGCTATCCGATGTTGAAACTGATTGTGAATAGAATAGTTAACACTTGTATGCTCAACTCTCGTGTAATATATTCTGTACTTTAAATTTATATTTAGAACTAACTATCGCCTGGAAAACGCTAAAAAATCCATAGTAGTAATCTAATAATAATCTAATTCGCCATTCCGATGTTGCGCTAGAGACCTGGTATTGGCGAGATTGACATTGTATCACGGAACTGTTTTAGGGGACGCAAACAGAAGACTTGTCCCCAAAAGCAGTCCCATTATGCAATGTCAACCCCGCTATTACCAGGTTCTAGCGCAACTTCGGAATGGCGAATTGTTTTGTAGAAACTACCATTCAGGCGCTATTTTTTAGAATGATTTCTAAAAACGAAGCAGAAGCATTTTTTTTTGTTTCGAAAATCTCGGCCTGACCATGTCGTTTATCACTACTTGGTATCCATATCAGATTGCATTTATGGTAGCAGTAGATAACAACGAGTTTCTATTAATACATAACATTTTAGCAATTTGAAATTGAGCCATCTGCTCCATGACAGTCGCGTACAAACAAACGCGATGGTGTAGAGTAATAGTTATGAGTGTAGCCTGTGTGTCTGTGTGTGTATCATACATGACACAGATCCTTTATTCCTTAGATTCGTAATGCAAATTTTCTACTTAGGGGTCGTCTATTACGTTATAATAAATGGATGATCCCTAAACAAATTAGGTTTAAGGATTGCCTTCCCTGCCCTGCCCTCGCCCCTGCCTCGTGTGCGTATGAGTGCTATTCAAATTTTAATCACAAGCAAATCAGGAGTGTGTCCGAAATTGCACGTCAAACCATGTTGCTATGTACCAGTAAATAAGTAATAATACTCAATAATATGCAAGAAAACGGTCAAGATAAATTTACTTGAAAATACTAGTTCACGATGTTAACGGCCAACAACCTGCATGGCAGGACTGTAAATGTCAGAGTTCCCAGTGGAAGTGGTGGAAATTTTTAATTTACCGTATTAACGATATAAATATTCTACCATGAAAGTCCTTGGCTGGAAGGATTATAAACAATCCTTGATGGGTTCAATTCCCATCACTTTCCTGTAGAATAGAAAAATCGTTCAATATCCGCATATTCTGCACACAAAATACCTTGTCTCAAGGGTGTCCAGGCTTTTCTCCGTTCTTCAAAGGGTTGTACATTAATTAAAGGTGTAACCGATAAATATAGGTTAGCAAATAGAAATTAGCTAACTTCTTTCGATTGGTAAGGCGTTTTAATAACGTCATAGTGACGTATAGGATCAACACAAATGCGCTATAATTTTCGATCTTTTTATTTAAAATGATATTTAATCAGGGTTCCCATGTCTCCTAAGAGTTTTTCAATAGGGCCCTGTCTAAAATACAGTATAAAAATACAATATTGATATGAATACAACATGAAATGACCAGTAAATATAAATTTCAATAACTCATTAATATTCATTAACCAAATTGTCCAATCACATTTCCGTATTTAGTCACGCGCAAGGCTTTTATACCTGATAAAACATGAATACTAATCAGCATGAAAATTATAAAAAGTCTCTACGAACTTCCTGCTAATTTGCATTTCATACATCAACTCAAAGACCATATTTGCATACCCAACTATGCGAATCGAAAACAATCGATTTACATTGTTCTAAATCAACCCAATTTACCTCTAATAGAAACCAGTACACTCCCTAGTGATTACAATCAATTGTTTTTGAAGCTATTTAAAACACTCGAACTCGCGTTTTATCATATCTAAAATGCTCGCTCTGCGCGCTCGCATTTTAAATATGATAAAACGCTCCTTCTCGTGTTTTAAATACTACATAAAGTACACTGAGTCTGACTATAAATATCGGGCCGGCGAACTGATTGACATTCTAATATTTTAGTTGCGTCTGCACCAAAAGAATCCACCAGTTCTAGCAAGATTAGCATCATCGGACAGTTTTAGGGGGACCAATTCTTGTTTATAATTATTCGTTGTTATACGCGTGTACATGTACATTAAATTACATACACAAAGAGATGACAATAATCGTTTATACGACAAGTCCTCCCATCTTAAATGAGATAAACCCCTTTACGCAATTGTTTCTGAAACAACATTAAATTTCAGCAATGTAACTAACTTTTGGATTCAGAAAGATGTTCGAAATTTCAGAAAAAAATATTAAATCGCATGCAGTTAGTGAATTGCAAGTTAGCTTGTGATATGGGATTCAGCTTCTGTGACTAAACCTTATAATGGAGAAATATACCCGTTTTTACAAAACACAAAGGAATAACTCTAACAACGGAATTTTGGTATTATTACTAACTTTTGGATTCAGAAAGATGTGCGAAATTTCAGAAAAAAATATTAAATCGCAGTTAGTGAATTGCAAGTTAGCTTGTGATATGGGGTTCAGCTTCTGTGACTAAACCTTATAATGGAGAAATATACCCCGTTTTTACAAAACACGAAGGAATAACTCAAACAACCCGAAATTTTGGTATTCTTACTAACTGTTGCATTCAGAAAGATGATCGAAATTTCAGAAAAAAATATTAAATCGCAGGTAGTGAATTGCAAGTTAGCTTGTGATATGGGGTTCAGCTTCTGTGACTAAACCTTATAATGGAGAAATATACCCCGTTTTTACAAAACACGAAGGAATAACTCAAACAATCCGAAATTTTAGTATTATTACTAACTTTTGGATTCAGAAAGATGATCAAAATTTCAGATAAAAATATTAAATCGCAGTTAGTGAATTGCAAGTTAGCTTGTGATATGGGGTTCAGCTTCTGTGACTAAACCTTATAATGAGAAATATACCCCGTTTTTACAAAACACGAAGGAATAACTCAAACAATCCGAAATTTTAGTATTATTACTAACTTTTGGATTCAGAAAGATGATCGAAATTTCAGAAAAAAATAATAAATCGCAGTTAGTGAATTGCAAGTTAGCTTGTGATATGGGGTTCAGCTTCTGTGACTAAACCTTATAATGGAGAAATATACCCCGTTTTTACAAAACACGAAGGAATAACTCAAACAACCCGAAATTTTGGTATTCTTACTAACTGTTGCATTCAGAAAGATTAGCGAAATTTCAGAAAAAATATTAAATCGCAGTTAGTGAATTGCAAGTTAGCTTGTGATATGGGGTTCAGCTTCTGTGACTAAACCTTATAATGGAGAAATATACCCCGTTTTTACAAAACACGAAGGAATAACTCAAACAACCCAAAATTTTGGTATTATTATTAACTTTTGGATTCAGAAAGATGATCAAAATTTCAGAAAAAAATATTAAATCGCAGTTAGTGAATTACAAGTTAGCTTGTGATATGGGGTTCAGCTTCTGTGACTAAACCTTATAATGAGAAATATACCCCGTTTTTACAAAACACGAAGGAATAACTCAAACAACCCAAAATTTTGGTATTATTACTAACTTTTGGATTCAGAAAGATGATCGAAATTTCAGAAAAAAATAATAAATCGCAGTTAGTGAATTGCAAGTTAGCTTGTGATATGGGGTTCAGCTTCTGTGACTAAACCTTATAATGGAGAAATATACCCCGTTTTTACAAAACACGAAGGAATAACTCAAACAACCCGAAATTTTGGTATTCTTACTAACTGTTGCATTCAGAAAGATGAACGAAATTTCAGAAAAAAATAATAAATCGCAGTTAGTGAATTGCAAGTTAGCTTGTGATATGGGGTTCAGCTTCTGTGACTAAACCTTATAATGAGAAATATACCCCGTTTTTACAAAACACGAAGGAATAACTCGAACAACCCAAAATTTTGGTATTATTACTAACTTTTGGATTCGGAAAGATGATCGAAATTTCAGAAAAAAATATTAAATCGCAGGTAGTGAATTGCAATTTAGCTTGTGATATGGGGTTCAGCTTCTGTGACTAAACCTTATAATGGAGAAATATACCCCGTTTTTACAAAACACGAAGGAATAACTCAAACAATCCGAAATTTTAGTATTCTTACCCTTCGACCAAATGCTCCATGGTTTAATGATAGTTTAAGAGTTATGAAGAAACAAAAACGACAGTTTGAGCGTAAATTTCTCTCTACACGCCTTCAGGTTCATCACCAATTGTACAAGGAACAATGTCGTATATACGCAAAGGCAATTGATTTAGCAAAAACAGAATATTATAAGGCAAAGATATCTAACTCTGATCAGAATCAGCTATTTCACATGATTGAGGGCATGTTCCGAGTAAAATCTATTCCTTTATTGCCATCACATGATTCTTCATATGACCTGGCTGATGCTTTTAGTTGTTATTCTTCAACTAAGATTCAGTTACTTCGAGATAAACTTACAAGTACACATGAGTCAGTTAAAAAGCTATCTATAGCAGTTGCCTCTCCTTGTTGTAAAAGCTCACTCAGTGAATTTACTGCTGTATCTGAAAGCTTTGTCTGTAACACTATCAAACAGTACTCGTCTAAGTCCTGTGCCTTAGATCCTATACCTACACATCTGCTAAAGGAATCTCTTGACGTGTTAGCTGCCCCAATTACTGACATTATCAACTCATCTTTGTCCACAGGAGTATTTCCTCTTTCACTTAAGAAAGGTCTCATCTGCCCATCTATTAAAAAACCTACTAGTGATAAAGAGCTATTCCCTAACTATAGACCTATTACTAACGTGGCTTTCTTGTCAAAAGTATTAGAGCGGATTGCTGCCAGACAAACAACAGACTATCTTATTGAGAATAACCTCCTTGCAAAAATGCAATCTGCTTATAGACTCTTTCATAGCACAGAGACAGCAGTTCTGCGTGTTTTCAATGACATCCTTAATGCACTTGATGAAAATCAGGAAGTAGTGTTGGTACTGTTGGACTTATCATCTGCGTTCGACACCATTGACCACACCGTTCTATTGGAGAGACTTCAGCATCGTTATGGGTTTAGTGGAACTGTACTAGCCTGGTATCACTCATACCTTTCTGATCGGGTACAGTCAGTTATGGTGAAGAATACGCATTCCTCAAACAAACCATTGCAATATGGTGTACCTCAGGGTTCTGTACTGGGTCCACTTCTCTTTTCACTCTTCTTTGCGCCATTGGAAGATGTGATCAAAGCCCATGGCCTTGATTGCATAATGTACGCTGATGACACACAGCTGTATATACCTATAAAATCTCCACGTGATCGACCTGCTGCTCTAGCTAAACTTGAGTTATGTATTAAGGACATCACCATCTGGTGTACTATGAATGGTCTTATATGCAATCCGAGTAAAACCGAGATTGTCCATCTATCATCACGTTTTATGCATTGTGAACCAATGCCAGAAATATGTGTCAATGATGTGAAAATCCAACCGGCTCCGGTTGCACGTGATCTCGGTGTTGCTGTAGATAGACATCTAAAATTAAATACTCATGTAAATAACATCTGTAAATCGGCCACTTTTGCTATCAGAAAATATCGGCAAGATCAGGAAATATTTGAGTAAAAAGGAGTGTGAGAAGTTGGTGCATGCATTCATAACATCAAAACTTGACAGCTGTAATAGCATCCTATATGGCTTACCAGAAGCTGAAATGAGCAAGTTACAACGAATTCAAAATACAGCTGCAAGACTTGTAACGGGGGTTAAAAAATCGGAGCATATCACCCCTTGTGCTTCGTAATCTTCACTGGTTGCCGGTGAGATCAAGGATTGTATTTAAGATACTAATAATAACTTTCAAGGCTTTGCATGGCCAGGCGCCTGTTTATATTACTGATTTGCCTAAATAAAATAAACCTACTCGTGCTTTGAGATCATCAGACCGTAATCTTCTACTTGAGCCAAAATCCAAAACGGTGACTCATGGAGACAGAGCGTTCTCGGTTTCGGCACCAAAACTGTGGAATTCATTACCAGAGGAAATTAGAAGCTTTGATATGTTGGGTATAATTTTAAGTCAGCAGTGAAGACTTTTCTTTTTTAAAATTAATAGTTGTTTTTTTGTTCATAGTGGTAATATGATATATGATATGTAGTAGGCTTTATCTTATAATGAAACTGTAATAAGTTTTAAAAGTAAATTTAAGAATATATTGTTGTAAGAGCATTGAGACTATTGTATAATGCTCCTAATACGTCTATTATTATTATTATTACTATACGGGGTTCAGCTTCTGTGACTAAACCTTATAATGGAGAAATATACCCCGTTTTTACAAAACACGAAGGAATAACTCAAACAATCCGAAATTTTAGTATTATTACTAACTTTTGGATTCAGAAAGATGATCAAAATTTCAGATAAAAATATTAAATCGCAGTTAGTGAATTGCAAGTTAGCTTGTGATATGGGGTTCAGCTTCTGTGACTAAACCTTATAATGGAGAAATATACCCCGTTTTTACAAAACACGAAGGAATAACTCAAACAACCCGACATTTTAGTATTATTACTAACTTTTGGATTCAGAAAGATGATCGAAATTTCAGAAAAAAATATTAAATCGCAGTTAGTGAATTGCAAGTTAGCTTGTGATATGGGGTTCAGCTTCTGTGACTAAACCTTATAATGGAGAAATATACCCCGTTTTTACAAAACACGAAGGAATAACTCAAACAATCCAAAATTTTAGTATTCTTACTAACTGTTGCATTCAGAAAGATTAGCGAAATTTCAGAAAAAAATATTAAATCGCAGGTAGTGAATTGCAAGTTAGCTTGTGATATGGGGTTCAGCTTCTGTGACTAAACCTTATAATGAGAAATATACCCCGTTTTTACAAAACACGAAGGAATAACTCAAACAATCCGAAATTTTAGTATTATTACTAACTTTTGGATTCAGAAAGATGGACGAAATTTCAGAAAAAAATAATAAATCGCAGTTAGTGAATTGCAAGTTAGCTTGTGATATGGCGTTCAGCTTCTGTGACTAAACCTGATAATGGAGAAATATACCCCGTTTTTACAAAACACGAAGGAATAACTCAAACAACCCGAAATTTTGGTATTCTTACTAACTGTTGCATTCAGAAAGATGATCGAAATTTCAGAAAAAAATATTAAATCGCAGGTAGTGAATTGCAAGTTAGCTTGTGATATGGGGTTCAGCTTCTGTGACTAAACCTTATAATGGAGAAATATACCCCGTTTTTACAAAACACGAAGGAATAACTCAAACAATCCGAAATTTTAGTATTCTTACTAACTGTTGCATTCAGAAAGATTAGCGAAATTTCAGAAAAAAATATTAAATCGCAGGTAGTGAATTGCAAGTTAGCTTGTGATAATGGAGAAATATACCCCGTTTTTACAAAACACGAAGGAATAACTCAAACAACCCGAAATTTTGGTATTATTACTAACTTTTGGATTCAGAAAGATGTTCGAAATTTCAGAAAAAAATATTAAATCGCAGTTAGTGAATTGCAAGTTAGCTTGTGATATGGGGTTCAGCTTCTGTGACTAAACCTTATAATGAGAAATATACCCCGTTTTTTACAAAACACGAAGGAATAACTCAAACAACCCAAAATTTTGGTATTATTATTAACTTTTGGATTCAGAAAGATGATCGAAATTTCAGAAAAAAATATTAAATCGCAGTTAGTGAATTACAAGTTAGCTTGTGATATGGGGTTCAGCTTCTGTGACTAAACCTTATAATAGAGAAATATACCCCGTTTTTACAAAACACGAAGGAATAACTCAAACAACCCGGAATTTTAGTATTATTACTAACTTTTGGATTCAGAAAGATGTTCGAAATTTCAGAAAAAAATATTAAATCGCAGGTAGTGAATTGCAAGTTAGCTTGTGATATGGGGTTCAGCTTCTGTGACTAAACCTTATAATGGAGAAATATACCCCGTTTTTACAAAACACGAAGGAATAACTCAAACAATCCGAAATTTTAGTATTATTACTAACTTTTGGATTCAGAAAGATGATCGAAATTTCAGAAAAAAATATTAAATCGCAGTTAGTGAATTACAAGTTAGCTTGTGATATGGGGTTCAGCTTCTGTGACTAAACCTTATAATAGAGAAATATACCCCGTTTTTACAAAACACGAAGGAATAACTCAAACAACCCGGAATTTTAGTATTATTACTAACTTTTGGATTCAGAAAGATGTTCGAAATTTCAGAAAAAAATATTAAATCGCAGGTAGTGAATTGCAAGTTAGCTTGTGATATGGGGTTCAGCTTCTGTGACTAAACCTTATAATGGAGAAATATACCCCGTTTTTACAAAACACGAAGGAATAACTCAAACAATCCGAAATTTTAGTATTATTACTAACTTTTGGATTCAGAAAGATGATCGAAATTTCAGAAAAAAATATTAAATCGCAGTTAGTGAATTGCAAGTTAGCTTGTGATATGGGGTTCAGCTTCTGTGACTAAACCTTATAATGGAGAAATATACCCCGTTTTTACAAAACACGAAGGAATAACTCAAACAATCCGAATAAATACAGTCCGTATAAAGTTATGCAGTCCGTATAAAGTGAAACAGCACTCTTAATAGTTCTTTATAAGTATAGGTAAATCATATGGTAGGGAGTGCAATTAACGATCTACACTACGAGTGATATTTGTAAATTTGGAAGCCGTTAGGTGAGTGTAATTTGGCACCATTTTCAAATATGACGACCAGTGTAAATGCTTAATTGCACGAGAAAAATCATGACTACTTGCTTATTATACGTACAGTATGTCAAAATTAAGTTGTCTATAGTGTCAAACTTGTCAAAACGTTTTTTTATTATCTGAACTATAAGGTTTGTTAGCCATAAAAACACAAACAAAATAACTAGAATGAGCGTTCACAGAAGCCAATTCATTTTAACACAAGAACATTTTTTGAAAATGACTAAATACAACCAAAAAGTAAACTTTATTTCGTAAATACTCATTATAATTCAATTTCCACTCCAAATATTATCTGCATTCATGTTAATATTTCGGTATAAATTGCAATTACTCATGGCATAGACCAATCACTGGCACACGATTCTAAACATATATATCATTGCAAATGAAGCTTAGTTTTTAGTTTTTATTATATTCATCACTCTATACCGAGGACCTACGATTATAAAGTCTTACCATTTGCTGGTATTATTGCAAAGGCAGCAATTTCTCCTCAATTATTGTTCAGACCCTGAGTGGAGGTCCGACCCAGGATTTGAACCTGCGTCTCCCAACTCATAGACATGTGTGGTAACCACTAGACCACAACAGCTGGTTTGGAGTAAAATTAACGAAATAATCGTACCTCTCTTGACCAAACAGAATGCAGTAATTTTGTCATGCATATAATAACAGTTGTAATTTACATACAACTAGAAGAAAGTAACGCCGTTAGAAACGCAGTTTGTATAAAATATTGTGCGTGCTCAGTATTTTAAAGTGCACCTAACGCACATAAAATAACGAATAAAATTGTTGATAGTTCTTCAATGTCGATTTTCGTTCTTGACTTATTGAGTTTTTTGTAATATGCAAATTTTTGTAATGCGTACATTCTGGCCAACAGCATCTTCAGATTTATACACCAGAATCACTTGAAACTTTACAAGAAAACGGAAAAACATACAATCGTTGCATAAATTAGTTGGGACAGTCGGAAAAAACCAAGGTATCCTCTGTGGTATGAGTAAACGTACGGCAAGGGCTACATTGCCTTCCCCCTCTCCCCCATTTCAATGTTGATGCTTGTTTGGGCTTGTGAGCCTCTTCACTCTGCCACAGTTAGCCCCAAATGTTGATAACGGCAACATTGAACAGGGGGGAGGGGGAGGAGAGGGTATAACTGCACAGGTGTCCCAACAATTTTTGCAACGATTGTAGTTCAGATATACTGTCAGCATGGCAACAGATTAATGGCAACAGATTAGTCTCCAGGCCTCTAAGTTCCCAGATAAAAAATCTTCGTTTCTGCCATAGTACACGTAGACTTAGCTACAACTTCAAACTTTAGTACCACATTAGTAAAGTTAGTGCAAACGTTCTTAACTAGTACCAACCACCGCATGTTTATTTAGCACTTTGGAGAAAACAAATCATTTGTTTTAGAAATTAAGAGGCCTGCAAACTAATCTCTTGCCATGATGACAATATAACTTGAACTATGGTCTTCTGTTTTTGTGGTCTGATTCTACGTTGCCATGTTTCAAGTGATTCTGATGGATAATTGTGAAGATGCTGTTAACCAGAATGTACGTACGACATCACATATCTATAACAATTAACGCCATTCTTTGTCATTTTATGTGCCCTTTCAAACAAAACATAAATCATTTTAGGCGTTAGGTGCATTTTAACTCAATTAATGTTTTAAACTAATACATGTTCAGTGTTCAGTCATTATACATTAACATAATTTACATTACATTTACATTTATATTCACATTAACATTTACAGAACCTAAATGAATCCTTGTTTTGATAAAACATGCACGATTTTACTCTGGAAATTACAATCGAGTTGAAAACATTGATTTTGATCAGTAAACTGATGCACAACAAATAAGGGATTCTGGTCATCCTTGATTACATTTTCTCCAATTATGTTTACTTTTTCATTAAGCAAGTAATAACTTGCTTCCGTACTACCAGTATCTAACCAGTGCCCAACCAACTTTTCTTTTGGGCCCTTGGCTTGTAAATTGCTTAGAGTGCCAGGGAAATAAAATAGCCAAAAGAAATTATCCTCTTTGTCATTGCAATAGACTGGGAGAATTAATCCATTAGCGTTGGCAATGAAGTTGTCCAATTTGGCATGCAATTGAACAAGTGCATCTTCCATAAATAAGATCTTGCATATTGCCATTAACCTTTCAACTGCAACAACGTTTGCCAGATTTCCTGGTGGGATGCTGCAAACACGATCTTTGGAAATTTTGCCATCAGGAAAATCACGAGTTCCAAAGACTTGAAGCAACAACTGGTGGCACTCTTCAGTTGCAGATGCGGATTGCTCTTCGTTCGTGTCGATCACAAACTTAATGAGATCTTTGCGACTCATGATCGTTTTGATTTCATTTGTTCCATATTGCCGGGGCTTTTTTAGTCGAATGTTCTCAGGAAAGCCTTCAACATGAAAGCCTCCAGCCAGATATGGAACTCTAGCTCCGACCACTCCTCTTGCTTCACCTGAAATTACAGTGTTGTAAATGAAAATTATTAAAGAAGAATATTATTTCTCTAGTTTATATTTGTGATGCATAAATATTAGATAATTGACGGTGCTGAAAAAGATGGCGCTGTACATTTAACCATAATACTTAGCGACTTTAAATCAGTTTAAATAACAGCTAAATAATAAATCATAAAACATATATTGCGCTTATTGTGCGAAAGTGTATAGTATTTGTAAAGTTACAGTATGGGTTTACATATACTGCATATAAGTAATATTAGTTTACTAATCTCTATATAATAAATTTTGGTTATATAAAACAATATTTTTGTCGGGGTCCACATAACGCTTCTTTGATGCTTTATAACGATCCAGCAAATAACAAGCCAAATCCAAAATCCGAGCCAAAATATTGGAGAATTCGCAACCGCTGAGATTGCAGGATCCACGAATCCCGAACAAATATCCTAAAGAATTCAGAATCCAATCCGACTATCCGAAAACCCACTCACAATCACCCGACAAAGTAACATTAATTAGCTGCATTTTTTAAGATATGCAAGAGTAACTTAAATTAGGATGCTTGCATACAGTACTTACTATACTTCTTGTTAAATAGCATCCTGACATCTTCATGAGTGTATACTTCATCATCATGAACATCTGCAAATTATAAACAAATCGTTGTAAGGTTAAGATCCCTATTGAACCGAAATGACGTTATCTATCAACTAGATGCGTCATCGCGATGCAATGGGCGTGGAATAGATCCAATGGGCGCTATTGATATAACGTCTCTGACGGTACCGCAGATTAGTGGTAATAATTTTGGAATTTTCCCAAACAATCTTATGGTTGGTTACGCGTGCACCGACAAAGCAGAATTTTCCATTTTAAAAGAAAACAGACGTTTAGTCTGGCCCATGTACTCTTGATAATCATCGGTTCTATGTGGGCATAAACAACGATCACCCCAGATGAAGATACTAGATTGGAGTTTCGAAACGTTGGGTCATGGATTGGACAGTAAATTTTAAAGTTACGTTCCAAAAACCTTTTAAGCCAGAGTTGCGTCAAACCATGCCTAACGATGCCTTTGTACGTCACGATTTGCTCAGAATTAGCGTATTGCTGCATGCAGGAAACGTATGAAATAAATACGTACAGTAGTTATCACAATTTATTAAACAATACATTTTATTTACCTGACGTTTAAATTACATACCACATCAAAACTTTGTATACTGTACACAGTTCGGCACATACTCATCAGAACAACACATAAAAACTATGTGAACTATAGCAATGTTAGTTTATAATTATACATTGCTGTAGTGAATGTGGGAGAGCTTGGAGTAGACAGACGATACATGGACGATCGTCAAGCTCGTATCGGGACTTTTTTTGAGGATACGAGCTTGACGATCGTCCATGTACAGTATCGTCTATTACAAGTTAGTTTATAATTTATATTTTTATAGTATTTTTATCTATTTATGTTACTAGTATTTAATTGTTGACATTAATTAATTAGGTTTTAATTATCTTTTTATCCTATTCCTTTTATCCTATCCTATGTCTGTCATTGTCTGATCTACTATACTGATGCAATTGCATAGAACTAATAAAAGTTTAAAATGTTCAACTAATCTTTGGTCAGCAATAAATTTGTCTCCATGCACCAGTTTGGTGGAAATATCACTAGAAAGTGGGCCAGCTCAGTTTCTCATATGAACACAACTTCAATAAAGTGGACTGTCCAACATACGGTAATGTGAACGTACAATGAAACTTATAATGGAGCATCAGCTTGTCGTCGTCGTCGTTTGTTGTTGATAGAGTATAGAAAAATAAGAGAGACAGTGTTGCGGGCGCAGCACTAGAAATAACAAGTTTAACAACTACATACATTTTTAGAATGCAACCACCTCTGACAGGATTTGAACCTGTAATCTTCGACCTACACAGGACGACGCCTTGACCATTTGGCCACAGAGGTACAGTGTGCAAACTATAAAATTATAGTGCTATTCTAAATATAAATTATAGTGCTAAATATAATCTGCGACGCAAGAATGCTTTCAATCTTCCGCGTACGCGCACTGACCGCTTCAAGAGAACATTATGCCTGCTACTTGCAGTTCTGTGGACGAATAATATGCACATACTTTTTAGGATTCTAAGTTTTAGTTGTTTGTTTTTCAGTTAAATATTTTTAATATAATTACTAAATACATTACACTATTTTATATCTGTATTTTCTGTCTGTCTGTCTGTCTGTCTGTCTGTCTGTCTGTCTGTCTGTCTGTCTGTCTGTCTGTCTGTCTGTCTGTCTGTCTGTCTGTCTGTCTGTCTGTCTGTCTACTACTGTAGCTTATGCATACAATGGGGCTTAAGCAGGTTTATACCATCACTTTTGTTTTCACAACAAAGTCACACTAAGCATTGCAAAAGCAAGGCTTGGTGGTGAGAACAAACGTATAACTATAAAATCACATTGATATTCACATACATCCATAGAAGCATGCACTATATCTCTCACACATACACTGTACTATTCTGTTATATGCATACTGTAGCTCTTCAGATGCTCACATACTGTACATATTTACATATTAATTACCAAAATAGCTTTTGAACTTGCATATCATGCCTACTTCACTGTGAAGAAATTGTTGTCCCTGTGATGAACCTAGGACAGCAAGCTCTTTATCACCATTAAGAAGCAAGCACGATGCATCACATCCAAGACTTTCAAGATAGGCAAACTATATAAACAGTATGTTAAATGTTGTGTATTAAAAACTTATGATGTCAAAAATCATGTCATTTGAATATCACCAGTACATGTACGGTAAGTACACTGTGCAGTAAGTCTAAATTTATCCACACAGTTGCAGAACTTACTGAAATATGTACAAGAACTATAAATTGATAATTGATTTTAAGAGTTCTTTCAAACACATGCACTTTAAATACATGTATTCAAAGTTTTTACTGAACAGTTTTCAGCAAGGTGGAAAAATGCCCTATACTGCACTTCCTTCATTTTAAGACTTGGTCTTTCCAATGGAAGATACAGATAAAATATACAGATCAAAGATACAGATGAAAGATACAGATGAAAGATACATGTACAGTGTACAGTAATAAAAAAACTGACCAGATGCTCCCAGATTATTTAAACAAATATGCTGTATACATATTTTTGTTGACATTCCCATATAACTCTCACACCCTGTAATACATATACATGTACCTCTTTTGCAATTAGCTTTACATGTTGTTCCACCAATTTTTTCTTGCTCGTTTCATCTAGAGTAAAATGTTCCTTTTTTCTGGCCTTTGCCCTTTCCATCCACTCTTGCTGCTCTGTTGATGCTAGGTTACCCCATTTTTCAGATGCCTTTTTGTTTTTTGTTGCCAAATCATGTATTCCTTTTATATCATCTACAGTACAAGTATAATTGAGAAATACAAATTATAACTAATGATAACTAGAGTTTTAGTCTTTTAGATTAAACAAAAAATGTTGTTTCTGGTAACAGGCAGAAAAAAATATAGGTAAGTTCTGTTCCTGTTTAAAACATTAAACTGAAAACATACACAATAAAAATTGCTGAGGACTTGAGTGATCAAAAAGACGATAAAATATCTAGTACATGGTACATTTATCATCAACGTTTGAATTAGGTACAGTAACATTTCTCCAACAGCATAATATTGTATCCAAAATGATGTCGCAAATGACATCATATCGGATTGGTATTTTGCAATATTGGCCAAATATCGGATCAGTGAAATATGGCAAATATTGTATATCCATTTTCGTTACTTTTATACGCAATCTTAAAGTCTTTCAGTCAAGTTATCAATCACAATACTGTATCAAAGTCCTACACATTTCAAATTAAAACAGTTAAACTTATTTCAATAAGTTTAACATTTTACTTTAATATTTACTTGATAATTAGTGTTATCATTCACTTTAATATTTCTACTGTTTTGATTGGTTGATTTATCTGCAAATAACTGCGTGCAAATATCGATTCAGCTGCAAATAACTGGTGCAAATACTTTATTGAGCATGCGCACATGGAAAATGATTCGTCAGCTTGAATTGAAAAACCGATTTGTCGTCTTTACTTGAGGAAAAGGACGCCGAAAACACAAAAAAGGCAACCAAAGTTGCTTTAAACCTATTTCGAGGGTATTTACAAGAAAAAGGATTGAGTGAAGCTGAGCTATTGACGTCTAAAGTTAAACTTGCGACGGTGAATGATAAAATAATTATTGAACTCGGCTATCGCAAAATATCGTGATTTATTAGTGGCTCGCAGATCAATTATTTGCCTCTGCCTTCGGCATCGGCAAATAATTGATCTGCTCGCCACTGATAAATCACGATATTTTGCTCAACCTCGTCCAATAATTGTATATTATTTGGCAGCTGGGTGGCAATTAACTTCATGTAACGTGTACAAAAAATATCGGATCAGATATTGGCTGATATTGAATAAATATAAATTAGATGTCGGATCGGCAGGCAAAACTTAGTCTATCTATTGCTAACTACTTCTTATAATCAAAAGGTTGAATAAGGCATCAAAAAACTGGCAAAAAATATTACCATTACTGTAGGAATTAGAAATCCAAGCCTACGCATTCAGTCGACTACATGCCCAAAAATGGTGTTTTAAAGGATTAAACTTAGATAATCTCAGTCCAGGTAAATGTTTGGTTAGAAATTTTGTAAATTTTCTTCAGCACGTCGTGCTAAATTTCGCCTATACGATTAAAAAATTTGAACAAAATTCCAAAATGTCAGCATGTAAATACAGGTACAGTATATTCAGTCTTACCTGACTGAAAGAAACTGGAACAAAATAAATTGTAACCACTAGAGCCCCTAAGTCCAGTAGGTGGCTTTGGGATTTTCGGAGGAGTATCCATTGATTCGTCAGGGACCCTAAGGTCGCTCAATTGTCTTTTTCTAAGACTGATATTCTTGTTACCAATCCACTTCTAACAAATGAAAACTGCATGTTTATAATGTACACTGACTGTACATAAAACATGTATAGACGACTTTCACGATCATGCGCAGTAGCAACAAATATTCAAATATTCATTGTAGGTAAAAACAACTGTTTTAGCTGGAAAGAGCATATTGAAAATAGTAGAAGTGCAAAGTTTGAAAGGAATTGTGTAAAAAAGAAAAAGTTACACAAGCAGAAAGTTTGCCATTTCAAAAGGGATTTATTGGTGATTTAATAAGGATTTTGGCTTGGCGGGCGGGCGTTGCACGCCAAGCCAAAATCCCTATTAAATCCATAGTGAAGAGCAAAACTTCCATAGTGAAGAGCAAAACTTCCAAAGTGTGTAGCTTTCGCACTATTTGCCCGATTAGTTTCAAACTTTGCACTTTTACTATTTTTAATATGATCTTTCTCATATGAAAATTTGAAATAAAATTGCTACTGCGCATGACCCTGAAACTTGTCTATTGAAAGGTATCACAAATATAAATACACAAAAATACCACATTGCTATAATATTTACTGTTTACCTTTTATAGAGAAAATTTTGGAAATTTAAATTTAATTTCTGCATTTTATAACACGTATACTATATTCTATATTCATAACACAATATACAATATTTATAACACGTATACTATATTCTATATTTTATATTCGTATACTAAATTTAATATCAGTAATTACTAAGCATGGTACTACTGCTGCTACATATATATCAGCATAAGCAATATTATATGTCAACTGAAAACTTACCCATCAACTTTATAAAGTAAAATAAACAGATAACAAATGTTTAGATTACTAAGGG
>JAYKKM010000231.1:52500-162500 GCA_035772405.1 Chrysogorgia sp. JL179-B06
TACACATATACACATGGTTGATTAATACAATAAAATAATATAGACCTCTTTCATAATGGCTGTAACCATTTTAAATATTCTTTTATGGGCATATAAATTAGCCTTCTTTTTGATAGATTCCTTTGAATTGTTGACACACAAACAAGGTCATAAAGGCTAATTTAGACGCATATAAAGGAATATTTAAATTTGCTTCATTATGAAAGAGGTCTACAGTAATGAGTAATCAACCCAAAGAAACCAATGACTAAACCATGCACTTTTGTTCAATGTAGCTTATCACTAATAAATTAAGCCAACTTTAACCACCATGATAACAAACACCTCAAATTTTGTAAAAAAAACTCGGCTATCGCCTTATAATAAACGCGATCTGCTTCATGAAATTTCTTTTGAAACAGTTCAACTCTATTATAAACTGTGAACCACCTAACGGCTAACATGATCATGGAACCGATATACTGTAAATGAATTGTCAAGGTTTATTTTGCAATATTTGTCAACCAATAACGGAGAGTCAACCACAACGAAGAGAAAGCTCTTCGCGTTGTTTTAATATGGCAATAACAAATGACTACGCAAGTATTTATACGCAACATGAAATAATTCTTACCTTAACTTTATCCACAGGTAACAAGGATTCGGCAGCAGCCCTTTCAATTTGCTCGGAGCAGGTTGTCGACTTCATACCTTCCTCGTGATATTTAGCGAGAATTGTAACTTGTTCGCTTGTAAGTTTTGCATAATTTGCCGGTCTGATGCTCATGATTTAATCTCGATATTAAAGTTGTTTGTATATAAATGCAAATGGCGCCGTACGGCGTACGTAGCGAGTTCATGAGAGTTGAAGGTACCTTAATTATGTGCAAATCCCTAATAGTCCCCTATTAGGTAGCGGAGATAGCAATCTAACACGGCTATCTCCCACATTCTAAAATTTAGAACTATGGGTAATACCCATTTAGATCAAGCGAAACGGTGCCAAATGTGTGTTCCTGAACAACACACCAAAAGCGTGTTATTTTGCAACACGCCAAAAACAACACGCCAAAACCGTGTTCAACACACTTTTAGTGTGTCATCTGAGGGGACAAAAGTGCGTGTTGTTTCAACACGTTTGCAACACGACTGGGTAGAAGTGTATATACCTAACATTCTAACATGACGGCTGTCGGCCGTATAAAGTACGTACTTTATGAATCTGACAATGAATTAAATTATGATAGCGAGTATATGTTAGCGATGATGATTTCAATACGTATAAGAAGCATAATTTTTTTTTGTTGGACACACTACATGTAAATAAATTTTGTTACTGCATGTGCAGTGTTGCTAGGCTAAGACAACTATATAAATGTTAGCATTAAAGTTTTAATGTATACTTATATTAAATTATGTATGTCACGTTTTCCCTAAAGTTATTTTTCATAATTGTTATATTGGAATCTTTATACACGCATGCATGTGTTGCAACGTTCCAACTTTCCCATCAGGGCCCTGTTTCCCATCGTTCGTAGGGCGTGTCTGACGTAGCGGGTTACACAGCTCGCAAGAAGGGATAACCGAATAAATCATTCAAAAATGTTCACAATTAAAAAGAAAACACTCATACTGTTAAAACGTTTCCCTGTAAATCTTATGCAGTTTGCTAAGTAACTACACGTATACTTACTATATGTATACTGACAGCCGTATAAAATACGTACTTTATGACGGCTGTTCAGCCGTATAAAGTACGTACTTTATGTGTTGGATTGACTTGTCTATAGATTTGTGTTACTACACACCTACACCTATAACATTGTAACATGACGGCTGATAGCCGTATAAAGTACGTACTTTATGTGTTGGATTGACTTGTCTATAGATTTGTGTTACTACACACCTATATACCTAACATTGTAACATGACGGCTGATAGCCGTATAAAGTGACGTACTTTATGTGTTGGATTGACTTGTCTATAGATTTGTGTTACTACACACCTACACCTATAACATTGTAACATGACGGCTGATAGCCGTATAAAGTACGTACTTTATACGGCTGATAGCCGTCATAAAGTACGTACTTTATGAGGGCTATCAGCCGTATAATCTATAGATTTGTGTTACTACACACCTATACGGCTATACCTAACATTGTAACATGACGGCTGTCGGCCGTATAAAGTACGTACTTTATGAATCTCACAATGAATTAAATTATGATAGCGAGTAAATGTTAGCGATGATGATTTCAATACGTATAAGCATTTTTTTTTTGTTGGACACACTACATGTAAATAAATGTTGTTACTGCATGTGTTGCTAGGCTAAGACAACTATATAAATGTTAGCATTAAAGTTTTAATGTATACTTATATTAAATTATGTATGTCACGTTTTCCCTAAAGTTATTTTTCATAATTGTTATATTGGAATCTTTATACACGCATGCATGTGATGCAACGTTCCAACTTTCCCATCGTTCGTAGGGCGTGTCTGAGCGGTACAGACGTAGCGGGTTACACAGCTCGCAAGAAGGGATAACCGAATAAATCATTCAAAAATGTTCACAATTAACAAGAAAACACTCATACTGTTAAAACGTTTCCCTGTAAATCTTATGCAGTTTGCTAAGTAACTACACGTATACTTACTGTATACTGACAGCCATATAAAATACGTACTTTATTACGGCTGTCAGCCGTATAAAGTACGTACTTTATGACGGCTATCAGCCGTATAAAGTACGTACTTTATGTGTTGGATTGACTTGTTTATAGATTTGTGTTACTACACAATTATACCTATATAACATTGTAACATGATGGCTGTCGGTAGTATAAAGTACGTACTTTATACGGCTATCAGCCGTCAT
This sequence comes from Chrysogorgia sp. JL179-B06, assembly GCA_035772405.1. NCBI lineage: Eukaryota > Metazoa > Cnidaria > Anthozoa > Scleralcyonacea > Chrysogorgiidae > Chrysogorgia > Chrysogorgia sp. JL179-B06. The sequence goes on from JAYKKM010000231.1 coordinate 55,362, forward strand.
GTTACAATGTTATAGGTATAGGTGTGTACTACTGTAGTAACACAAATATATAGACAAGTCAATCCAACACATAAAGTACGTACTTTATACGGCTATCAGCCGTCATGTTACAATGTTATAGGTGTAGGTGTGTAGTAACACAAATATATAGACAAGTCAATCCAACACATAAAGTACGTACTTTATACATGTTACAATGTTAGGTATATAGGTGTGTAGTAACACAAATATATAGACAAGTCAATCCAACACATAAAGTACGTACTTTATGACGGCTATCAGCCGTATAAAGTACGTACTTTATGACGTACTTTATGTGTTGGATTGACTTGTCTATAGATTTGTGTTACTACACACCTATACCTATAACATTGTAATATGACGGCTGTCGGTGGTATAAAAGTATACGTACTTAATTTATGACAGCTATCAGCCGTATAAAGTACGTACTTTATGTGTTTGATTGACTTGTCTATAGATTTGTGTTACTACACACCTATACCTATATAACATTGTACATGTAAATAAATTTTGTTACTGCATGTGTTGCTAGGCTAAGACAACTATAAATGTTAGCATTAAAGTTTTATTGTATACTTATATTAAATTATGTATGTCACGTTTTCCCTAAAGTTATTTTTCATAATTGTTATATTGGAATCTTTATACACGCATGTGTTGCAACGTTCCAACTTTCCCATCGTTCGTAGGGCGTGTCTGAGCGGTACAGACGTAGCGGGTTACAAAGCTCGCAAGAAGGGATAACCGAATAAATCATTCAAAAATGTTCACAATTAACAAGAAAACACTCATACTGTTAAAACGTTTCCCTGTAAATCTTATGCAGTTTGCTAAGTAACTACACGTATACTTACTATATGTATACTGACAGCCGTATAAAGTACGTACTTTATACGGCCGACAGCCGTCATGTTACAATGTTAGGTATAGGTGTGTAGTAAAACAAATATATAGATTATACGGCTGATAGCCGTCGTAAAGTACGTACGTTATACTACCCACAGCCGTCAGCAGAAAAATTTTTTGGGATCACTTCGAGCTGTAGTACCCAGGCCACAACACGGAAATTTAGTAACCGCGCCTTTATAAGTAAAATTGTAGCAAAATGTCAAAAATCATTGTTAAAAGAAGCAAGGATGTTAAAAGAAAAGAAAGGTAGGTACATCTATTTAACATTAGCATTCAGACAGATATAAAACGTATGGTTGAATTGAGTATGCGTTAATGTGTAATATCTATACACTTGCATCATCACTAATATTTTTCATGTTCGTATTTTCGTATTAACAACAACAATAATACCATGCATATAATATTCTCCAATATATAAAATGTGATCTAAGTGTCTATAATGATACATTAAGGAATGTCAACGTGTATGGCCAGCATTTGGCTGGTTTAGTTTAATATTCGCTGCAAGATTTCTTTTTCTGGTGGCTTGTTTCTTCTTCTTTCTCACCGTCATCTTACTTGAATCACCATGACCATTGGCATTAGGTCTGCTAAGTAATGGCTTGCGTCCTGACGGTTGAGCCAATGATGACTTGATTCCAGATTGTCGGCGAGAAATAGATGTTGGTTGTACACGGATTCGTTTGTTTGAATTGTGAAGGATGGGTATCAGTTTGCCACTTGTATTTCTACCAAATGATACATAGGCAGCAGAGAGACTATTTAGTGGGGCCTGACCCCTAGCTTTGCTGACAATTTTGTGGTATGTGTTAAGATACTTGCTGTAACATTTTATAAAGTTTTGATCGCTGCTACGAAGCCGGAATTCAATGTCATCTGAAACTTCTTTGTGGAGTTTCAGAACATCATCTAAGATTGGTTCAGTACTGTTTGTCAGGGGGAAATTTTCTTCTTGGTTGTCAAGGGTATTGCTTGAATTCTGTAATGGTACACTGTCCTCCTGTTGGTGCTGATAACTGATAGGTGAAGCCATATATGTAGATGATGTTGTGGGAGCAATGGTAGTGAGGTCTAATGTTTTCTGACGAATATCAGCAAACCTGTCCAGAAGTAAGTCAGGATGGTCTCCAATGGCTAGAACTGCAAGGTTGTATTTGTCAACATGATTCTTTGGTATGAAATTACAGTTTGATACCCCAAATTTAAGGACAACTGCAGCTTGGTGCGAACATGCACTACCATCTTGTCCAGCTGGACATGAGCACATTCCAATTGCACAGTTCACTGTGTAAGTTATGCCTGCTTGTTTTCTGCTTTGTACATGAAATTTGAATGGTTCATTGCTGTCTTGTTTGATTGTATTTAAGTCAACTGTACTTGCACTTCTGCCAAAGCATCTGGCTGCAATGTGTAAGTTCTGAGGTTTGCCAAAAGCTAATGCTAACAGTTTACGCTGGAAATATATTTCAAGATCTTCAACAATAAATTTGAATAGCTCCACCAGGTTGTATGCCCTAATTCTACGTAGAATTATGCACTTGAAGATGAATATCATTGATTCGGTGTAATTATCTGTATTGTTTCCTCTTGTTTGGAGCTTCTTTCGGTGGCAAAGCGCCCATTCAGTTTGCCGTTCAATACCTTTTTTGGTATAATTAAGGAAATTCTCATACTTCTTTGCAGTTTCATCAGTTTTCAAATTGTTATACACAGTATTTAGCTCACTTTGGCTTTCTGCAAATACCATTTTCTGTATGAATCCCATGAGAGCTTTTCTATGGGAGAGTTCTATCTTATTTTTGGAGTCCCAAAGCCATCTCCAAGATGCTTGCAAAAAGTGGAAGATGCACAAGAGTAATTTGGTGGAAGGCCACAGGGTTCTCAGAGCACCTCTCTGGCTTGCATCATCATCAGTCATACCAAGTTTTGGACCCATAGTTATACCTCTTCCACCAAATGCACTAGCAGGAAAAAGTTGTTTTGCTTTATCTAAGCAACTGGATATGGTTTGCTGTGATGAATCAGATGTAACCCATACACAGAGAGGAAGAGCGCCTGAAGGATGATGTGTACACAGAAAGTAAACAGGGTTATTATATCTGTCAAGACTTCCTGAAGCATCAAGGAACACCATTTCTCCAGCTTGTGGTAATGAGTGAACTCTAGCCATCAGAGGAGTCACCACAGCCAGAATTAGTGGATCATCATCTACACCATTTTTAAACCTCTGAAGGTAACATTTTCCACCATCCTTTGAATGATTATTATTGTAATCATTCACAGCTTCCTCCAGCTGATCAAACATCTCCTTCCCATCAGCTGCTCCCTTGGTTTTTTTCCTCCATTTGTTGTGGCATGTTTCTGATATCTGTGATAGATGGACAATATCTTCTGTCAGCAAGTAGCATTATGGTAGATGAATCTTTCATCATTTGGGACTCATGATGATGAAATGCTTCTGCTGCAGACATACCACATGCAAAGTAATCTTCAAAAGTTTGTTTTGTTGCTGGCATGATTTGACTGAAACTCTGAAGGTGAAAACATTTGGTGCTGTGGTTGTGTGTCCACCAGAGTTGCACTTGGCATATATTCTCCAAATTGTTTTTGGGCAATACTTTTATTGACATTTTTACTGATACATTCAGTTTTCTTGTCTCTAACCCCAGTCAACAAATGAAACTGTGCATCTCCTTCCTCACAATTGCTACAATTTGTTTTTAATTCATTCCTTCGTTTCTGGATTGCATTTGTTTTTGCATCTTGTTGCTTTTTGGTTAGTTTCTTTCTCTTGCACTGGCAAATGTACCACCTTGAGAAGAGCACCTTTACACCTTTCCGCTTATATCCTCCCTGTGAATTGTACTTAATATTCGAAGACAATGCCAGTTCTGAAACCCATTTTTTTACTTCTGCTTCTGATGTTAGATTACCAATATTAAATTTAACTTTGAAAGCTTCTTTTGGTGCACCAGTGAAACTTTCTTTATCTAACTCTTCATAGTCGACAACCTTATACTTGTAACCTGGGGGTAGAATCACCTTGACATTCTCTGGTAGTTCTTTCACTGCAGAGTGGGTTGCTTTTCTGGGTGATGTTGCCTTACCAGAGTAACAGTGGTCATGTTGCACTGAATACGATTCAGGACTCGTTGCATTTTCTTTTTGCACCTTTTGGTTTTGGCCTTTCATGTTCTTAGATTCAGCCAAGTCATTCACCTTTGGACTCTTGCATTTCCTTGCACTTTGAAATTCATCATCAGAATTAGCACATCCTGTTATTGATTTTTCATGGCTTGGCTTGGCTTTTCTTTTCAATCGAAGTTTGCCTTTGGGCTTATTATCAGCAACGTTGAATTGATTGGAAGGTGTGGGCATTGTTGGTTTGGTTCTGTTAATTTTAGTTGCACTGGTGACTATCGTTGGTGATGGGAGAATGGTTTGTAGGGAAATTTTATTAGACCACATCTCCAAAATTATTGAGAACCGGAAGGTTTCCATGTCATCCTGGGTGAAATCTAAAGGTAGGCCCAGGGCAATGTGTTGCGCCCATTTTGCGACAAACACTCCACAATCATCACTATTTTGCTGCTGATGGAGATCTTCTCTTGGGATACTGTAAAAGCTCCAATCTTTCCAGTCCAGGGCCACTTGTGTTGTTGGAGACATCTTTTGAGCACATTCCAAGAAATTTAGCATTCTTTTCATTGCTTCTTTTGCCCAAATACCTTGGTACAGAGAATCCAAGAAGACCATGTGCTTTGAATTTGGGAATGTTGCTAACAAACACCAATGGTTACCAAAGTTGACAGCTCCAAGAATGACTTCACATTGAAGGATTCCACCATACAGTTTGTCATATCCCCATTTCTTAAATAAGTCCATGGAGGGTGATTTCATGGTCTTGAACACATCACAATTAACTGTTCTGACATTGCTGCCAATGAGCCTGCACTCGTCTTCGGTAAGGGTGAGATATTTGTCGAGAACAAAATTGGACAACCAGGAACCTGGCATCAATTGGAGAAGATCGATTGAAGTACATCCCTTCAATCTAGGATGATTGATAGGAGACCTTTGATCTTGGTATGCTTTCAATTTTGCTTCAGCTATTTGGTCCATCAGGCAGAGATTTGTATTTTAATCCCTGTACACTTTTCCTTGTACGACAAATTGCTGGTTTGCTGGGGGATGTACTTGTGGGTGGATCATTATAGTAGTTGGGAGGTGTTAACTGAAGTACTTTAATTTCTTCAACCATTGGTGATGCAATACCTATCGGCATGTGCTATTTTCTTTGCTTCCCCTATTTAACTGTGTGCTGGTAGATGTTGATGTAATTTTCTCATACATCAAAATGTATGCCTCAAGACTCATGGCTGCCAATTTGGAGCTTTGTGCCACTGTTGAATCATTTGTTGAATACCACTGGCTATTTCTTAGCACATGTGCTGTGTAATGACCTGATGTAATGGAATTACCATGATGAGTCACTACTGCTACAAGCTGGTATTCTTGTTCAGATGGGGACACCATATCTTCCATTTCTGCCACTTCTATTTTCAATAGTTCTGGATATTCAACTAACAATCTAATTTTATGCCCCTTGTTGGAGAACCTCATCAGTTGAAGGCAAAGAGCATCTGGTGACTTATCAAACACTGTGCGTTTGCATGCTTCTGTTTTACTTTTGCACCTATATAAAAATAAAAATAAATTATTTATCACATGACTGTGCAATACTGGTACATGTGTATTTTAACAATAGGAAATAGTAGGAAATTTTCTGGATTAATTATACAGTATTACTGGGCATTTAAATTAAAAGATATTGTACAAAATGATAAAATTATATCTAATCACCATTTTTAGTCTTATGTAATGTACCTTTCACAGTTGTACTCAGATTCTAAATGTTCTGGCATGCTCATCATTTTTATTGTAGAAACCAAATCAATTCCCTGAAAAGAAACAATTTTACATTGCTTACCTGCAGTACCCTATATAGTCATGTACTGTATGTTATTCTAATCAGAACCACACAATTTTTTTAATTTGGTCAAATGATGTTATCAACTTGTCATGCATCTAACATTGTACTTTAATTACCTTCTTTATAGGTAATGGAAGCATGCTATCCCTTGTGATGTTTTTTGACACATGCCCACAGTTCAAACATAATACCTCACTCCGCAGACTGAAGATAAAAGACTTGAGGAAAGAAATATCACACTTGCTGGGAATTATACCATTTGCATATAAATCATTGGCAGTATTGTCCATAACTCTAACATAATCTTGGAAAAACTCTGCTGCACATTGCTGCATTCCTGGCTTATATGTAGTGCTTATCTTGTCCAATTGGGCAACCAAAGAAGCAGGTCTCAATACACCATGGCATTTTTGGGTTTTGTATCCCTGCATAAAAAGTATTGTGCTACAAAGAACACATGACTGACCTAAAGAATGGACAATCATACCAATCATGGTGCTTGATGTAATTATTGCTAATTCGAACATGTACATACTCAGAAGTCTCAGAAGAGAAATATATAATCATAGTCATGTGATCTCAAAGTGTTTTATAAATTAGAACTTCATTCTTCCAGGTGATCTACCTGTATTTGTGTGCATTTCTTGTCTTCTTTATCAGAAAAATTACCAGAAAATACAATTTATTCTGATTTATGTGGGCAATTTAATCCCACTATCTGTCTCCTTGATCAATAGAACCTGAACCAATAGGATTATATATGTATGTATGTATGTATGAATGAATGAATGGAATGGTATGGATGTTATGTATGTATGTATGTATGTATGTATGAATGGGTGGGATGGTATGGATGTTATGTATGTATGTATGTATGTATGTTATGTAATGTATGTATGTAATGTAATGTATGTAATGTATGTAATGTATGTAATGTATGTAATGTATGTATGTAATGTATGTAATGTATGTATGTATGTATATATATAATGTATGTATGTGTGTATGTATATAATGTATCTATGTGTGTATATATATATAATGTATGTATGTATATATATATAATGTATGTATGTATATATATAATGTATATGTATATATGTATGTATATATATAATGTATGTATGCGTGTATATATATAATGTATGTATGTATACAGTATATATGTATACGCTATGTATATGTATACGCTATATATATGTATACGCTATATATGTATATGCTACATATATATGTATATGCTATATATATGTATACGCTATGTATAAACATATATAAACTATCTTTTTTGCTGTTAGGAGCCTATATACTTGTTAATACCTTTTAAGATTACCTTTTTAATATATTATTATCACAAAGTGTAATGCTGTTGTAATACTTATGCTAAAGACTGCAAATAAAATTATTATTATTATATGTATGTATATATATATATAATGTATGTATATATTATATATATATATATATATATATATATATATATATATATATATATATATATATATATATATATATATATATATATATTATATATATATATATATTATATATATATATATACATACATTATATATATATACATACATACATACATTATATATATATATATACATACATATAATAATAATAATAATATATAATGTATGTATGTATATATGTATATTCATCCGTTTATAGTCTTCTGTATTAATTTAGTAAGCTGTCTTACCTGATCTATTTGCCAAACAGCGACTTCTGTTGTGTCGCATTTGCAATAGACCCTCTCCATATGCTCTCACAGAAAGTAGCGCTTGAAGAATACTGTTTGCAAAACAAGTATTTCCTAAATTTTGAATGCCCTTCGGCAAGAGATCCATCATATTTGCAGATACGCAGAAATACACTGTAAAGCTTTTGAAAAGTTAAACGAAACTCAGGGAAAATAGACCAGAGCGAATTTGGCGCGGAATCGCAGATAAATATTAGCAAATTTACCGGGCATTTGCACGGAAGTTGCGCAGCGGAAGTACTTGTAATTTGCAGTTTCCTGAAAAGGCCTGGTTACTGATGCTTGAAGTGATCCCAAAAAATTTTTCTGCCAGCCGTCATGTTACAATGTTATATAGGTATAGCTGTGTAGTAACACAAATTAATAGACAAGTCAATCCAACACATAAAGTACGTACTTTATACGGCTATCAGCCGTCATGTTACAATGTTAGGTATAGGTGTGTAGTAACACAAATCTATAGATTATACGGCTGATAGCCGTCATAAAGTAACAATGTTATATAGGTATAGGTGTGTAGTACCACAAATCTATAGACAAGTCAATCCAACCATAATCCAACACATAAAGTACGTACTTTATACGGCTGATAGCTGTCATAAAGTACGTATACTTTTATACCACCGACAGCCGTCATATTACAATGTTATAGGTATAGGTGTGTAGTAACACAAATCTATAGACAAGTCAATCCAACACATAAAGTACGTCATAAAGTACGTACTTTATACGGCTGATAGCCGTCATAAAGTACGTACTTTATACGGCTGACAGCCGTCATGTTACAATGTTAGGTATATAGGTGTGTACATAGTAACACAAATTTATAGACAAGTCAATCCAACACTGCATGCATAAAGTACGTACTTTATACGGCTATCAGCCGTCATGTTACAATGTTATAGGTATAGGTGTGTAGTAACACAAATCTATATAGACAAGTCAATCCAACACATAAAGTACGTACTTTATGCATGTACGTACTTTAGTTTATGTATGTACGTACTTTATGTATGTAATATACATAATTAGCTCTTCATATCCGCCTGACTACTAAGGAAGATCTGTACTCAGTTTTTTTATTACTTTTCATTGTACATTCTGAGTGTTAATAAAGTTTTAAAATGTGATGTATTCAACAAAAGCAGAAATATCTTAAGTCGATATCTTTATTCCAACAAAGAACAGAGTAAACAAAATTTGGTTTAGGACACGGATTGTCTGCAGTAGAGAAGGGAGGAGAGAAGGTTTTATCAAGGAATGTTGGGACACACATCGCATGAACAGTGGCGTAACGTTATATCAGGGGGCCCCCTACTAGGCCCTAGTACGAGTGCCGAAGGCACGGCGCGAGTTTGCTAGATTGGGTCGGTGGGCTGCATGCTCCCCCAGAAAATTTTTAAATCTAGAATCTCTGAAATGCCATTTCCTGGACTTTGGGGGAAGATTTTACAGAATTCTGATGGTCAGAAAACGACATTATAACATCAAAATTGACAATTTGTTTAGAAATTAGTACGGTTTTACCATAAATCTTTAATTTAGATTTATAGATGAATCGTGGAGTTTATGTTTACGTAAAATGTTCGATTTAATTACGGTTGAAAACGCCAAATGTGGTTACACGTCACCACGTGAAGGAGAAGAAAGAAGCATATCACATCATCAAATGGATATTTTGTTGTTGCGTGCATGCGTTTTTCGTTTCTCAGAGGCCGCCCTGGGGGCCCCCATTTCGGCCATTGGGGTTGGGGTCCGCCCGGTCCGAACCCATAGTAGTTACGCCACTGCGCATGAACCAAGTTACATGTACACGTAATCTTGCTTGTGCAACTTGCAGAAATTTGTCGACTATCCCGTCCCTGAATATTTCTCATTATAACATGCATAAATTGGCCAACTAAAGTCGTAGCGTGTGTGTCTGGCTTAATGATTGAGATAGCTTGGAGGGAATAATATGCATCATTTTTACTCCTCCAACCATGACTTCTGTCCTCCCAAACGATCGTATCAATATAAATCCGCATAGAAATATTAATTCTTATTATTCGCTTTCATCATCATCACTCCTCCTCAACAGGGGTTGCCATGTTAAAAATTCGCTCAGCAACACTTCTGCGACATCGTTCAACCCTTTCAATGCAAAATATGCATGCCTAGTGGAAATAAAAAATAAAATGATAGATAAAATGAGGAATAACACAGATTATCATTGTGCAGAAAAACTAAATACACCAACTTCAGGCAAAAGAACGTCCATTATGTACTTGAAGTTACGCGTACAAGTTTGATAATCAAACTTTGGCCATATTTCAGAGCAAATAGCTTTTATTTCTTGAAGGAGTTGATCTTGCTACAAAATATAATGTAAAATTTTTTATTTTTTATTTTATATAGGTTAATTTATTTTATTTTGTAGGTTCGACGTTTTGCTTCGTATACCCCGACTATATGTCCAAAGGATTAATAGGAAACCACTTGTACCTGATGTTCAGTAAACGGGCACCATGCGTTTAAGTCAAACAATTCTGTCTGGGCATTGTTTCGTCCACTAACCATCTCCTTGAAGAGATCATGCCTTTTGCTGGCAAGGGAACCATCGCCGATCTTCTTAAGACGACCCTAAGAACAATTGAAATTGCAATAAAATATTACCATCGCTATATTTTCGTTTTTTATAACCAAAAAGCTATGTCGTCATAATAGAGTCGCCTAAAACTGTTGTATGGAACGGAACTTCGAATTCCGGACAATTTTACCAAGGTCTCCCATCCAGTTTCTGCGCCATTAATCGAGTAGCACAAAAGGTCTAAGAGAATAATATAGAAAACAGGGAAATATTATACAAAATAGGGAAAAGGTATAAATACTATGCAGTACCTTAATTCCACGCAGCAAACGAATGTCGCCGATGTTAACTTGAAAGCTTTTCGGTACTCTACGTTCAAATGGATATATAGTGTGAAAAAGTCTAACTGAAAGCAAAGTTTAAATTAAGGACTTGCATGATAACATATAACAGCATATATTGTAGACGAAGGGAAATAATCGTCAGCAAGGTCTATGAATTATATATAACAAAAATTAAATCCGACGCTATAACTAGCGCTTATTACGGCGTTAGAAATATAACTTGTATATTAGTAAAAACTAGTATTACTGCATGATTACTTGACGCTTGAGCATTGTTGACCTACCCTGGAGTAAAATAGCTGCTGTTGCAGCCGCAGTTGAAGGCACCGGAAGGCTTTTTCTCTATCCCAATACAATCCCAGTGATACCAGTTGTTGCAAATATCACACAAAATCCAGTCAACCATTCCGGTTTTGTCGACGCCAGGCTCTTGGCAACAAAATGCAGAACACTTGTCATATCCTTTCTTCTTTTTGCTCCCTTTCTTCTGTTTGCTCCTCTTCGTTCCAGCTCCCTTTTTCCTCTTCTTCTTTTCAACTTTCTTTTCTTCCCCTGCAACATTTCTTTCAACTCCACTACATTCCCCAACACCACCACTTCCTTCAACTCCGCTACCTTCCTCAACACCACCACTTCTCCCAACTCCACTACCTTCCTCAACACCACCACTTCCCCCAATACCACTACCTTCCTCAACACCACCACTTCCTTCAACTCCAGTACCTTCCTCAACACCACCACTTCTCCCAACTCCACTACCTTCCTCAACACCATCACTTCCCCCAACACCACTACCTTCCTCAACACCACCACTTCCTTCAACACCACCACTTCTCCCAACTCCACTACCTTCCTCAACACCACCAATTCCTTCAACTCCGCTACCTTCCTCAACACCACCACTTCCCCCAACACCACTACCTTCCTCAACACCACCACTTCCCCCAACACCACCACTTCTCCCACCACCGTCTCTATTTCCATCACCAACGTGATTGTCATTGACATCATTGAGATGTACAAAATATATCGACGCAGACTTGTCAATTATGGCACTTAAAGTTGCTTCCCCCATTTCTGAAGGATTCTTCAAAACGACACCTTCTGGTAGGCCACAAATCTCCAAACCAAGCTCCCCTTTTGACCAAACTGTATATGGAAGTCTGGCGCGAGCTGCTCCAGTAAACTCACCTGTGAAAAATGTGGTAGAGTGAACACGAGTAACGATTAATGGGTTTTTTATCTTACTCTGAGTGACTGTAGCTCAGTTGGTAGTGCATCGGACTAGTAAGCCGAAGTCACGGGTTCTATTACAAGCTGTATTTGAGTAAAGTTTCTACTTTCCAGGTAAGGACGTTACTCATACTTTTTAGCAGCTAAGATCATTAAACTAAAAGTTGGGGCAGATATTCGTATCATGGATTAAACATATTTAACACTATATAATTTTCACACCAAAAACCATAAAATAAATGAACTATTTCTTACCATACTTTTTATTTAAAATTTCACGGACAGTTTTCCGCTTACTCTTTAACCGATTGTTTCGATTTTCTCTTGCTTCTTGCTCTACCACGGGTTGTCCTATTAAAGTGATAAATAACTTTAGACACATTTGTCTCCATTAAGGACATTAAATATAGGGCAATTGCATGTCTTCATCAAATAGATATTATGCAAATTTTAATTGAACGGAAATGATTGAATGGAAACGATTGACCAGTAAATAGCTACACATGTTAAGACCAATCCGGAGCACATTGCAAAAATTTAATGCGAACCTCTCACACTGTTAACAGAGGTAAAAAATTTTGCAGGAATATTCTCTTTTTTGGCGTATAACAGTGCAGCTTTCGTTCCATGTAACTCCACGCCTTTCCCCACCATAGCAATCAACAAATATTCTACATTCAGATCTTTTAGTCCAGAGAGCTACATAAAGAAATTTTTTGAAAAGGTATCAGCTAATTATTGGATCTTCAGAAGTCATCCACGATTAAAAAAGTAATCACCGAATGAATCGTTATTAAATATCAGAATTACATCGTTTTCAATCTTTTGCATTTGTCGTTTCAAACGCGTTTCTTTATCAAGAATTCCAACATCTTCTTTTGCCCTACGCAAATAGTGTTCCCGCTGGTTCTCTTCCAGTGATCGCCACCTCCGAGCCACCTCAACATTTCGTTTTTCAAATCTTAAATTTCTCAAGTTCTCTTTAAAAAAATGAATAGACTATGTCAGGTTTTCCGAAGGCCGGGAACTACTTAACAATTAGAGTGCGAGTCCGAGATGTCTATGAGCAGATAGTTACGAGGGCGAAACCAGAGTTGATTATCTGTTCATAGACAACTAGGGCGAGTTGTCTAATTGTTTTAGCAGAAACCAATTAGTAGACTATTACAAATCATGCATTCTCCAAATTATCCAAAAAAACATCTGAAACCTCTACAAAACGAGAGTTTTCCGCCATTGTTTGAGCTCGTTTCGCTACGTAGCCAATCAGATTGCAGCATTTGTAATAGACCATGCTGGTCAGTTTCTACTAAAAGGTTTAATTTCAGGTAGCTGGATAGGTGTGCAACATCTCCTACCGTCATTACGCGATTGTTCCTTATAAAATAATTGATACCCATTCAATCTATAATTAAAATAATTAACAAGATAACAAGGTAACAAAATAGAAAGAAAGAAAAAGAAAGAAAAAGAAAGAAAGAAAAAGAAAGAAAAAGAAAGAAAAAGAAAGAAAAAGAAAGAAAAAGAAAGAAAGAAAAAGAAAGAAAAAGAAAGAAAGAAAGAAAGAAAAAGAAAGAAAAAGAAAGAAAAAAGAAAGAAAAAGAAAGAAAAAGAAAGAAAGAAAGAAAGAAAGAAAGAAAGAAAGAAAGAAAGAAAGAAAGAAAGAAAGAAAGAAAGAAGAAAGAAAGAAAGAAAGAAAGAAAGAGAAAGAAAGAAAGAAAGAAAGAAAGAAAGAAAGAAAGAAAGAAAGAAAGAAAGAAGAAAGAAGAAGAAAGAAAGAAAGAAAGAAAGAAAGAAAGAAAAGAAAGAAAGAAAGAAAGAAAGAAAGAAAGAAAGAAAGAAAGAAAGAAAGAAAGAAAGAAAGAAAGAAAGAAAGAAAGAAAGAAAGAAAGAAAGAAAGAAAGAAGAAAGAAAGAAAGAAAGAAAGAAAGAAAGAAAGAAAGAAAGAAAAAGAAAGAAGAAAGAAAGAAAGAAAGAAAGAAAGAAAGAAAGAAAGAAAGAAAGAAAGAAGAAAGAAAGAAAAAGAAAGAAAGAAAAAGAAAGAAAAAGAAAGAAAAGAAAGAAAAAGAAAGAAAGAAAAAGAAAGAAAAAGAAAGAGAAAGAAAGAAAGAAAAAGAAAGAAAAAGAAAGAAAAAGAAAGAAAAAGAAAGAAAAAAAGAAAGAAAGAAAGAAAGAAAGAAAGAAAGAAAGAAAGAAAGAAAGAAAGAAAGAAAGAAAGAAAGAAAGAAAGAAAGAAAGAAAGAAAGAAAGAAAGAAAGAAAGAAAGAAAGAAAGAAAGAAAGAAAGAAAGAAAGAAAGAAAGAAAGAAAGAAAGAAAGAAAGAAAGAAAGAAAGAAAGAAAGAAAGAAAGAAAGGAATGAAAGGAATGAAAAGAATGAAAGGAATGAAAGGAATGAAAAGAATGAAAGGAATGAAAGGAATGAAAAGAGAATAAAAGGGAAAGAAACAAACTGACAAAGGAAATCTGTAAAAACCATAGCCTGGTGACGAAAGTGGCCGCGAAAACCCCGCACAATATATGAATATGGCGCTCGGAATACAAATCTCCAGACGGGCTCAATTAACTTACCCAGGATTAAACACTAACTATATAACTCTGTGTGCTTACCTTGACATGTTCTTGCCTATCCAAACCAAACCACAAAGTCGACAAAGAAGCTTGAATTAAACTCGTTCTCGCAGAGCCAACTCTATGCTAATTTTATTAGATCGATATCAATTGCGATTCTCGTCCCAGACCTTTTTAAATCCACCCGGATTGATTCCGTGAGGCCATTGAAATGGTGGGATCATTGAAATGGCCCGAAAGTACGAAAGTACGTACTTTGAGTGGCTGTTAGCCCGTACTTTTTGGCCAGAAAAGACGGCTATTAGCCGTGTACATAAGACGAATCGGGTGACTATCATACTATCGTATATAATTCTCGATTGTCGTTCATTTTCTCGACTATTGTTTATAAAACTCGTTCATAGTTCATTTATCTCGATTATCTCGTATATGTATTCTCGAGTATCGTATACAGTACTCGCCTACTGTATATGCAACTCGACCATCGAATACAATTCTCGACATACTTTTGTCCACTTTGGCTTGCCATACAAAGGTGGTGTTGTGTAAGTCGGGAATGCTCGCGTTCTTCATGGTGTCTTTGATCGAGTGCGTTTTTGGCTTATCGAAGAGGTTTTGGACAATTATATCCTCAAAAAGTCTTATCTTTCCTCGTCTTTCTTGACAATAAGCCTTGTCTAGTTAAAGGTAAGTTGTATCTTTCTCGTTTTCAGGTATTTACGCAATTTAATACTGTACAGTAGATATTTCTTTGATCATAAAATTATGTGCTAATAGCTTCGCTCCTCTGTGAACACTGTTGTTTTATATTTATTCGTCAAATTCAAATGTTATACAGTATATCCATCTGTTTCAGGTGAGGAAGTCAGTTTAAATTTGGCGACAATGCTGGTAAAATTATTAGAAAGTCATTGACCGCTTGAACGTTGGTTGCACTTGCATTGCATATTAAAGGTTCTGTAAATAAAGATTTTTGTTGTTAACTGATGTTCCTTGCGATGCTGGCTCTTATGTTTGTCTAAAAATTTATTTTTTGGTTTAGAAACAAACTATGATCATGTTGCTTGTTTATAATAATTGATTGTAACAGTGTTTCAGTGTTTTATTCATACTCAAGGGACGTATATATAATGTTGTGTTTTCCCGGTAGATGTGTTTTGTTTACTATTGCATCCAATTGACAATCTAAAATTATTTTTTCAAATTATTTCACCACTGACTTTATTTTTATTCCATTTGAAATAAAAGGTGTCTCAGTCACTTTGGTCAGTATTGATAATAATAAAAATAAAGCTGATGATCGAAAGCTCCCAAGTAATAATTTGTGCCAAAATTGCGAACATCATTGAGAGATTTCAACATTATAGAATAGTTCCTCTATGTATTTTGTTGTTGACAGATATTCCTAACGTGGTATTATTATGCATTTGCTACTCTATCTCAATATTGATTGGCTGTTGGCATACAGCTAATTTGTGACATCAGCTTCATGTGATTGACATCACATGAAAAATGCATAATACCACATTAGGAATATCTGTCAACAACAAAAAATTTCCAATATTATGGTTCAAAAAGTGTAGCAATAACATCATTATTCCAATATCAGCTTGCTGTTGCCAGCTTGTTTACGGTGAAAGAAAATGGGAAAATGGCAGGATCTTCACAAAGATTTGCCAATGTATGCATGGTAAAACAATTGTTGGATTTGGTTTTCGCATAATATTGATAATTATCAAGGCCTCAGTTTATGTTATCAGCTTTCGGCTTCAGCAGATAACACAAACCTTCCCTTAATAATTCTCAATATCATGCTTCACCTCATCCAATAATTATTAATTATTAGATGAGAAACTGATGCCTTAACCTATAGTGAATCATTAACCGGTGAATTGTCCATGTCATGTAATATTAGAACCTTATATTTGTCTTGCATTTACAAATTTATTCTCTGCTGATTTAGTTAAATCTGCTGTTAGCTTACCAACAGCACTGTCTAGTAATCCACCATCAGAAAATTTCAACACCTGGTTTATGCACCCTATACCCCTAGTCTATAACAAATATTGTGATTGTCCTTGATCAGTCTATCAGTGCAAGTGTCTACAGTATGAAATGAAAATTCACCACAGCCTTTTATGATTGTATTTGAAAGAACACGTAAAATAATGAAAAATGGCTTTTTCATGACTTTCATATCTTATGCCGTTGAGCTGTGACATCACAAGATGGGCACAGCATTACATCAAAACACACAATCAGGCATATCTTTGGATTGGTTTGACTAAGCTGGCTCAAACCATGCAGACTTACTGAGTCAACAAGTCTCAGCATTGAGATTGTTGTTATTAGTTTCCCATGGTAACAGATTAGTTCCCAGGCCACTTTGTATAGAAACAAAATTTTCTACTTTTTGTCATTGTAGTTTTGTTGTTTTAAACAGTATTGTTTCATTGGAAATCATGGAAAAATTAAGGCTGTCAACTTCCTAAAACTAAATAAGTTGCTGTAAATGTGGTTGAAAACAAATAATTATTATAAAGGAGAAAATAATCTGTTACCATAGCAACCACATTTGAACCATGACAATGTTTAGTTTTCTTGACTGAGTAAGTAAGCAAGGTTTGAATCTATTTAGTCAAACCAGTCTGAAGATATTCTTGATTTTCAGTTTTGATGTTATGCTGTGTCCTTCTAATTGATGTTACAGCTCAAGTTACATGAAACGTAATAACTCAAGAACGGCATAAGATATGAAATATTTTACGTGTTCTTTCAAATACAATCATTAAAGTGACTATGAAATGAATTTTCATTTCATAGACACTTTAAAGGCACCACATCAATATAATGATAAAGAGCCTCCATGACAGTGATCTCATAGTGAAGATAAATGAATTTATCTTTCCACAGTTTAGATAACGTAGTCTTTTGGTTTCATAAAAATGGGCCTCCCTTTTAGTCACACCCCGATGCTCATTGCTCCACAAGGCTGACCCCCAGGCATTAATGTTCCATGCGGATTGCGGTACCCACACGTTCGCATCGCGGACCTATTTTTATGTTATGATTGCTGTCATTTTAAATAAACCATAGTTGCATTGTGGGAAATACACTTGGTTTCCAGGCCTTTGCGCTGAATTCAAGATGGCGTCGAGTGATGTGCCACATGCGGCTAAATGCAGGAATTGCTCCGACCTGTCATTGGACGACAAAAGTAGTAACAACAGTGTCTATGGTGTAGAATTACTCTATCTATACGCTGTTTACATATTTATCTATATCTGAATAGACCAACGAATACAGGGAAACCTATCGCTTGTATTTAATAAATAAAGAAAGAATGGTTATGTCTTGAACTCATATGTTATAAATATTGAATTCACCACTTGCACGCTGGCAAGCACGTGTAGTTGTCAGTTCCGCAATAGCGGATAGTGTTGAAAGTGTTCATTTATTATTAAATATCTCAACCCAAAGCTTTTTTACGTTTCGTTTTACGTGAACAAACTATAAAAGTAAATATGAAACGCGGTTTTATATCTCTAAATCATGTTCTGGTTCAAACTGGTGGTGTACTGTATCTGTGAGTGAGCATTTGAAGTCTGTTTTGATACATATAGCTGCTTCGGTAGAAAATATGGGGCAATATACTAACTTGACCCAAATTTCGAATAGGATGACCAAGAAAGATGTCTGAAGCAACGATATTTATTTATTTATTTATGACTTGAAAACGGCACATCCTCATAGACTTATATGATGAATCAAAATATTCAAAGATCAGAAGACAACCTATCACTTGCGCACAGCTTGCCCTATTTTAGCGAGAGAAGATCCAACTGAATTCAGTGCACTACCACAGGGCTTGCCCTATTTTAGCGAGAGAAGATCCAACAGAATTCACTACCACAGGCTGTAAATGAAAGAGGCTAGTGTGAGGAAGACTACTAATACAGAGAAAACTGATCAACAATCTATTTCACCCCCCGCCGAACTAACGAACTTCACCTGTTGCTGAAACCAACAATGTCTACACATGAGGTACCTTATATACACGTCAGACTTGTCTTTTACACAATACAAAACCGACAACATTGTCTCACGCTGCCCCTCTTAATGAGATTAAACAGTAGTATTAAATTGGGCATTCTACTCCACTTTCCCAAAAACCCAAATGGGGCAGTACCCCCGCCCCGCATACCAAAAATCCATAGCGCAGGCTCATATTGGGTTCGGATGCTCACACCTTTTTTAGCTCCCCCAAACCCGCGCGGTCATTTCCCCCCAGTCCCCCACGCGCGGTCACTTCCGGTTGAGCGGATGACGTCATTCAGATTTTCGAGAAAAAAATTCTAACCCGATTGAGTTAGAAATTTGTGATGTTGTTATTTTAGCATTTTACAAAATAAGTGTGTGGTGTCGATGGAAGTCTCTAGTTTTGACTGACTCTTCACCATGTGCTACTTTTTTGTGTAGTCTCAATCCAGTCTTAGTACCCTCGTACCCACAATGACATCGCATGCGTTCGGTTGACGTAATTTGAGTTACTCTGTTAGTTCGTGGCATCTTTATCTATACACTTATTTCTCGCATCCACAGTGTCGTCGTACATGACGAATCCTATGAGGTTCTTTAGATATCTCTCAGTACATCCAGTAACTTTTTCGCAATACGCCGTAACTAGACGTCTCTCTTGATGTGACATATCAGACTCACGTATAATTTCTAGAAACTTTTCACTGTCGTGTTGTAGAATTTCCTGTAGTACAATCATTTGTTTTGTGTTTGTTATACGATCGTACAACTACTCTCATTAATTTTGTAGTGACCTATTGCTAACGTGTGTACTCCATCTGGAAGAATATGCCTCTTATCGTCGTCGCTGCTCAACGCTGTCTTGTTCACCGACTCTGTATAGATTTCATGTTTTTGACTTCTAAACGTGTTCATTCTTCTCTTAGCCGACACACCTGTGAATAGACATCTCTTGTAGTCTTCAAATGTGATAGCATTTTTCACAACTCCCTTCTTCACTCCCTTACACTTTTTCTCCTCCCCCCTCAGTGTTCGACATGCGTATAACTTGGACCGGAGTCCGAGGAATTCGAGAATTTGTTCTCCAGAGTTCTCGTCCTTCATCATCCCCAGCACCTTCTTATTTTCCCCAGTGAGAATTCCAGATGGATGAACTTTCGGATAGTCAGAAGTGTCAAACCTAGCTTTCACGTCTCCCGAAATGTCTTTGTAGAAATCTTTTGTTTGAATTTCATACATCAGTGAGTCTGTGTCTGTGAAGAGTAATTTAACTTGGTCTCCATATTTTGGTTTGATGTAATCGTAATGAAACTCATACATCACAGTTTTACTCAAATCTAGGATACTCATCCCCAGGTACACCGGCTTGTCGAACTTCACTTTGGTTCTCTTCATGTGAACGGCAATCAGACTCTTGTCGAAAATAGTTCTATGATGGTAGTTAGGCTTGGCCACCAGTTTTCTCATCTTTTCCTCACTCGTCACGAGTTGTATGTCTACTCTGTTCCTAATGTTCTCCATTGTCTTCCCAAAGACGCTGTTGTTCATTAACTTGAAAAAATCTTTTTCAAAGTCGTTCTTCGCCTGTGTCCTCAGGTTTGTGTTGAGTACAATGTAATTTTTCATCCATGGACTCTCCCTGAACGTGATACCTCTGTGGATTTTAGTGAGTCTCATTCCTAGTCTGAGATACATCTCCAGATTCTTCTTGTGGATTACGTATTTAACCTTGTTGTTTAGGTTTGGGATCAGCTTCTCTACCTTGTTCACCACGAGTCTCTCTGGAGCTAGAGGATAGTCATTATGGTAGTCATGTAACTCCTCTGGATACTCTAGATCTACCTCTAGGATGCATGGTATATCTTTCCATGTCTCTAGATCTTTCATCCACTTGAATCCTCCTGTAGGTAGATCCATACTCATCGCACCTCCGTACAAGTTGTTAGCATCCAGGTAGGGTAGGTACACACTAGGTTTTGTAGAGTCGAACATGCTGTCTCCTGTATGTTTCTTGTCTTTCATATAGTCCATGTACTTGTTGTTAGCCTTTGCATGTCTTTTGGTGATTGTGCTCACACCACCACGAATTCCTTTTTCTATCATTAACAGCATGTCTATATCTGTCAACAAGTCTAGTTCTATCATGGTGGTTTTCAGTAATGCATCCCAACTTAGTCCTGGTGAGGTGTAGTAGAAAGCAGGATCGAGTTGGTAGTGTGTTTTACAAACTTTTCGAAACTCTTCAAAAACATCTTCCAATAACAACACGTCTGTTTTGAGATAGAGATCGTGATAGTCACGTAGTGTTGTCATCTCGAAATGATTCCATACATTTTGTGCATGTGTATAACTCTTGTCTGTAATTCCGCTGTCTGTGAGTCGTGAGTAAAATTTGTCGATAGAGGGGAGTTGGGTTTCGTCGAGTGTGTCAAGTCCTGTCATGTGTTCGTAGGGGTAGACTCCTTTTTGTGAAACAAGTTCAAAGTCTTTGTTGTTCGGGAACTGTTTTCGTGTAGTCGTGAGTTGATCTTTTGATAGATTACTCGCTAGTTTTTCAAGTCCGGAGGCCATGAATTTGAAACTATCCAAAAACCTAATCTCGCGAGTGATATTCTTTTCTTGACCATCCTCGTTCGTGTAATGATCTACTACAATGTTTTTACTGAAAGAGATGTACTTCTCCTCATTGTTAGGAATACACTTGATATCACCATCAGTTACACCTAGACTTTTCACAAACAAATGTGCGTCGTACCCAGACAAGTTATGAAAGATAACAGGTACAAATTTTGGTAGTTTGTACTTGAGATTACAACTATTGTGAGCAGCTCCACGAAATTTTCCTGTCATATGACAATGATCGCGAACTTTGTAGTCGTCTTCGTCTTTTTTAGTTTTCTTACTCCAGTCTTCATGACATAGCCAACATACATTACTAGCATTGTAGTCGAGTTTGTCTTTTTGTTTGAATATCATAGGTCTAGCTATCTTGAACTTGTCGTAGACATTTCTAACAGCTTTCTCCACTTCAAGCACAAACTTTTCACCTACATTCTCCTCTTCACTTGTCTTGGTGAAGAGGTAAGGTTCTTCGTAGTGTAGTGTATCGTCAAAACATTTCAAATGAAAACAGAATCCAGAGGGAGTGTGATGTTGGTACTGGATTGTTGAACTATTTTCTGGATTATTTGTACATGTAGAGATAGGTTCAATGAACGACTCGAAGTCAGCGTAAATGACGAAAGGTACATCTTGAGTCTTGAAAGTATTTTTAAATTTTATAGTACTACCTTCTTCAGGCATCACTGTCTTCACATTCTCGACACTAGAGCAATACTCTTCGTGTTTGTTCAGAGATGTCTCACTCCAAAAGCTATTCAAACACCGATAACAAAAGTGTCTCTCACCATGATGTTTTGTCATTTTACTCGATAATAACCGACTCATGCTCTTGATCCAGGTGTAGTGATTGTTTGTAGTACCGTCGGTTGCTTCTTCTGTAATGTACAACAAGTTCACGGTGTCTCTAGAGTTTCCCTGAACGAGAAGGGGATATATCTCGTTACCCTCACTTCCGTACACGTTGATGGAAATGTTGTTTTTCTCGCTAAACTTTTTGATATCTTTCAATAGAGTTGGAAATTCTATGTTGGTACAGTCGAAAGTGTTAGCAAACTCTACCAGTCTCTTGGTGAGTCTCTCTGGGTGAGTAAGTTCTGGTGTTTTCTCGAGTAACTTACAAATAGCTACTGACCATAGGAAACACTTTTCATCACTCTTGTTTTGAACGTTGATAATAGCTTTCTTTTTAACCAAGACTGCTGGTGTGGGAATGTAGGATGATCCACCTAATGGTTGGTACGTGTCGATATGTACAGACAACTTGTTGACTCTTAAAACTCTCCAATTACTACCTCTTTTCAAGTAAGTGGCAAGACTCTCAAGAATTTTCCCAGTCGCCGTGTTATGAATATTGTCCAAGTCTGTTGCAGGTAAAACGATATATGTGTTTGAATGGAAGTGTGCGTTGACTTCTACATTTCCTTCGTCAGTTGTTCTCACCATAACACATTCTAAGATGAGTTTTGTTTTCAAACCTCTCCTAGCTTCTACTTCCCTCTCCCACAAGTCTTTCACAATCTCTTGTGATCCATTCAAGAAATCTGTTGGTGTCATAATCGCATTGGCACACGTAATGTCGTAACTCTCTGAAAACCCACGCAATGCTGACTCTACTTGATGTATTTCGAATTCAGGGTTAGCGTTAGGTAGTGGTGGTACGTCTTCTGGTTCCTCTGCATCGTGGAACACGTCTTCTGGTTCTTGTGCGTCGTGGAACACGTCTTCTGGTTCCTCTGCGTCATGGAACACATCTTCTGGTTCAGCCGTCTCGAATAGGGAGGTTACCGTGCTTCTCAGAGACGTGAAAGCGGCTGCGACTCGCTCCCTAATTGGCTCTGGTGTGTGACTAACAAACCAGTTAGACCACTTGTTTAGTTTTCCTTTCAAGTAGTTCATCGTCTATTTATTATTATATGTTCATTTTAAACAAGGTCGATTCTATATGATTTCAAAAGACGTGAAGTCTTTTGAAAATAGAAACCTACTCATTATCATTTCGATTTTGAAACTGAATGTACTCCATCTCACTTAGTCTAGTTCGTAAAAAAAAGAATATTACTCCAGACGAGTGAAAATAATGTCGACGAACCATAGTCGTTAACATATCGAGAGTCATGTCACCGTCTTCGTCAGTGTATACTCTGGTGAACGTTTCAATCTCGTGGTTGTAGACAGTCTGTCCATATCCGAGCACTTTGAACAGTAGAACAAGTCTAAGCATACTGTCGGCTTCGTTAAACCAGATGTCTATTATCATCTCGATAAGTTCACTTGTTATCATGTTCATTGTTCGTCTTTACTTTTACAACTTTTAAACAAAGTGAACTCGATTCATTCTTTTCGAAACGTATACGTAACTCCGTCAACTATGAGACTTTTCCCCGTTTTTATACGGTAACTAGTAATAGACCCTGCGAACATTTTCAAACTGTTTGCTAACTCAAATATACTTTTGTATTTTGTTTCCTCTCCAGTGTCCGTGTTTGTTTTAGTCATGATCTGAGCAGGTTTTCTAACTCTACAATGATTGTATCTTTTCGGTAACTCTATTGGGTCTAACTCTAGTGTCTCTCTAATTTCGCTACGACTTACGTTACATCTTAGTTTAACTCCTCGCTCTTTCGCGATAGCTTTTAAGTCTTTTAGAGTTTGATAGTCGTCCTTCTCTTTTTTTGGTTTTGGTTTTCTTACATACTTAACTTTTGGTTTTTGAATTTTGTTGAGTGAACCTTTTGGTCGTGTCATCTCTTTTTTATATAATGTCTTTTTTTTTAAATGTTTTTCAATTTTGTTTAGAGATCCATCACGAGGACGACACCTAGTCTGATAGATTGAGCACCCCATTTGACGAGGTGACCACCCGCTACTAACAAGACACAACCTACTGTCAACTTTGTTGTGAATGCAAAGGTGGAGGTGTCTTTCACGATGACCGTACTGTTGTCTTCACTAGTAGTGTTGTTCATTTATTATAAGTTTTCCAAACACATTACTGTGTTTGGAAACTATAGGAAGCACGGTTTTAACTTAGAAGAGTATACGTTCTCGTTTCAATTTCGTTTTCGTTTCTTTCTTTTCGTCTAGGATCACTATTTCATGGAAGTACAACTGTAAATGAGCTACCCCGTCTTTGATGAATGCACTACTCACATCGATGGCTGTGTTTACTTTGTATTTCTTAAGTTTCAACAGATCGTTGAATTCCACCTCCTCGTCATCCTCCTTGTACGCTGTGAAGAGATCAGGGTTTGCTTTGATGTACACCTTGTCATTGTACAATCCACTCTTCACTTCAGTGACCACGACACCCTTGTTTGCAAGTCCTTTCAAACAGTCTTCTCCAACCTTCTCCAGTCTCGTCAACTGGTCTTCGTTGAGACACAACGCTGCGGTGAATTTCTTCTTGTCAAACTTACTCTCTTGAACACCAAATGTGAACACATCTTTGAGTAGGATAGGTTCCATTTTGATACTCACTGTAGCGTTGTTGAATTTCTTGTTAATCATACACTTTCCAAATTCTATACTCATCTCTTTATTATACTTTTCTCAATCACCTAATGTGTGTATATTGATTTCTTTAAACAATGTACGCCAACATCTTATAACCAGCCCATCCCGTACCTAGGTACATCGCTCCTTCTGTTATCGATAGATACTCTTGCATCTCTGACGACGGCGTGTAGTAGTCGTGTAGTTGTGGTTTTTTGCGAAATGTTGCGCTAAGTAAGTCAAGAGCCGCGTTTGTGACGTTTATGTTGCGGTTAGCATCCGACAAAGCAAGTCGTAGTCTCGCAAGTTTGTCACGATGTTCGACCTCTTCTTCGTTCCACTTCTCTCTCTCTCGTGCAAGTCTTTCCATCGCAAGGTTGTGACGTTTCATCTCTTCACCGTATTTGTTTCCATCTAGACTTTTGAATAGAAAACCAGCACCTGCAAATGCAAGCGCGTTAAATAGTCCTCCTGCCATCATGGTTGTCATCTTTTATTTTATAATAAATGTTTACAGGAGCACGATCACGACAATCACATTTAGAAGAGTACGCAATTAAAGTGTTGAAGTTAGAGAAAAAGATTGTGGAGTTAGAGGATTACGCAAAGTTTCATGTAAAGAAAATAAGCGCTCTGGAGTATGAGAATAAGTATTACAAAAGTCAACATGGTGAGGTGACTGTTAAAAAGAGATCAATAGGTTCTGACTAGCTTTTGACATGTGTGTGACTAGCTTTTGACTAGAGTTTGACTAGCTTTTGACATGTGTGTGACTAGCTTTTGACATGTGTGTGACTAGCTTTTGACTAGAGTTTGACTAGATCTGACATGTGTGTGACTAGCTTTTGACATGTGTGTGACTAGCTTTTGACTAGAGTTTGACTAGATTTGACTAGATTTGACTAGAACTATAGATAAAGATGGAAACCATAACAAATAACAATCCAGTGAAGATAAAAGATCCACGACGTGTAGCCTCCGGAAAAAAACTCGCCGCGATTAGTAAAGAGGCGAAAGAGAGAAAAGCTCGTGAAAGACTTGGACAGGAGAAACAACACGAAGATGAGCAAAGTAGTTTTAGTTTTGAATATGTTATCGGAGCGATTGGTGCTATCGCAGGTGTTGGTGCGCTGTACTTTGCGTACAAACATGACAAATCTCAAGACAAGTCTCAAGACAAGTCTCAAGACAAGTCTATAAGCACGTCACCACCATTGTCAACAACAAAGACTAATCCTATCGAGACTTTTGACTAAGAAAAAAAAACAACACTATAATAAAAGAATGACAGATCGAAAAGTAATCATGAACGAAGTGTACGATACTTTACTCTACGTCGCAGCTGGAGTCGGTATTAGTATGATGGCAAAGAAAGTGTTTGGAGAGTCTCTAGGTACACCGAATAGTCTCGTTGGAACATTGAAACTTGTAGCTGCAGTGAGTGCTGGAACAGTCGCTGTAAAGTATGCACAACAGAAGAAACTTATCCCCGACGACCCTTTCAAGTGAGAGTTAGTTTAGATGAATTTTTTTTGTAATGAGTTGATCATTACAAAAAATTTTTTTCGTAATAAAGACACATGTACAGTCAAAACTTAGAAGAGTTGAGTTTAACAGTGAAAAAAGACTTGGTGAGTTCAAAGAAGAAGATGTTACGTCTCAAAGTGAAAGCTATTGTGAAAGTGGTTGTGACTACAGTCGTGCTCGTCGGCGGGATAGTGACGACAATATTATTCCCAAACCCTATATCGGGAGCTATCGCTATCAGCGCAGCGACGATATTGTCCGGGTCGGAGGGTATCAAACACACGGTGAAAAGGTTCAAGTCAGTCAAAACTAACAACAAGGTCATCAAAAAGACAGACAAAGCCACGGATGAGATGATCTTCGTCGACAAGGTTAGAGCCTCAGTCGGAGCGAACCCATCCGCGCCATCGTTATATCCGAATTTGCAAGATTAGAATAGTCAAGTCCGTTATTTTGTAACCAGAACGGTTACAAAATAACTCGTTATTTTTGTGACTAACAACTTTTTTTTTCGGTTAACTCATTTAATTTACACTATATTGTACTCTAGCATCATACTCTTGTTCAAACTCGAAATATCGTCTGACTCTAGAAAACCACTCACGATCTTCAAACCATATATCTCACCTGATATACCTGTCGTACTATCGAAACTCTCTAGACGTTCGTTAAAGAATATCGAAGAGAACGGAGCACCAATGTTTTTCCAATTCGCGTTGAAGTGCGAGTCAGACGACTTTATGTTATTCACGCGTACATGACTACCTTTCATCATCCAGTGACAGGATATTAAATGTTTATTAGTTCTTGTAACACCACTTGGTATTGTACAATTATATTCTTGTACAGGCCATCCACCACCGTACGATAGTTGATCGTTTGACCCTGTTTTGTAACCTATAAATTTATCGAAAGAACCATTGTCATTACCAACAATGTACCCGTAACTACCTACTGACGGAGCAGTTAATAACTTGAAAACCACAAATATAGAAACATTAACGCGAGTTAATTGTGGACAATCAAAAACCATTCTATTAGAACTCAAATTTTTTACAAAGTCGGTGTCGACATCTACAGTAGGACTTTTACGATATACGTTTTGATGAAGACGAGACTCCCCGTCTTCTATTCTCTCTACTTTGGTACTAGTTCCAGCGTGTTGGTAAATAACCTTTGCATCTTTAACGTTAACGTTAAAAACAGTATTGTAAGGTAGCGGTGTCTTTTGTGTTGGTATTGTTACCTTTTTTGGTTGACTATATCCAAGATGTAAACTCATTTATTCTACAGCACAAACTTACTCACCACCACCCCTACCAGTATTAGTGTCGTGGCGAACAAACTAGACGTAGTGGACGAAGTGGGTGGAGATGAAGTAGGTTCGGTAGGGACAGGCGACGTCTTTTTTACGTTGTCTAGTGTCTCCAAATGTTCTCCACCGTTAGAGTGTGTTTTCACGCTTTTACTCACGCTAGCGCTCACACTTTTAAAGTTAAGTTCATTATTGAATCCAAATACCATATTCGTCTCTGACGACTCTCTTAGTAAATTATTGTAACCTGGGATAGGAGTTTTTAACAAAACCATACTTCGTGGAATGAGCCATGTGTTTGGTGTCACTGCCATATCTAACTTGACGTTCGTGTCTTTGATCGCTCTGTTCATCAAATTAATCCATGTACTTGGTGAATATTGTACCACTGCATCCTCCACAATGTTTCTAAAAACTTGTTGAACTTCACGTGCACTCGCACGACCTCCAACAATACTTTGCTTTGACTTTGCCTGTGCACCGAGTAATGCGTAGACGTACACTTCTATAGACTGGTTTAGTAGTTCCTGACCTAACTCTGTGATCCCATTGCTCACTCTTGGACAATAGCGTTTGTAATCTCCTTGTAAGTCTCTAATAATACTTACCCAATTACCACCGAGAGGGAGATGGTTTTTCAACACTCTCCAATCTGGAATGTACAATCTCAAAATGTCGGCAATGTCAGGCCCACTTTTGTCAAGACGAAACATTACCCTTCGCATCGTGAAATACACATGGAATTTCATGAGACTTGTAATTTGTTTTGGAACGTCAGGACTAGGTGTTAGGTTTTGTAGTGACACGCCTGACTTGTACGTGGCAATGTACATGGCACTAATAGCTTGGTAATAACTTTTTGATAGAGTCCACACTGTACTGATCATACTCCCGTCGGGTCCATCCTGATAGTACTTTTTCGTGTCTATCACTATCTTGGGTAGGTTAGAGCTAAAGTAATTCTTATCGTCCACGTAGACATTGAAGTCGTTGACGTGGTATGAGTACGTACGGAGGGAAGGTCACGTTGGAAGTCCCGGCTCTCTCCGTATGCAAGAGTTTTTGTACTGTACCACCACTGTTCCATATTCTTGGGAAAGGTGTATTGTTATGTAACCATTTCCACATACTTTGATCTTCCTTGAATGTGGTGCTGGTGATGTCAGTCGAGAGTGTGTCAGTGTTTCGAAAGTAGATATCTACTCTTGTTACGTCACCTTGTTGTGTTTGAACTGGATCAAACTCAAATTTACTCAGTGTTGCATGAGGATACTTTTTCAAAAGATCTGACTTTGCTTTCTGAATCGCAATCTTAGTGTTTTTAATTGCCTTGTCGTAGTTCTCACCGTAATACGCTCGTATCATTTTATTTGTGTTACAAATAAAATGAAGAAACTATCAGTGTTTATCGAGACTAACAAGAAAACTGTCACGATGGATAGGAGTCTAGTGCTTCCAAAGAACTCAACTCTGATCGTTAAATCAGCGAGTGTGTTTTGGGATTACAAAAATGTGATCAAAGACTTTAACGACGTTATTCAGTACGGTGGAAATGGAGTAAAATACACAATACCCGAAGGTTACTGGTCTTTTGAGAGTCTTGTGACGTACTTCTCAGACAACAAAGTCATTCAATCTCACACAACACACACGATCACACATGTACACTAAAAACAGAACAACCCATTAAGTTGTACAAGTTTGGGGAGTTACTCGGTTTCCCAACGAACACCACGATGGACGCAGGAGAGGAGGTTAGTCCTGGCAGGATAGATATCAATAGAGGTTTAAGATTTGTAGAGATTCACTGTGACACTCTTGTATAGACGAGACTATATATAGACGTGTCAGGTAAACAAAGTAGTGTTATTGCAGTTCTTCCAATTACTACGGAGGTAACACTAAGTGGTAGTGTACTACATTTTCCGACTGTCGAGTCTAGCGTTCCCACTCGTAGTGGTACATACAACAACTTGTCTTTTCACATCAAAACAAACGTGAGTGGCATGGACGAGGTAGGGAGTGTTTTGATCGACATTAATATACTTTCAAATAAAAAGTATGGACAGCGATGTTGTAACAGAACAGAGTCTTAGAGATTTGTACTATAACCCTGTGACTGGTTATCAAAGCATGGAGAGATTATATCGAAAGGCACTAGAGGAGGGTCTGAGTGTAAGCAGAAGGTCTGTGAAAGAGTGGTTGAAAACTCAAGACACTTACACGCGATATAAGACCATAGTGAGACGTCACAAATTTCGAAAAACATGGGTCTCGTACCTTGGTGAACAAATTCAACTCGACCTCGTCGATATGGGAAAATACAAAAACAAGAACAACGGTTACTACTGGATACTCACATGTGTTGAGATTCTTAGTCGTTACGCTTTCGCTATCCCTGTGTATCGGAAAGATACAAAAAACATGACGAAAGCCGTAGACGAGTTACTACGTCAGTTTCACGAAAGGTTTGAAATATATCCGAAATTCGCACAGTTCGATGAAGGATTAGAGTTTTACAATGTAGGCGTTAAAAACTTGTTAGACGAACATAACATAGAATATTTCTCTACAAAGTCTGACAAGAAAGCGGCTGTAGTCGAGAGATTTAACAGGACTCTAAAGACTAGCATGTGGAAGTATTTCTACAGCAAGGGAACTTACAAGTGGATAGACATTCTGAGCGATCTCGTTAAAAACTACAACAACACGAAACATAGTAGTATTCTCGTGAAACCAGCAGACGTTGATAAGACTAACGAGAGTCAGGTGTGGATGACACTTTTTGGTAGTGACTTGGGTGAGTTCCCACTACCAAAATACAAACTCAGACAAAAGGTGAGGGTGAGTAAGTACAAAAGTATATTCACCAAAGGTTACGAGGCAAACTTCACGGAGGAGATCTTCTCCGTCAGTAAGGTAGTTCGTGGAGACCCAAATGTTTACGTTCTTAGCGACGAGAGCGGGGAAGACGTTATCGGGACGTTCTACGAGGAGGAGATGTCCGCCGTGGAGAAAACAGACGACGCCACGTATCGTGTCGAGAAAGTTCTGAAAAGAAAGACTGTCAACAAGAAAAAGATGGTTTTGGTCAAGTGGAGTGGTTACGACGAAAAACATAACTCTTGGATTCCTGAGAGTGATATGGAAATTTTGTGAAAAAAAGTGCAAAAAGTGTATATTCTAAAAAGATTCACAATCAAAAACAACGTCGAAAACGTGTAAGAAGTTTTTTGGAAATTTTTGAGAAAAAAGACATAAAAAATTTACTCTCCCTTGTTGCTATGCGCCACGTCAGATCAAAGACGGGGGGTTTACGCCACATTCTTTAATAACATAGCAACTAAGGTTTTTGAAATTTTTTTTATTTTGTGAAAATTTTTTCAAAAATATTTTTCAAAAATATATTTTCTCTTGGTTGTCATGTCACCCAGGAATGTGACATCCACCCCCCTGATCACCGCGTCCTTAGTTACGGGTCACAACGAGAAAATTTATGGACGACGAAGGTGAAAATAACGTTCGTTTCTCGCGAGAAAGACTCGTTGAGTTACTTGTGCGGGAGAAGAGAGCGAGAAGACTCGCTGTTGGAAAGGGGCTAGTTATGAAAGAGAAAATGGATAAGTTAAATGATAAACTGTCCACTACAAGAGCCGAGGTCGCTGATCATACGAGACGAATCGGCTGGTTTGAACAGGAGTTGGCGAAGTTTCCGCCATCCCCTACTCTATGAAGAACACCAATGAACTTGTAGTCAGGTCGCTTAGCGCAAAATTTCGGCCTTATCGTTACAGGAGTGACAAAAGTACCAAAATTGGTATGAAGATTCCTTAGGGTCTACTTAACAAAGTTAGCCTGGGTGCCCACGAAAATTCGACGTTCTTCTTGGTAAACGGGGGATTTAAAAAAATGACGTATTGCCGAAGTGCCTGGTTACCAAGCCAATTCATAAAATGCGCTTTCTGTGCAGAGTTTTAGTATAGACTGGTAAAATAATAGCAGAAACTTAACAGATATTGTATTGGGGTCGGTTGGTGCTGTTTTGGAAATGTTAAAAGATATTTTGAATTACCCATTATGCATTTCGCGCTCAGCCTGCAATATTAGAGTGTTCCAGAACTTCGACAAACAAAGAAAAGTTCCGTTCTCTGTGGGCACGAACAAAAATGAGTATGAGTCTCATATCTCATGATTGTCTCCCAGAACAGAAATGTAGGACTCCTATGTCGCATTTCGTCAGCCCATGTGGCCATCGTAACGTCATCTCCAGCATAATGAGAGAAGGCCTCTTGCTTTAGGTTGTGAAGTGCCATAAGTGTGACTTGATGGGCGTGCCTGATGTGAGGAATAGCGGGGTTCGACGAATAAAAGGAGGAAATACACAAACATATTCAATACTTTATTCACAAAAAACATACACAAAAACCATGCTCTTTTCTGAGCCCGCGTAAAATAGGAATACCGGTGATGCGGGTTTATGTGTCATAACACGAAGTTCTCCACATCCTCCGGGGGCGCGGCTAGAACTCTTGCCCACTTAGACAGCTGTGTAGTTGCTCTTCTAGCAGCTACTCTCTTGGGTCGTTGTTCAATTTCAACTGTTCTTTGCTGATATGGAGTTGTTTCTTGAGGTTCGATGGCTGCAGTAGATCCGGATGAAGTATCGGCAGTAATTTCAAGAGGACAGCATGAGGTCTTCTATTAGAGCGAGTTTCCAGTTCATTATTGGACAATCGTCATGGACCAACACTTTCTCACCGCTACGTATTGTTTGACCTGTTGTCGCCTGTCGTTTTATGAAATTCTCTGAGAGATGTCATGAGGTAGTCCTCCCATCGAGACCAAAAATGTTGGAGTAATAGTGCTTGAGTTTTGACACGCCCTTTCAATTGTGAGGGGAATCCGAAGTGCGGATCGTTAATCTCGTAGTCATCTACATGTGCGTAAGGAAGGGAGGTGATGCGTCGTCCATAAATTAGCTGGGAAGGTGTGAGGGGTTCCTCGTCTCGGATGTCGGACGATAGGTAGGTGAAGGGTCGATCATTCAACATGGCTTCAATTTCGACGATGATTGTCTGGAGACTCGAAAGGCTGACGTGAGACGTCCTAATACCTTCTTGAGGGCTCTCTTTGTAAGACCAATAAGTCTCTCTACTTTCTGCTGGCGAATCTGCGGAAGGCTTGAAGAAAGGTATCTTCGCTGAGATATTGAACTACTTCGAAATGTACTGCTCGGGTAGCTGCGCACGTAAATAAGCAAATGTAAATTTTGTTCTCCTTTGTAGTTGTTTGTACGTAAAGTGCACCGGTGAAGTCTACTCCGGTGACTGTAAACGGTGTAGTTTCTTGTAGACGTAACTTCGGTAAGGGAGCAGGATCTGGAATAGTGTACGGTTTTCCGCCATGTTTTCTACAGGTAACACATTTGCGCAGTAATTTCTTTGTGACTTGTCTACCAGTCGGTATCCAACATTTCTGACGAATGGCTGTTAGCTTCAAATTCACGCCAGAATGAAGTTGATTGATGTGGGCGACTGGGCGGAGTGAACAACGAGCTTGGTAAATGGGTGGTTCGCTGGTAGGAGTGGAAATTTTGCGGATTCATTGATAGGGGTATTGGCGTTTGGCGGCGGTGTCTCTACTTCCTCAGTTAGCTGATGAAACTGGGTTAGCAGAGCTGCAGTTGGCGACCAAATACATGTAGGCCAATGGTCGTTAGGTAACGTAAGCCATGGTGAGCTATTGCGCCACAGAGTTGACGATTGCATCTAGGAGCACCTGCACCGCGTGTTAATACGTCAGCTGGATTCTCGTTTGTGGGGCAGTATTGCCAGGCGTTGGAAGGAAACAGAGCTTTGATGCGGTTGGCAACAAATTGTTTGAGTTGTTTGTTACTGTGAAGCCAGTGTAAGACGATTTGGCTGTCGGACCAGAGGTGGACCTCGAGATCTTCGAAGCGTGTCTTGATTGCGTTGTGGACGAACGAAGCTAATCTGGCACCTATTAGTGCTGCCATTAGCTCCAGTTGGGGTAGAGTTAATTTCTTGACAGGGGCGACACGTGTTTTCGCCATGACATGTGAGGTTATGCCACTGCGTCATATGCCTTGGTACTTGCATCTTGCAGAAATCGTTTACAAAACATAAAATAAAGTTAAAAGTTTTGTTTCTAAGTATTATTCTAAATTACATATGTTTCTTTCTAGCTTTTTATGCCTAAATCAAGTTACATTATTGTACTTACAGTTTTAATAACGCTGCATTCTAACATCGTGGCCGCCATCTTGGAATTGACCGAGTGGAGACTGGACACTAGAACTCTAATAAATTCTGCATTTCTTGGCCATTATAATGATCATTTTACATATTTTTAACGATAACAATTGAAAACATCACGGAGAACGTTATTATAAGCTGAAAACATCACGTTACAATTGACTTAATCTAGCAAACTATCAAACAACAAACCACACCACAGGTAGCCCAATTCGTGAGTTTTATTTAAACTTCAACCTACCCTAAAAGTGGGTACCCTTTAAAATTTCCGTGGGCACCCAGGCTAACTTTGTTAAGTAGACCCTAAGGAAGTTTCATACCAATTTTGGTGCTTTTGTCGCTCCTGTCACGATAATTTCGCTAAGCGACCTGACTATTGTCTTACGTTGAGAAGATATAATTTTTTTAAATCTTACGAGTTGTTCGTTAATATCTAGTTTCCTAACGTAGTCTAACGAGTGTACACTCCTAAACACTATCTACGTAGTGATAACTCAAGTTATCACTAAAAGAAAGCTAAAATTCGTAGTGTTTCCTACGGGTTTTTGAGTCTTCACGGCTTTTTTAGATTTTCGCGGGCTTTTTTTTGTTTACGGCTCTCGGTAGGCGCGCGTGCGTAGTGGTCAGCGGTCGCGATGTGAGGGGAGGGGGCCCCTCTAAGAAAATTTTTTTTTTTTTTCTCGAAAACCTTAACAAATAAAATGGCTGAAGCTGATGACAATTTTGAGATGGAAGAAAGGTTTCCAGAGTACGATAATCTCGATAACGAAGAGTTAGACACAACTCTTGACAATCTCAATCAGAGATTTCTGATTGACGACGATGTGCTAATCACTGAGAGGATCACATACATTAACCGCCTTCTTTTAGCCGAGACAAGTTTTGGTGGTGATCTAGATGTAGGGGGTGGTGTAGTGAACGATGTGTTCATTCAAGTAGACAAGTACGTACAAGACTCTCGCGAGGGTCAAAAACTTAATCCTTACTCAGAGAGTGTCATAGAAATTAGAAATAGAACTACCGTGAGAGACGGTAAGGTCTTTTTCAAAGAAAGACTTAAGAGTGGCGGATTCTCCACCGTCGAGAAAATAGTTCTAAACAACGTGAACGGTTCGTATGTAAAAAACATAGCGAAAAGAAACTCAAACGCCGTCTTGCAATTCGAGAAACTCGTCGAGTCTGCAGTAAGTGAAACTAACACGGCTTCTAACCTGCCCATGATCTCTGTCGTAGATCAAGTAACACTACCAGACGATGTTCTCAGTAGACTCGGTGAAGAGGACCGACGTGTTGTGAACGGTGTTCTTAACCCGTCGACTACAATCTTACCAGAGAGTAGAGTTGGTAGTCGTGGCGCTATCCAACTTATGATCGATGAGTTTCGAGAAAGAAGTGATGCGAATCTTGAGTTAGCGAGAGACAGTGATATAGCTGACGCAAGGGAATTTTTTCAAAAGTCATTCGACGAAGACGCGGTTGCAGACGCTTTTGAACAACAAAGGGTTATTGAGGAAGTTCGCGTTGAGCAAGAGAGAGATGTGAGTCGTCTAGAGAAAGTAAAAAAATTTCTCAGAGAGAATTGGGTAGGCGTGTCCGCGTTAGGTATTGCCGTGGCAGGACTACTTACCACTATAATTATAGGAGCGAGAACTGCGATCACAAAAGGAGCGAATGCAGCGTTGTCGTTCGCGAAAGCAGTGAAAAACGCTATTGCTAGTCTAGGCCCGTTCGCTGTAGGTCTCGCGAACTTTGTGTACGCGATACTAAAAGCAGGTGTGAAAACTCTACAGTGGCTAGCTCAAAACCTGTGGATTGTAGTCATTGGCATGGTGTGGGTACTGAACGAGTATCGGAAAAGTAGGAAGTAAATTGAGTTTAAAATAGTCTAAAATAAAGAGATAGATAGAGAAATGAGTAGACTCGTAGAGAAGAAAAGAATTGTCTATATACTATACAACACTGTTAACAAAGACACTTACGTTGGTAGCACCTCGAAGTCTATTAGTCAACGACTTGCAGCGCACAGGTACGACTCAAGCTTACCATCAAACTCGAACAGGAAACTATTTCGTAGTGTTGTCGAGATTGGTGGGTGGAGTGAGATACGACATCTCGTGTTACTCGAAAAATTCTGCACGAAGCCAAGGATAGAGCGATACGAGGCAGCGTGTATCGAGACATTCCAGTCAACACTCAACGACCACATACCAGGAGCCTACCTAACCGACAACGACGAAGTTGACAAAGTTGCGTATATGAAGAGATACCGTGTCGACAACGTTGAGTACATCAACGAGCAGTTGACATGTGAATGTGGACGAATATCGTCACGTAATAACATGTCGAGACATAAGAAGAGTAAAATACACGTCGAGATCATGCGTTAAAACAACCAAATAAAGATGTGTATAGCTCGTCTGCTGAGAGTGTTGAGAGACTTAGTACTTCAGAGGAAGAGAGCTCCTCAGAGAAGGAGACTGAGACGAACAAAGTCGTTCGAGAGCGTCAATCTGATCGGTCAGAATGATCACGTTGGAATAGACACAGTCTACTAAAACCTAAACTTTTCATAACTTATAAAAGTTATGAAAATTTTTCACATTATAATAAATGAGCACCAACAAAGACTTGTCACCGCATGCAAAGAAGTCCAGTATGTCTACGATCAAAGGACCTCGTACACGTCACGTCGTGACAATGAACCCCAACAAAGCTAACCCTAACGAAACACTCTACATTAACATCCCAAAACTTAAACCAGACTCGTGCCTTGTCCCGGGAATACACGTTCTGTTTGACTTCAAGAACGCGAACGCTAAAAGTTGGTTTTTGAATAACTTAGCCAAACTTCTCCAAAGTCAACTCACAGTCAAAATGGCTGAAAGAAGTGACGGTTTTTTACGTAGTTCTATCGGTAAACTGTTCCATGACTTAGTACTCATGACTGAAAAAGCTCTTCCTCCTTCCGTTTCACGTTTGTATCGCGGGCAAATTACATTAATATGACCATATCTTGTTGATTTAGAGTGAACATCAATGTTTCGTGGCAGGATATCGTTAATGTAAGCCGGACTATTCCCAGTTATTCTATTGAAAATTATAGAACATTTCATAATTTCAGCTTCATCATAGAATGGGATCCAATAAAGCTTTCTAAATAGGTCAACACTTCGATCATCCCTATTTGCATACAGAATAGTTCTCGCAGCATGTTTTTGTAGTTTAAAGACTAGCTCTTGATGTTACTTTTTGAGCAAGATGTCCAGATTGAACTACCATATAACATCACAGGTTTTATCATGGTGACGTCGTAAAATTGTTTCCGCTCTCGAAGAGGCAGGTATGATCTAGTCTTTCTTAGGTCACCGATCCTCTGAGACAACTTTTTACATAAGTAATCTACATGGTCATCAAAGGTTAACTGTTCATCATCAATCAGGAGGCCAAGTAGTTTTTTACTATGAACCTGTTCGATTTGTGCCCCATTTGCTGTTATCTCAAGATTGTTATCTACCAATTTAGTATGCAATCGTTTGCCTGTTATCACCATTGCTTTAGTTTTTGAAGCATTTAGTATCATGTTATTTTCTTTTGACCACTTAACTATAGATGATTAGTGTCTTGTTGAAGTTGACTCTTAATAACTGTTAATCCTGTTGAAATATCGGCTGAGGTTGTCATAGTTGTCTCATCTGCATATATATCAATAGCTGCATGTTGTATATTTCTAGAACAATTTTTTATCTTTTTTTTGCTTTTCCGAGCTCCAAATTTTACAATTTTCTTAGGTTTAGGGATGCTGGTAGCAACTTTCAGCCCCCTTATTGCAAAAAAGTGATATTATTGTCTGATTTCTAAAATAATCGGCTAGAAATCAATTCCTTCGAATATTTTTACATCAAAGAGATACTATCCAATTTAAGCACACCTAAATAGTTTAGATGGCAGACTTTAAAAATAGGTACGCAACGCGTACATGTGTCTGCTTGCTTGGCTTGCACACGAAACGATGTAAATATATGTAACGGTCATATGTAAACACAATTATTATACAAGTTGTTCCAACAATATGTTACTGTTCTGCATTTGACAAGTTGTTAACAGGTTGATGTTAAGGTCGTAGCAGCTTTTTGAATGAACAGCATTGTTACAATCTTGTTAACAGCCTTGCTACAAACCTTTTGCAAACACATCCTGTTCACAAGCTGGGAGATTTTTGCATGTGTACATGTAGGTTTAGGTCAGTACTGTATTGTTTTCCTATCGGTTCTTTTGATGTGTCAGGCCTGAAAGTTAGTTAATGCCAGGTCAGTTGCTAGACCGACGTACCTGATCACTTCTGGTGGCATTATTCCTGCATTCAGGTTCAAACAACACACCATGTAAAACGTTTTAAGAATATTAACCTGAATCCCTAATTAACGACAGTATATCAACTAAGCTAGGCTGATTGTGAGCCAGACTGGCCTCATGGAAATAGGAGTCGAAATTAGCAAATGCAGGCCAGTCTGAAGTTAGACCAGCCTTGTGTAAACACCTCATACAGTACTAGTCAGGCCTGCCAAGTGGGGGACTGAGGGAGACTCTTATCCAGCACAAATGCACAATGCCAATGGTGCAAGTGATATTTTTTATTTATTTATTTATTTATTTATTAGAATTTATAATACATATCAATTACAGTATTACAACTAAAAATTGAATGTATTAGGGTAAACCAAAAACAGAATTCAAGATTCCCTCAGGATTGGTCACCCTTTACAAATACAAATAACATATAACATTAATATGAAATAAAAGAGTAAGACATAACGAAATTATATACGAAAACAGCAAAAACTATGGATTAAAAGCAACAGGAAAAAGTTTGAAATAATGCTGAGAAAGTAGCCTCTTAAAAAACGACAAGGTGTTACTGCCACGTATAGAGTATGGGAGAGAGTTCCAGAGCCTAGTGACACGAACGAAATAAGAACACTTAAAGACATCTGTACGGGCATAAGGTACTATAAGAGTCAAGTCATCAATATTACGCAGACAACGACCCGTACTTCTCCAAGAAATTAAACCACGTGGCATGTCTACTAAGCCATGAATCATTTTAAAAAGGAAGACAAGATCTGTGATTTCCCTACGCATGTACAGAGGAAGAAACTGAAGTTGTTCAAGCCTGTTCTTGTAATCTACTTCACGACCTAAAATAAGCCGAGAGGCGCGGCGCTGCACCTGCTCAATTTTGTTCATGTTACGTTTCTTGTATGGAGACCATACTGGACTAGCATATTCAAGTGTTGACCTCACCCAGGTGAAATATAGTAAACGCTTAACGGTGTGATCATCAATGTCTCTCGAAGTCCGATACAATAGACCAAGCATCCTTTGGGCCTTAGCAACTACATGATCAGTATGGGTGTTCCAGTTGAGAGTGGTAGTAAGCCACACTCCAAGATCTTTCTCACTCTGAACAACAGACAGCTGTTTAGAACCCAAATAGTACTGACGATCATAAATTGTACGAGTTCTAACAACTCTCAGCACCTTACACTTATCGACATTAAACTCCATGCCCCAGGTGATAGACCAATTGTACAGAGCATTAAGATCTTCCTGGAGTTTATCTTGGTCAGTATTGCTGAAAATAACTTGAAAACACTTCGAGTCATCAGCGAATAAGGGTAAGTGCGATCCCTGAGTGATTGCATCAGCCATATCGTTGATGTATATAAGGAACAGAAGCGGTCCGAGGACCGAACCTTGAGGAACACCAGATGTTACAGGCAGCCATTCAGAAGAAAATCCATCAAGAACAATTCAGCATAAATAGATAAAATAAATAATAAATAAATAATAAATAAATATATATATATATATATATATATATATATTATATATATATATAATATTTATTAATAAATAATAAATAATAAATTCAGCATAAATAGAGCTAAACCTGTCACCTGACAGATACAATCCTGGTCAAAAGTCTTGGGACACCTGTTTTTTTGCAGGAATTTGTTGTTCACATCCAGCACCCCCCTGCCACCAACATTGATCAGGGGGGGCAGGTATTAAAAGAAACAATTTGAACTTATATGCCGCATAATGGTCATAGCGTATCCCTATAAGCCGGGAAATTGTAGGGTGTCCCAAGCACTTTTGACAAGGATTGTAGCTTAATTAAATATTTCGTATACACAAAAGTTACAGTACCATGGAAGCAGAAAAGTGCAAAACTGGACCAACAGCACAATCAACAATGCATTAGCAGTGGCACAAATTGACATATACAAATATATATGCTTTTGTATAAATATTTGTCTCAATATTTGTAAATAAGCGATATTCACACGCGTACACAGAGCTGAATCTCATGGTCACTCCTTTTAATAGCTGCGAGTGGAAGTCAAGCTGCGAGTGTTTAGTTCTGGGCCTAAAGCAACACATTTTTAGCGAAGGGACGCAAAACTTTTCCACAGTAAATA
Organism: Chrysogorgia sp. JL179-B06; assembly: GCA_035772405.1. NCBI lineage: Eukaryota > Metazoa > Cnidaria > Anthozoa > Scleralcyonacea > Chrysogorgiidae > Chrysogorgia > Chrysogorgia sp. JL179-B06. The sequence continues at coordinate 95,522 of JAYKKM010000231.1, forward strand.
CCTATGGAAGCACAAAACTAGTCCAATACCGAAACCAAATGAGCATATCGCGACATTCGTGATTCAGATTCAAGCAAATCGTTGTCCAAATGTGTCGCCGTTGCGAAGGAAAACTATTTACAGTAAATACCTATAGAACAAACAATATTAAAGCCCAGCATAAAACATGTGTAACTTTTATTTTTAACACTTCTCTCTGATTGGCTAATTGACATGTTGTAAATATATATATCTAGGTTTAGGCACTTTGTAATTATTATCTCTGAAGATGTTGTGATGTATACAACGAAACGTTAGATCTAATTAAAATTGTATTATGCCTTTGCTACGTGTTTTATGCTGGGCTTTAATATTCTTAACAAAGGGATCTAAATATAGAAATTCTAACTTACCCAATTGCTTCACTGAAGCCTGGTGCATCGCCAAACAGTTACGATCTAAACAGAATCTGACTTTAACATTCACTATATTAAAAGGGTTAAATAGTTCTGTGATTAAATACGTTGGATAGTGTTATTTGGTTGTCCTGGATGATTGGAAGGGTTACTCAAAAGCGAACCACAAAGTTGACAGACGTCTATATCATCGGGAACAAAATTGTCCGGCCATCCTTCACTCAAACCAAGCAGCGTGTTTGCATCTCGTCTGGCTATTGATTTCAGCAGGGCGCTATAAAACACGGGCGTGGAAACGGCCTATAAGCGCGTGATCCATGTGTGATGCGGCGGACTGGCGCGAGCGTGCTGTAGAACAAAAAATATTATAAACAATGGCCGAAAAATATATACGAGTGCCCGAAAAATATGGCAATACTAAGGTAGTGTGTTAACAAAATCAATGTTTTCTTGAAGTTAACAATACGAAGCTTTCTTCAACTTTAGATTTACCTCGTTACCTTTTCAATAAATCTACTTTTTTTTTTTAGGTTTACCAGTTTTTTGTAAACGTCGTAAAATTGTTTCCGCTCTCGAAGAGGCAGGTATGATCTAGTCTTTCTTAGGTCACCGATCCTCTGAGACAACTTTTTACATAAGTAATCTACATGGTCATCAAAGGTTAACTGTTCATCATCAATCAGGAGGCCAAGTAGTTTTTTACTATGAACCTGTTCGATTTGTGCCCCATTTGCTGTTATCTCAAGATTGTTATCTACCAATTTAGTATGCAATCGTTTGCCTGTTATCACCATTGCTTTAGTTTTTGAAGCATTTAGTATCATGTTATTTTCTTTTGACCACTTAACTATAGATGATTAGTGTCTTGTTGAAGTTGACTCTTAATAACTGTTAATCCTGTTGAAATATCGGCTGAGGTTGTCATAGTTGTCTCATCTGCATATATATCAATAGCTGCATGTTGTATATTTCTAGAACAATTTTTTATCTTTTTTTTGCTTTTCCGAGCTCCAAATTTTACAATTTTCTTAGGTTTAGGGATGCTGGTAGCAACTTTCAGCCCCCTTATTGCAAAAAAGTGATATTATTGTCTGATTTCTAAAATAATCGGCTAGAAATCAATTCCTTCGAATATTTTTACATCAAAGAGATACTATCCAATTTAAGCACACCTAAATAGTTTAGATGGCAGACTTTAAAAATAGGTACGCAACGCGTACATGTGTCTGCTTGCTTGGCTTGCACACGGATGTAAATATATGTAACGGTCATATGTAAACACAATTATTATACAAGTTGTTCCAACAATATGTTACTGTACATTTACCTCCGCACCACAAGCTCCATAAGATTTTTAACAGAAATACAGTTAAAGTAAGTTACAGCTGCATGAACAATGTTAAGTCAATAATCACTAAGCACAATGCACGCATAGCTAGGAACATCAAACCGCAGGATAAGGACGCTACTAATTGCAGTTGTAGAGAGAACACCATTTGCCCGCTTCAAGAACAATGCATGACTAGAGACATAGTATACAAAGCAACAGTGACAGTAAACATCACAAACGAAATAAAACACTACATTGGTATGATTGCAACCACATTCAAAGAGCGATTGGCCAACCACACTAAATCTTTTCAACATAAAAAGCATGAAAATGACACCGAACTTTCGAAATATATTTGGACATTGAAAGAAAACAATAAAGATTTCAGTATTAATTGGCAAATTCTAAAACATTCTATTTCGTACACAGGAGGATCAAAACGATGCAGTTTATGTTTAGAAGAAAAATTTTGTATTTTAAAAGAAAAAAATAAGAATAGTTTACTCAACAAAAGAGCGGAAATAATTTCACAGTGCCGTCATCGTAATAAATTTCGCGTAATCAACGCAAACAAAGCCATGACCTCATGCTTTGTCCCCCACATACGCCCCCACTTTCCGGCAGAAAGCCTATAAATAAGCGGTCATCCCTTTCGATATTGTCACTGCCTGAAGATTCTTTTACAGATGAAACAAGTTGTAGCAGACCAGTTTTGAGGTAAGCGAAAATCTATTATTTTCTCTAACTATATGTTGTTGAGCACTCTTTGCATTTCGTAGACCAAAACCTACACGTATATATATATATATATATATATATATATATATATATATATATATATATATATATATATATATATATATATATATATATATATATATATATACAGGAGATATATCTAGATCTGTAGATATAAATATATTACTTTAATGGACACAGGTAGAGGTACCTAAGCTAGATATAAATAGATAGATATTAATAATGCTAATCGGATCTTCTTAATAATACTGATGAAATAATGAACAATTCTACTGCATGAGATGAGCTGTTAGTTCGGGTGAAGTTTCATATAAATCCCGAAATGACGTCACATAGACTATCAGTAGTAAAATTTGAAATTAAAATCAGCTGTTATTTCTAAAATAAAGCATCGTAACTGTTAACGTTAGTATTAGGTGTAGGGTTAGGATTAGGGTTATGTTGGGGTTAGGACTATGTTTTAAATTCGGGATATTTATATGAAACGTCAGCCGTTAGTTCACACCTAGCAATGCAGCATGCGCTCTGCAAACATTTCTACCCTCGCTTTATGTTGCACCGCTGAGCGATGTATTTGCAAGATGAATAGTCCAACCTTGTACTCTTAAGTTAACAATTATTAGACGCGGTGAAGAAGTGTACTGCAGACTGCCTCGGTAGCAGTGCAGGATATATTTGAGAAATAATTCTGCATGCATTGTCTGGAAATTCATGGGCAAGTATTGCATCTATACTATAGAGTGAATGAATTGTGTATGAATTGCATTAATGTGCAGGTCAACTGCAGCTCTGCAATAATAGAAATAATTGTAAACCTACTCATAGATACAATTCCAGCCATGTGCAAATGTAAATTTCTAAAAATTCTGATCAATAGTTCAAATATATACTGTATATATATATATTTATTATCTAGACCTGTAGATATAAATAGATAGATATTAATAATGCTAATCGGATCTTCTTAATAATACTGATGAAATAATGAACAATTCTACTGCATGAGATGAGCTGTTAGTTCGGGTGAAGTTTCATATAAATCCCGAAATGACGTCACATAGACTATCAGTAGTAAAATTTGAAATTAAAATCAGCTGTTATTTCTAAAATAAAGCATCGTAACTGTTAACGTTAGTATTAGGTGTAGGGTTAGGATTAGGGTTATGTTGGGGTTAGGACTATGTTTTAAATTCGGGATATTTATATGAAACGTCAGCCATTAGTTCACACCTAGCAATGCAGCATGCGTTCTGCAAACATTTCTACCCTCGCTTTATGTTGCACCGCTGCGCGATGTATTTGCAAGATGAATAGTCCAACCTTGTACTCTTAAGTTAACAATTATTAGACGCGGTGAAGAAGTGTACTGCAGACTGCCTCGGTAGCAGTGCAGGATATATTTGAGAAATAATTCTGCATGCATTGTCTGGAAATTCATGGGCAAGTATTGCATCTATACTATAGAGTGAATGAATTGTGTATGAATTGCATTAATGTGCAGGTCAACTGCAGCTCTGCAATAATAGAAATAATTGTAAACCTACTCATAGATACAGATAGATAGATAGATAGATATTAGATATAATTCCACCCATGTGCAAATGTAAATTTCTAAAAGTTCTGATCAATAGTTCAAATATATACTGTATATATATATATATCTATTATCTAGATCTGTAGATATAAATAGATAGATATTAATAATGCTAATCGGATCTTCTTAATAATACTGATGAAATAATGAACAATTCTACTACATGAGATGAGCCGTTAGTTCACACCTAGCAATGCAGCTCTGCAAACATTTCTACCCTCGCTTTATGTTGCACCGCTGAGTGATGTATTTGCAAGATGAATAGTCCAACCTTGTACTCTTAAGTTAACAATTATTAGACGCGGTGAAGCAGTGTACTGCAGACTGCCTCGGTAGCAGTGCAGGATATAGTTAGGGTTTATTGTTTTGGGTAAGCCTGTTAGTATTTGGCAATGGGTGATAAAATTTGTTGTTAAAATGATGTCACATCAAACTAGTGCTAACCCAATCAAGACTGGTTCAATGGCAGGGGTTCGCTGACATAATTTTGTCATAATAAACAATTAATTATATGATTTTGCTCGTGCAATTGAGGATTTACAGTTTACACTACTCGTGATGTTTTGCATGTTGTGCCAAATTGTGACACAATTTTTACATATCAGTCATACGGCTGGTCAAAACGCAGGTTGTAGGTTGCAGGTTGGGAATTTGCAGGTTGGGAATACAAGTTGTTTTCTAGACAATCTTTTGTCAGTTCAGCACGTCTCTTCCTTAAATTAACCATTATTCTTACGTTACAAATCGCTCTGAATTAAGGATAATGCTTAATCTAATGGTAATTGTAGGGTTAGAACCCAAAAAAACATATTGTCCAGAAAACGACTACATATTCTCAACCTGCAAATTCCCAACCTGCAAATTCCCAACCTGCAAACTCCCAACCTGCAACCTGCATTTTGTACCAGCCCATTATATTATGCATATATTATTTAGTTAGTTAAATAATTTATTATATAAATAGTATGTGTCTTATATATATCAGTAATATTTGGCATTTCACTCGATTAAACTACATATTCTAAGGATTTATGGTGAAGGAATATTTCGAGTGTTGGAATATATACATTTTAAGACCAAACCGGGACCAGTTGCGAAAAAATGTAACTTCAAGGCCTTCGGGCTGGAATTGAACCTGCGACCCTGCGATGCTAGTGCATCGCTCTGACCACTGAGCTACGAAGCCTAGTCACGAGTTCTGTACATATAGTGGTGGTAATGCCGGGATAAGATTCTGGGTATAATATATATGCAGGGTGATCCATTAACATCGACTCAGTATTCGGCTCATTTCGATCCATTTTATAAGAACCCAATTCCCAACAACTATAATAGTGCTGCTATACACACATATGGCAAATATCAAGAGAAAACATTCCCATGGTGACATGTTTTTTAATCCGATGAGTAAAATACCATCTATCCGACGACTTTAATTAGTCTGATATAGCTCATGCATTTTTTCATCCATCTGATTACAAATTTCGAGTGCGCGTCGGTTTTCAATGTTCAAGTGTCTTGAAAGATTGCGCTCTTGGGAAACATTTCACAATAACAATCGCATTTTTCGTCGCGCTACATTATTGTTATTCTGTTTCACAAATTATTGCAGTCCTGTGTTGACGCCTCAGCACTGTAGGCCGGCGGGCAGAGTTTTAAGTTTATAAGTTTTAAGTTTTCTATCAGTTAAAACTCGCATCCTATTAACACATTTTCTTAGTCACATCCTTATATATCATCGGATGTAACTGACAAGCACAGCATATTTTTATCCAGCTATCTTTTCGTCTGACGCCCAAGGATAATTCCTCGCATACCACATTATAGCGCGCAATCTAATACGAATGGTTGCGAGCGAAAATTCATTCACTCTTCAATTGTTCGCCTGATCCACTTCATCCACTTCTTTGTCACGGCACGTACACGTTGGAACATGCGGCCTATAACGACGCATGCATCAGTGTTTCTTCATGAAATATCAACTTTAACGTTCTCCGTTCTCTTTCAGTTTTTTCTACAGGGCGTGCTGATAAAATCGAAAAGGGAAAAAGAATGGTACGTACGCATTATCTGTTTTGGAGTGCAGCTTTTATATGGGAGTTGAGTTTCCCGCTGTTGCCTTTCGCTTTATATTTTCGTTACCTTTTTATGTAAATGTTTTGTTTTATTATCGTGATGTTATGTGTACGTTGATTGGCAAAGTGCAGGTATTCAAAACATTAAACAACGTATGAATTCGGTCAGTTTCACTAGAATTCGTTGCTCTAACTAGCTCAATTTGCACGACAAGTGAGAAAATGAACGATTTATTTAATCTGCAAATACGAATTGCCTGCTCGCATCCTGACCATCGACAAATCGAATTGCTCAACTGCTACAATGTATTTATCGCTACTGGCAATTAGTGTATTATGTTAATGGTGTCAGGTGCAATATTGAACAAATATGTGCGAGAAATATGCGCAAAGACCATCGAAACCTATTAAAATGTAGTATCCATAGGCATAAAAAATAATTTTTCGTTTATTTAGCGAATAGTGTGTCAACGAAAAACGAAGGAAGAAATATGTCCTGAATGTTTGTGGTGAGTACTATTTTTATACAGTAGAGTATCAATGTGCTCGAGTGCAGTGTTCAAATCTGCTTTTACCTAATGGAACACAACAGCTTTCGACTTCTCGAAAACTCTTCCTCATGCATATTTGCATCAGGCTATATATATATATATATGCTCAGTGCATGCAACATGATTTGTTTTGTTGCGGAGGAGTGCCGTACAAACTGCTCTTTTACATAAAGTTTTCTCGCTTTGACATATCCAATACCGTGTGGAGTTTGCACGCAAGATATTATACATATTATATAACATGGCAAACATGCGTAATATGCAAATGTTCGCACAGATTCTGAAAGCCTGGTGAAGACTAGGGTGCCTAAATTTCAAATTTTGGCTCAATATTCGTTTCGGACTCACGTAATTCCAGAATAGTTCGAACTTCACAAAAGACATATCCTGATTTCAATATCAGCATAAACAAGTAACTAAGTACTTTATAAATGGTTAAATCGGTCGCTCTAAAGCGCCCTGGGGTTGCTGGGAACGAAACACTTTCCCGCACAGGCCCGCGCAATTTGCAGGAGCTACTCGCACAAAATGGCGGCCGAAATGTGATCTAGTGATTTTATAAACTTTCCAATCTCTTAAAGCAACACGGGCAACGGCAAAAGGAATGATCGCATCCCGTTTAGGTAAAAAAAACCAGCTCCAACGTTTAATGAGAATAATTTATAAAATTTTCATGTTTGCTTTCTTAGTTTTTATTAATATCTGGAATACTGAATAGTGCCTAATGGATCAGTTGACAACGTACTCTAAGGACGGTCAGAACTCGTACTGTTTTATACAAGTTAAAGATAAATTATTTCCCATGGTTCCGAAATCAACTGTCAAGAGCTGGTTGCGAGAATTGAAAATTAAATGTCGCCATTGCACAGAGGATGAACACCGGGTCTTTAAAGCGGCAATTCCAACTCTGTCCGGTGCGTTTGGAGCCATGGATTCGAGCGAATTGCAAAGGTTGCTTGAGTTTGCAAACTACAAGCGAACATCAATCCGTCGTCGTGAATTATCACCGTGCTCGTATGAGTTACCATCCTGCACGACAATCGCCACTCCTGCACTTGCTACTACTCCTACCGGTGTTGCTTCAGTAATCCTTCAGCATGGTGAACTATCACCGTCCTCCTTGCAGTTACCATCGTCAGAGATCATCTCATCAGCAACGTCAATGGTTAACCCAATTGTTGCTACTGGTGGATCATCCGAAATGCTGCAGGTAAATGAAGTCGTTGAACCGAATTTGAAATCAAGGAACACTAGTGTAAATTTAGACACAGAATGCATTGTAATTGACAGTGCTGAGCGTAGTGGTGGTGCAACAGAGTTTTTCGACAAAGCCGCTAATCATTGCAGGGGGGCTGGGAAAGTCACTAGTACGCAGATATCAAGCAGCAAAACTAAACCCATTCTAACAAACACGGTCACCTGTACACCTAGTAAAGAGAAATTAGCGTTGTGTAATTGCGACAGTTTATCCAAAGATGAAGCTGAAGAACCAATTGACGCAGAGTTGAATGCATCGCCATCGGTAGACGCAGGGAATTTAAAAACAAATAAAGGGGGGAACCCACGAATACGCTATGCGTTGGGTGCAGATAAAATGCCACCAGCGTTGAAAGAAGATTTTAAGAGTTTTGAAGCGTTTTACTCGGCTGATATAAACCCATCGAGAAATAGTTGTAAACTTACCGAAACAACCATGAATAAAGTAAAAGAACGACTACTGTGTTTTCTAGGTTTTGTCCAACGCACACATTGCACCAAAAGTTTGTCACTAAGCTTAGCAAGTAATTTGGAATTAGTAGAAGAGTTCGTTAATTACCTTACAAAATCTAGGAAGCTAATGGCATCGACTGTTGCGAGAAGTCTTTCGGCTATAGTAACTGCAATAAAATACGTGCGTCGAAATGTAGCCATTCGAAACATGCAACGCCAACTGTCAAGAGAAGAATGTGTGACTAGAAAGAGAAAAAGGGAGGGGTTCAGCTCTTCTAAAGGCGAACAATTATGAAAGTAGTTTTTGTGGCTACTATAGCAATAGCCAAGGTGGGATTTTACTCCGTGAATTTGTTGAAAATATAAGGATTCTTTGCGGTTTTTCGACATTCAGGGTAAGTAAATTGTATTTTTTACAGCACACGGTTCAGGTGACAACGTGCTGTATATTTGTGAGATATATATCGTACCTGTACTAGTTGTAGCACAGTTCACGCTCAATTGAAATACGAGTGATTGTGCTCGATATACTATTGACTATTGTTATAGCACGGTTCAGGTGACAACGTGCTGTATATTTGTGAGATATATATCGTACCTGTACTAGTTGTAGCACAGTTCACGCTCAATTGTATACGAGTGATTGTGCTCGATATACTATTGACTATTGTTATAGCACGGTTCAGGTGACAACGTGCTGTATATTTGTGAGATATATATCGTACCTGTACTAGTTGTAGCACAGTTCACGCTCAATTGAAATACGAGTGATTGTGCTCGATATACTATTGACTATTGCTATAGCACGGTTCAGGTGACAACGTGCTGTATATTTGTGAGATATATATCGTACCTGTACTAGTTGTAGCACAGTTCACGCTCAATTGAAATACGAGTGATTGTGCTCGATATACTATTGACTATTGCTATAGCACGGTTCAGGTGACAACGTGTTGTATATTTGTGAGATATATATCGTACCTGTACTAGTTGTAGCACAGTTCACGCTCAATTGAAATACGAGTGATTGTGCTCGATATACTATTGACTATTGCTATAGCACGGTTCAGGTGACAACGTGCTGTATATTTGTGAGATATATATCGTACCTGTACTAGTTGTAGCACAGTTCACGCTCAATTGTATACGAGTGATTGTGCTCGATATACTATTGACTATTGCTATAGCACGGTTCAGGTGACAACGTGCTGTATATTTGTGAGATATATATCGTACCTGTACTAGTTGTAGCACAGTTCACGCTCAATTGAAATACGAGTGATTGTGCTCGATATACTATTGACTATTGCTATAGCACGGTTCAGGTGACAACGTGCTGTATATTTGTGAGATATATATCGTACCTGTACTAGTTGTAGCACAGTTCACGCTCAATTGAAATACGAGTGATTGTGCTCGATATACTATTGACTATTGTTATAGCACGGTTCAGGTGACAACGTGCTGTATATTTGTGAGATATATATCGTACCTGTACTAGTTGTAGCACAGTTCACGCTCAATTGAAATACGAGTGATTGTGCTCGATATACTATTGACTATTGCTATAGCACGGTTCAGGTGACAACGTGCTGTATATTTGTGAGATATATATCGTACCTGTACTAGTTGTAGCACAGTTCACGCTCAATTGAAATACGAGTGATTGTGCTCGATATACTATTGACTATTGCTATAGCACGGTTCAGGTGACAACGTGCTGTATATTTGTGAGATATATATCGTACCTGTACTAGTTGTAGCACAGTTCACGCTCAATTGAAATACGAGTGATTGTGCTCGATATACTATTGACTATTGCTATAGCACGGTTCAGGTGACAACGTGCTGTATATTTGTGAGATATATATCGTACCTGTACTAGTTGTAGCACAGTTCACGCTTAATTGAAATACGAGTGATTGTGCTCGATATACTATTGACTATTGTTATAGCACGGTTCAGGTGACAACGTGCTGTATATTTGTGAGATATATACGTACCTGTACTAGTTGTAGCACAGTTCACGCTCAATTGAAATACGAGTGATTGTGCTCGATATACTATTGACTATTGCTATAGCACGGTTCAGGTGACAACGTGCTGTATATTTGTGAGATATATATCGTACCTGTACTAGTTGTAGCACAGTTCACGCTCAATTGTATACGAGTGATTGTGCTCGATATACTATTGACTATTGCTATAGCACGGTTCAGGTGACAACGTGCTGTATATTTGTGAGATATATATCGTACCTGTACTAGTTGTAGCACAGTTCACGCTCAATTGTATACGAGTGATTGTGCTCGATATACTATTGACTATTGCTATAATAGTCACAAAATTCTAACTCGCTATTACGAATTTACGATGAATAAACATCCGCCAAACTCCGTAACAGCTTCGTGTCATGTGACGGTATTATTTACTTACCCTGAATGTCGAAAAATCGCAAAGAATCCTTATATTTTCAACAAATTCACGGAGTAAATTCAACAAATTCACGGAGTAAATCCTTATCCTTATATTTCCAACAAATTCACAGAGTAAAATCCCAATTCGTATGAATGATGAATGCATCATCGCACGTGGACATCCGTAAACATCCGCCAAATCTCCGTAACAGCTTCGTGTCACGTGACGGTATGACCACCCCAAGAAAGTGCTAAACCCAGCCGATGACATAGTGTGCTACTGGATATATCCAGTAGACACAATAAGCAGAATCTAACGCCGTACCAACGGCTTTCCAACGCGCCGAACGGCGACATCGTGCGAGAAATGGCCGACGAGTTATCGTCGTTTTGGTTTTCTCAACTAAATACAAACACGAAGTGCGACTAGCTTTCTCACGGTCAGCCACTAGCGACGTGCGCGACAGCCTGTGCCTTTCGAAGGGCTAAAATTCAAGCCATTGTGCGAGAAAAACGACCGAAAGCCTGAAGAGATATCGGCGAAATTCTTTAATCGCCGCCATGTTGGATATCTTTCGACGCCATTTTGGATAACGGACGTCACGTTTTCCCGTTAATATAGATCGACTTGCAAAGCAGCTGGAACTGCGTACGACCTATCAAAATGATCGCCACGACGAGGCCAAGGCAACCGTATAGAAAGTAGGTATCGCTAGCTCGTCTCGTAGCGAGTAGAATTATCTATATATATAATAATCTCGTTCAAATTGTACGCAAGTATTCAAAATGGCGTCGAACGTAATGTGGCCGCCTTTTCAACGAAATTTATCTCTTAAACGAAGCACTTTTTCTAGCCATTTAAATAAGCAGAATCTAGCGGCGTACCAACGGCTTTCCAACGCGCCGAACGGCGACATCGTGCGAGAAATGGCCGACGAGTTATCGTCGTTTTGGTTTTCTCAACTAAATACAAACACGAAGTGCGACTAGCTTTCTCACGGTCAGCCACTAGCGACGTGCGCGACAGCCTGTGCCTTTCGAAGGGCTAAAATTCAAGCCATTGTGCGAGAAAAACGACCGAACGCCTGAAGAGATATTGGCGAAATTCTTTAATCGCCGCCATGTTGGATATCTTTCGACGCCATTTTGGATAATAATAATAATAATAATAACTTTATTTATATAGCGCTAAATCCTAAAGTTCTAAAGCGCTTTACATGAATTTACAAAATAAGAAAAATAAAAAATTAATAAAAAGAAACTATACTAGATTACAAGTTAAAAATTCAATAAAAAGCCTTCCTAAAAAGATATGTCTTCAGTTTAGATTTAAAGCTATCAATACTAAAACTACATTTGATTTCATAAGGCAAATCGTTCCATAACTTAGGTGCACAAACTGAGAATGCCCTATCACCATAAGTTTTAAGGTTAGAAGATGGAACATCTAATAAATACTGTGATGAAGATCTTAATTGTCTAATAGGAACATAGTTATTAAGTAAGTTACTAATATATATAGGAGCCAAATTATTAAGGGCTTTGTAAGTTATTAACAATATCTTAAATATTATGCGTTGTTGCACAGGGATCCAATGCAGTTCCTTAAAGTGCCTCTATGGCCTGTGGGATCTTTACATATTTAAATAACTTAGGTTAAAAGAAAATGTTTCCCGAAATTTTTTCTCAAAAATATTAAATCCTCGCCCATTAACAGCGCTCCAAACTTGGCCAAATCAGCCCAAATCGCGCCATTTTGAAAGCTATACCGTTTTTCTTCGGCCTGGGCTCTAATTGATAGAGCTACGTCACAGTCGGAACACCAAAAACTACTGTCACTGTAAGTTCAAAGTTGTAAATTATATCTTCTACACTTTTTGAAATATTTTAAAATTCGAAATGCCTGACCGGTGCATTGTCTATGGTTGCTCTAACATTTCCAATATCGAAAAAGGGATTGCTCTCCATAAATTTCCCTCAGAAGACGATTCCCGAGCACAAGTCAGACGAAGAAGAAAACAATGGATTGCTTTTGTCCAGAGAAAAAGAAAACGTTTTACGCCCAGCAAATCATCAAGGATATGTTCCGTTCATTTTGACAAAGAAGAGTTTGAACAAAAATTTGTCAATGTACCGGGACAACCAAAGTCAGTGCCAAGTTTAAAGAAAGATGATTTTGGCGTTGTAGCCATCCCAAAGTTCCAAACTCCACAAGAGCCGGAGCCGCCATCAGACCGCACTCAGAGAACTAAACGAAGAAAGGTACGTGTTCATATTAATTTAAGATCAGTTATCGTCCTTGGCATGTTTGTGTTTATAATATTTGTCAAATAATATTTGGTTTTTCCCATAGATGTTAGTAGATTTGCTAGGCGAGTCGGCGGTTTTTTCGCAGCACTCTGATAGTGAACAGACGTGTGATGAATCAGAACGACTGTGTCTAGACGAACGATGCAATGTATCAGAAAGCTCGACGCAGGTTAGTTTTATTTAAAGACAAAAAATTTCTTCGAAACTTGCCACGGTGGGTTATAGTTTCAAACCGCCTTTGTTTTGTAACTTTATATTTGTGGCCATTTTAATAGACTGATGGAATCCTTTGTGCAAGTATTGGCATTCAGACTAAAGCTTGTGGAGACTGTATCGAATTCGGAAATAAGCTGCGGATTACAAACAACAAACTAATCGATGTTAAAACAAAACTTTCAAAGTATAAAGTTAGAAAATTGTCTAGAGGTATAAAATATTTTCATCATCAATAAATTTCTGTTTATTGTGTCAGGCTAATTTTTATTAGACAGTGTGTGTATTCAGTATTGCAGCTCTTTTTTCTGTCTGTAATTTCTGTCGATTCTTATTTCGTTTAAAGTCTAGATTTATTTTATGAAACTGTCTTTTACCGTAATTAGTCATTTTTATATTTTGTTTCAGGGACCCAATGCTCAGCTGAATGTGAAACTGAAAAATTGCCTGCAGTCTCAGAATTTTGTGATGACAAACAGAGCATTTCTGAGGAAGAAGAAACCATGTCAGCTTCGTCTGAAAACCCCCAACCCGAGTATCCATGGGAGCCTGAAAGCAATTCTGAGGTCGAATCAGATCAGGAAGATGAACCAGGAATGAATAACTACTCAAGGTAATGTAAAAAGGTGGTGCGCTGTCAATTCTCTGAATAAGTACATGTATAATGATGACGTTTCGAGCAAAACCCCTTCATCAAAGGGCTTATGCATTAATTATTAACAGACAATATAACTGTATACACAGTTCACCACCTTGGTAATATCAGACTACTGTGTTGTCAGGAAACCCCCCACCCCCCCCCCCCCCCCCCCCCACCCCCCATACCAGAAGTGGCCCAAGCTTGTGTGCCAATTTGTCAAAATTAAATTTATTGTTACAATATATAAATGAAATGTGTATTTATAGCTACCATAAGGTGTATGTGTCTTTCATTGTAAGTTTGATGAGATTTAGGACAGTTGCAGTGCAACATGGCGACATTTAATGCAAATATAATGGCCACATTGTTTATATCAAACATACCTATGAATACTCAACAAAATAAACAATTATAAACTTTGTTGTTCCACTTACATGTTTATTGTGTTGTAAATTTTGAGTATTCATATTTCATAGGTATAATGTTTGATATAAACGATGTGGCCATTAGTTTGCATTAATGTCGTCATGTCGGACTGCAACTGTCCTAAATCTCACCAAACTTACAATGAAAGACACATACACCTTATGGTAGCTGTAAATACACATTATTTCATTTCTATATTGTAACAATAAACTGCAAATAATAGATGAAAATATCCTCTAATTTTGACAAATCGAATAAATTCCAATATAAACACAAATTGGCGCACAAGCTTGGGCCACCTGTGCCCATACATGCAAGGCAAATTAAAATTACAGGGAAGAGTTTTCATACTTTTTATCTTTTTACTCCAATACAGGCACAATTTAGCTGATGAATCGAACGAGTTTGTTTTATTTTATCTTAGAATGGATGGTGATTGTGAAAACCTAAGAAAACAATCTAAGTTAATTGTATTTTGGAAGCAACTTCTGGTATTATTTACATTTTGCCACACTTGTAAAACAGAAAACCCCCTTGTAGAAACTTGTGAAAGTGGAACTATGATTACTGTTGTTACAACTTGCAACAACCCTAAGTGTCCGAAGAAGGAAAATACTTGGAGGAGCCAGCCCTTCATGCCAGGGTCAAAAATACCTGCTGGTAATTTCTTGCTAAGTTTTGCCATACTGGTTGCAGGGGGTTCTGCAAGTAAAACTCTGAGAATTTTTGAGCACATGGGGCTTGCCAGAATCAAGCTGAGTACTTTCTTTGAGCATCAACGAGTAAGTACCGGTACTTTATATTTCGTATTGGATAAGAGTTGTAAGTGCTCAAAGATGCACACACTGGTTGGTTGAAAGACATGTTTCTACACTCAGTGGAAAATATAGAAAGTCAATGCGATCCAATAGTCCAATGACCAATACCCTACCAGTAGTACACTGTATAATATGCATTGATACTGACAATAACTTTTACAATTTATCTATTTTCAAATATGGAAAGTTTTTTTTATAGAAGAACTTTTTCCCATCTATCTATCTATTCTGGAAACGGTACCAGCAGGGTATAATTCAGAAATTGAAAGACTCAGGAAAGCCTCTAGTGATTGCTGGTGATGGCCGTCACGATAGCATGGGGCATAGTGCAAAGTATTGTGCTTATACTATATTTTGTTGCACTATGCCCATGATAATCCACTTTTCTTTAATGCAGGTAAGTCTAGTCATTTTGATTGTATAATGTACATGTATATATCTCATCTGAAGAACACTGTACCATATGAAGTGACTGTGTCATAGTGAGCTCTGATAGTAAATCTGGAGATGTACAGTACAATTCTGAAGGGTCAATGTAACTTAACATTCACATAGTCATGTGAATGTTAAGACTGCTCATGCATTTTTATTCATTATACAAATTAAACATTTGTTCTTCATTTTATTTTCAGAGGAATGTTGCTGGGAGCAGTCCTGCCATGGAATTCCTGGCCTTCCAGCAATGCATGGACTTTCTAACTGGATGTAATATTGTGATTTCCTCATTCATATCCGACCGCCATAGTTCAATAGCAAAGTATATGAGGGAGAAGATGTCTGGCATTTCTCACTTTTTTGATATCTGGCATCTTGCAAAGAGTAAGGAAAAACATTAATTTGATCAATAAATTGCCAACTGCATTTTAGCACACACTTTTGACCACCATGGGGTCCACCTTTGACCGCTAGCCAAAATAACGACAACAAAATAATGATTTAGTTGTATTATTTTTACAGAGGTGAGAAAAGTTATATCGAAAATTGCCAAGTTTGCAGGATGTGAAGCACTGTCAGATTGGATAAGGCCTTGTGAGAACCACTTATACTGGAGCGCCATGTCCACCAAAGATGGAAATGGTGCAGTGATCAAGGCTAAATTTAACTCATTCCTGGAACATTGTATAAACAAGCATGACAAATTGAAGGACCCAATGTTCAATAAATGTACACATCACCCAGATATTGCTGATCGCAAATGGCTTCTAGAAGGTACAGTTAATGTTTTCATACTTTCGTATTTTATAGCTTTAGTATGTCTTTGTACTTACTGTACTACACTTCAGTGAAAATATTCACAAGATTTTCAGTTATTAATTTGAATGTTTCAGATTCAGACGCGTTTGAGAAATTAAAGACTGCTCTGAGCAACAAACGGTTACAGAATGGTATCAATCAAGCATCACCTCTGGATCAGACTAGCTGTATCGAAGGTTTTCACAGTGTCCTCAATCATTTTGCCCCAAAAATGATTGCATTTTCATATGTTGGCATGCTTTGTAGGTAGGTTAAGGTTTCCATGAACTTTTCATTAAGGCCAGGCAAATTAAGAATTATTTGGTTCCTTGGGGTACAGATCCAGGGTTTGAATTAATAGTGTGCAATGTGCAATTTGCACTTCATTTTCATTGATAAAAATATAGAAAATTGCACATTACTTTCAGAATGGTGTTCAAAAATCTATTAACAGATAGATAACTAGGTCTCCATATGCTTTTCATTTTCAAGAAAGTGGCACATAATTTCCCTTCAACTAAGTCAAACCCTGTACAGATCCAACCTTTTGTGAAACCAAAACAATTAATTATGTGGTCAGGTTTACCAGTTCTTTGCTAAGTGAAATGTTGGTTTCATTTTTAGGCACATTTTAGCAACACTTCACTTTAATTCTAACCTTCACAGAGATGTAGTTAAAGATGCAGAAGGTAACAGTAGAGTTAAAGTTGTTTGGCCTAAGTTTAAAAATGGAGAGGCAACCATTAGAGAAGTCCATATCAAACCTAATTTTGGTAAGTGATTACCCCAGAGGAAGGAATATACAAGCAAAATTTCAAAATGTTAGCTCTGCTTATTAAAATTTTTTATTAGTAAATTTGCAGTGGCACTGTAACACCATTTCCTCTGTTTGAACTCCTGAAATTAACTTTGTCTTGTACCATGTTTATTTTGACAGATTATGTTGAGGATATATACCAGTTCTACATTGAGGCTCATGCCAATAAACTTCTTGAGGGTGGGCGTAAAGAATTACTAGAAATGACTCCTGCAAACATGGATACCATGCTATCAACAAAGCAGTCAAAAGAGGATGCTTTAAAGAAAAAAAAGGCTAGGGATAGTATGGTTGTGGAAGATGTACCACCAACAATGACAAAGTACAGTATTTCAATTTTCTGTAGCAATTAGTGTTCAAATGACAGTGCAATATTTCCTGTTATTTTATGATTTCAGCAATTATTTCAATAAATTACTGTAGCTATAATCACTTCTAATTATTAATACAATTTTTGTATCAATGGTTATTTTTTAATTTTAGCATAGATGAAACAGCACGTCAACCAACTGCCACAGCTACGGAAAAGCCAAAAAGGATTCCGCACTGCAAAATGTGCAAAAATCCCATGAAAGGGCACAAGCAGATTTTAAGCTGTCCAGTGAATCAGCAAAGGAAGTGATAGTTTAAAGTAGCATATAGTAGATAATGTATAATACACATACGGTATTGATATTAAATAATTGTATAACTTCTACATGCTCTTCTACACGGCTTAAGTTTTTGACCTTGCATTGTAGGGTGGATTATAGTTAATAGAGAGGGGCTTAGTAAAAAGGAGGGCTTAATATTTAAAACTGACTAGAGTTCCCCAGAAAAAATAGTAAATTAATTTGGCTCATCTTCGTATCCTTTTTTCTCAGCGCTGGGAAATTCTGTCCTTATTAAATCATATGCACATGCAGGTAGGGGTAGTCGTCTCTTTCCCAGATAGCCATGGACAAGTTGGGTAAACTCCCTGTATGACACAGCTCTGAAAAACCTGAAATAATAAAAAACAACAGTAAGCCCATATTATGAATGAATACGAAATTGATGATGTTAGAAAATTGTGATTATTATATATATACAGTACTCTTAGACCCGACCGAGACCAGTTGCAAAAATGCAACTATCAGGCCTTCCGGCTGCGAATTGAACCCGCAACCCTGGAAATGTACACCAGTGCTCTAACCAACTGAGCTACAGAGGCTGTAAGGTTGCTGTGACCTTGGCCATGAATTCAGTATATATAATGATTGGTCGATGAAGTGAATGGGTATATTCACAAGAATATTGGCATTTGACTGAACTTATTGTTTAAATATGAAATTGATGTTAGAAAATTGTGAATGTGGTAATTAGTGACAGTACATAATTCAACATTTTTAACCTCTTATTACGAACTGAAAATAAATCTGTAAAACACTTCATATTTTGCATGCCATCTTAAGTTGACTAGTTTCTAGTTGAATACCTCTCTTCGCTGTCCACTATTTGATAAGTTTTCTTTGCCATCGTGCGATATTTCCTTCCTGAAAGACGCAAACTCCATCTTGCCAAACAAACTTGCGTGAATCCTGGGTGACTAGTGATGCATTTTGGAGGAGTCCCGACTTCTTTTAGTACGAGATCCGAATTCAGTGCGTTAATGCATCCCTCTATCTCTTTACAGCATTGACACTCAGATGGATTTGTAAGGTTTGTAATTTTACATTGACCACATTGACACCTGACAGAAATTAGAAAATGTTCGTTTTACTATATATTATATATAATATATACATGATTACATGAAGCAATGTACTTACCACGTCTCTAGCGGTATTTCTCCGTTCAAGCGTTTGGAATATTCCTCAAATAATATATCGGCTTTCTCCATTGTTTTTTTGTATTCTGATAACCATTCCTCGTCGGCAATAGGCTCTTCGGAATAAGGACCAACGTCTGCGTCCATATTTGTCGAACTTGCAGCAGTCTGAGAGTGAGAAGGAAAGACCTCTGGTTCTTCCTCTGTGGCTTCGGGTTCCAAAAAATAACTCTCTTCCGCTGAGTCTGAGTCAGACGAATCATCTTGGAACATATTGATCAATATATCTAACGTTTCCACTGCTTAAATAAAGGTTTAAGAGCTATACCAAAAACACTAACAAGTCATTCTGTTCCGACCGTGACGTCACACAATAAACTCGCACCAGGTCCCTAATGCACGGCCACAGTTAAAGAGACACCAACTTTGGAGCGCTGTTAATGGGCGGGGATTTAATATTTTTGAGAAAAAATTTCGGGAAACATTTTCTTTTAACCTAAGTTATTTAAATATGTAAAGATCCCACAGGCCATAGAGGCACTTTAAATGAGCTGCACAGTTTTGAACTAATTGAAGTCTATGGATAAGATAACTAGGCAGTCCATACAACAAAAAGTTACAATTATCTAACTTGCAAGTAATAAAAGCATGCACTAAAATTTTGATGTTATCCGCCGATAGATATTTCCTAATACGAGATAAATTTCTGATGTGGTAGAAACAAGATTTACAAATTGCACTAATGTGTCTCTTATAGTCCATGTTACTGTCAAATATCACTCCAATATTTCTTGCTGACTCTGAGGGCGTAATTAGCTTATTTCCAATGTTCACATCAGGAATCTCGAATTTGGGGCCAAACTGAGAACCAATTAGGAGAAGTTCCGTCTTGTCTGTGTTGAGCATTAATTTATTGGCCGCCATCCATTTACCAATGTCCATAATACACGCTTCTATCTTGGATGCAATGAAGACACCAGGTACTGTAGATTCGAATGACAAGTAGATCTGTGAGTCGTCGGCATAGAAGTGAAAAGACATGTCGTGTCTCCTGACAATATTACCAAGAGGATAAGTGTACAGTAGATATAAAATGGGCCCTAAGACAGAACCTTGTGGTAAACCATATATCAATTCAGATTGACTAGAATCGTGACCGTTGACAGAGACAAACTGATGTCGTTTTTGAAGGTAAGATGTAAACCAAGCAAGGGCTCTGTCTTTGATGCCAAAACATGAGGTAAGACGATTGAGAAGTATGCCATGATCCACTGTATCAAAGGCTGCGGATAGGTCAAGTAGTAGCAATACTACAGACCGGTGTTCATCGATTGCTCTCATTATGTCATCGTGGACTCTCAAAAGGGCAGTTTCAGTACTATGTTGCTTCTTATAGGCTGACTGAAAGACTTCAGTCAAAACATTATCGTTGATGTAATTTATCAATTGTGAGGCAACAGTCTTCTCGATAACTTTGGAAATGAAGGCAAGATTGGAAACCGGTCTGAAATTCTTAAATTCCTCGAAATCCAGGTTTACTTTCTTTAACAACGGGGCGAGAAGTGCTATCTTTAGTGAGTCAGGCACAGTGGCAGATGTTAATGATGAGTTAACAATGTTAGTAATAACTGACAGTAAAATTGGCAGACATTGTTTCAAAATAGTAGATGGAATAGGATCGAGTGCACAGCATTTCAGTTTCTTAGACTTGATTAATATCAATACCTGGTTCATTGTAACAGGTTGAAAAGATAGCAATTCACAATTAGGGTGCACATCGTTTCCAAAGTCAATAGTAGAATTAACAGATGGTAAACTGTCTCGAAGGATCTTAATCTTATCATCAAAGAAGTTCATGAACAATTGAGCCAGATTATCTTCAGTTGTAGAAGAAGGATAATGTGGTTCACACTTCTTATTCAGAAGAGCATCAATACAATTGAAAAGAGTACGTTGGTTACCTTTATTTGATTCGATTACTGAAGCATAATAGATCTCTTTAGCCTCTTTTACCAAGGCATTAACAGCAATACATTGTTCAGTAAAAAATTGGTGGTCAATTTCAGATTTGCTGGAACGCCATCTCCTCTCCATCTTTCGCCTTTTCCTTTTCGCTATCATAATGTCGTCCGTAAACCAAGGTACAGTACGTCGTGACGTAACTGTTCGAGATTTCGTAGGAGCATATCGGTCTAATAATGACTTGAGTGTATTATTATACAGGTCGACCAATGCAGAAATATCTGGCACTGCGGAATCAGTAAGCAGAGGAGAATTCTCCAAATCGGAGCAAAAAGATTTCATGTCAATAGAACGTAATTTTCGATATGCCATCCGCTTTATTTTCTGTGGTTGTTTAATGAAGTTAAGACGACACTGAACAGCAAAGTGATCAGATAGTCCGGGTTGAAAAATATTAAAGTCACTCAGAAAATTCTCTTCGGCACAAGTGATGACAAGATCCAGAATGTGTCCATCCCTGTGTGTAGCCGTATTGACATGTTGAAGTAGGTAGCAAGTTTCGAGCAGTCCAAGAAATTGTAGTGCGGTTCTATCATTCTTGATATCAACATGGATGTTAAAATCACCAACCAATAGCAAAAGCTCCGGTGAAGCAAGAAGAAGTTGAAGGTACTCACCAAATTCATTGAAAAAAAGGGGTGTGACGGGTCCGGTACGATATACGATGGCAAGACGAACCAAAAAATTAGCCGATTTGATGAGAAGAACCAAGTGCTCGAATGACGTCACGTCACGTTTTCCCGTTAATATAGATCGACTTGCAAAGCAGCTGGAACTACGTACGACCTATCAAAATGATCGCCACGACGAGGCCAAGGCAACCGTATAGAAAGTAGGTATCGCTAACTCGTCTCGTAGCGAGTAGAATTATCTATATATATAATAATCTCGTTCAAATTGTACGCAAGTATTCAAAATGGCGTCGAACGTAATGTGGCCGCCTTTTCAACGAAATTTATCTCTTAAACGAAGCACTTTTTCTAGCCATTTAAAAAATAGGGACGCGATTGCGTACATGTGTCTACTGGCTTGTTGATCACTGTGGGATGAGGTAGTTAACACGCATTGACATTATATTATAACATTTATATTACGATGTTATAATTTTACAGAATAATACACTATAAAGATTGCATGTTGAGATTGTTTGCAATAATAGGCCTAGGTGGTTGTAGGTTGCTGTTGCAATGGATGAGGTTTGTTGGATGTTTATAACTAAAAACACAAAACTAAATAGAAATTAATATGTGTCAGCAATAACGCCTTGCCCGCCTGTTCTATCCCTAGATTTCATCCTCACCACTGTGGGATTATCTTGCCAATCAGCCTCTTCGTGCCTCGCTCGGGGGGTGGGGGTGAAGAGTGAAAACGCGCGCGGGGAGACTGGGGAGGGGAAGAGCCTGCACGAAGTGGACTGTTTTGTCGTATTTACTTTGTTAGATAATACGAGAGAAATACGGGTTAACTGAACAATGAAAAGTAAACGAGAATTACAAATGATGTTACAAAATAATATTAACAGTAAAATATTTAATACCATACATATCCCTTGAGAGTGCGAATCAAATATTTTAAAATTCAATTCAGATTCTTTTAAAATTGCCACTGTATTACAACCAATAGTAAGTAGAGCATAATTATAATTTAATTGAGAAACAAAAATATTTTGTTAAATGCATTTTCCAGAGTAAAAAATGGTTCATTATTACATGTCATGAAGACGTCACCAGCAAATGACTCACTGTATTCTAAATTGTAAATTTTATCTTCAACTTCAAACATTTCTGGAACATCTGTCAACAATAGCAAATTTTTATTGACTGAATTACTATACAGCTATAAAGACTATTTCCATTTATTAATATGGTATTCAAATAAGAAGAATCCCAAGTGGTAATGTTTTTTTTGTTGATTATTTATTATTGCCATTAAAGACATTGCTACACATTATTTTCCGGCATTTAATCCAAATCTATAGCTTCCTTGGCTAAAGTCAGCACATATAGTTTTATTTGCATCAATGATGTCATATAAAGTAAGGCCCTGGATTTTCTTCCACATCATTTGATAGTCTTAATAGTATTGGTACATACACATGGTGGTAACACAGCATTTTAACTAACCAATCTACAGTTTCATTTGAACTTTTATATTGCTCGGTTAAATGTTTGAAAGTTGGCAAATAAAAGACATTCATGTAAAATAATATCAGCGTTAGGGTTAGGGTTAGGGTTAGGGTTAATATTTACTAGAAGGCCATGACATTTCTCGAATGACTGCAGTCTCGCAACTTTCCGCGTGTTTGGCTCCACGGAAACCATTAGGTATTGGTCAGAGTATCTCACTGGTCATCAGAAAGTTACAGATTGTACACATAGATTATGTAACCTTTGTTCTACAATCGACAAAGTCCATGTACATGTAGCTCAAAAATAGAGCAGTCGCATGTTTGATCCTTTTCAAGGACATTGGCAATAAAAAGTACCTTTTCGATCAAAGTACGTAACTTAAATAGCCGGAATATAGTAGTTTAAGGTTGTAAAAATGCTCGTAAAGCGAATTAATTGCGAATTACTTGACGTCACAACCGGGGGTAAAGCGAAATTGTTATCTAGCCATCCTTATGTCTTTATAAGTTTGAAACTCGATTTTTGTGATTGTCTTCCTTTTTCAATTAAACCACACCATTTTAAAAGCATTCCGCGGAAACTCGGCTAACCACAGGTTTACCCCAGGTGTGACGTCACCAACTTCCTAGTTGATTAGGCAAAGTATTACAACAAGATGGCGGATGACAGGATTGGCTTTGGTCAAAATTAGTGCTGTTGTTTTGTACAAGAGTAGTTTTGTTTACTTCGATTACCTTCGTAAGCCTGTTTGTTAGTCATAAAGTCAAAAATTTGAAGTTGGAATTAAATTAGGTGCCTTTTGGTGGTGCCCTCGACCTTTGAGGTGCTTCCGCTGCCCTTGTGTGCAGGAGGTCGAACGTTTCAAACAAAGACCCTTCAGTTCATCAGAAAGTTAAAGTGCGCAAAGATATATAACATTCTCTGATAACTCATTATGCATGTGTGACGAAATTCCAGACATTTGCATATCAAACAAACTGATATATCTCAAAAAGAAAGCGAAGAAACGAAAATCTCCAAAAGAAGTTACTTTATCATTTTAAAAGTTCTTCCAAACAAGACAATAAAACATTTTGAGGTTATGGGCACTTTAAACGTAAATTGAAATAAAAACCAGGATCAAAATTTTATACGCAAAAACATATGACACTTAGGGCCTGTTTATATGATCCCAGTATACCGGGATGTCGCGGTTGCCCGAGACGTTTTCATCCCGTGTTTATATGATCTCGGTGCACCGGGATGTCCCGGGTGACCGGGATGCGTGAAAATGTTGATAATAATTGATAATAATTTCTCAATGAAACAAAAACTAATTTTATTCGCATAAAACGCAGTCCCAACGAATGTTTTTTTCATTTTGCCACTTTTTGGATATTTTAATGCGTTTATATGGAAAAAATCTGTCCCGGTGTGCCGGGATCTCGGTTACTTCAACCGGGATCCCGGTCAAGCGGGATGTCCCGGTCTCCATATAAACGCAACTGCGAAAATAACAGTAAATTATAAACAAGCCGAGATCCCGTTATAGCGGGACGTCCCGGTGTACCGGGATCATGTAAACAGGTCCTTACTCCAGCGCTCGAAATAATTTTGGCAAAGTCGGCGGCCAGCATGACCACGGCCAGACGTGAATTCAGATTTAAAATTTGAATGGTCAACTATTTACTCAGAAACTGGCACGTACACGTGCAAATCTTCTTTCCTTCTATATCTTTGTATCAGTACACAAGGCCATGAACGCCCGTTGCGACAACTTGGCCTCAAATGAAATATAATTTTCAAGATCTTATTTCTTTGTTTAACCAATAAAACTAAGCGGTCTTTTAAAACCTTTTTAAGGCGCCACCTGTTAAAGCTGTTTGCTGACTTTAGTTCACAAATTAATGATATAAACAACGTTTACAAGGTAAAAGAAAATTAGTTCACTGGTAGAAATAATTTGACCGGTCATACTGACCTGGCGTGACTAATTTCTGGCGATCAAATCATGAAAATCAGTGATCAGTGACCGCTGATCCCCCGTTATTTTGAGCGTTGCGTTAAGCGTTGCTTAAATCGAAATATCAACATCCTCCCAGGCATTTTTTTTTTAAATTTTATAAGCTCAAATTTCCCACCTATGTTCTTTTCTGCCATTCAAATATACCATGTTTTGGAAAAATTGGAGATCAAATGCCTCACCCTCAACTATTCTGTTCAACATATTGAAACAAATATTCATTTAATGGGAAATCTGTGAGCATAAACATAACAAATAGACTGATCAGAGACCGCCGCTATCGCGGCAAAATATTTTTTATTGAGTATAGACAATGAACATTCATATAGGACAATGAACATTTCAGTGAACACTAGTACAGTTTCTTATCTTCAAACACTTGTTTTAGCCTGACTAGGCCATTTTCTTCCAGCACTTCAAATTCCCCACCCCTATAGCAAATTCCCACCCTCCACTATCATTCTGGATTGTAGAGTCTGCACGCAGGCTAGTCAAATTCCCGCCACCCTGAAATCTTTAACGATCAAATTCCCCATGTATGCCCGGGGGGGGGGACATGACAAAAATCGCACATGACAAAAACCCCACATGACAAAAAAACCGCATTTGATTCGCGCATTACTCTGAAAAGAAACACTTACTCTGGTGTAACCATATCTTCGCCTTCTGATTTTGAAGGAGGCTCGTATCTATAAAAAACGATTAATATGCACGAAATGTTTTGTGTTGAGAAATTTAACTAATATGTAGTAGAGGATTATCACAAACTTACTTTGTCAACTTGGTATCTCCAAAAAATGTTGCTATGTTGTTGAGGAGTACATTAAGCACTGGTTGAGCAATGCCTGTAGTAGGATGCAACACAATCCCAATACTCTGAATGGACATCTTGTTTTCACTAGTCTTCATAGATCAAAAAATCAAATAAGAAAATATTATAAAACGCACAGTGTACTGCGGTGCACCAGGAAGTATGGTGGGAGTTATTAACGTGAGTATAGTGGAAGTATAGTGGAAGTATGGTGGGAGTATTGTGGGAGTATGGTGGAAGTATGGTGGGAGTATGGTGGAAGTATGGTGGGAGTATGGTGGAGGTATGGTGGGAGTATGGTGGGAGCATGGTGGAAGTATGGTGGGAGTATGGTGGGAGTATGGTGGGAGTATGGTGGAAGTACTGTATGGTGGGAGTTTGGTGGAACCATGGTGGGAGTATGGTGGAAGTATGGTGGGAGTATGGTAGGTGTATGGTGGGTGTATGGTGGAAGTACTGTATGGTGGGAGTTTGGTGGAAGTATGGTGGGAGTATGGTGGGAGTATGGTGGGAGTATGGTGGGAGTATGGTGGGAGTATGGTGGAAGTATGGTGGGAGTATGGTGGGAGTATGGTGGGAGTATGGTGGAAGTATAGTGGAAGTATGGTGGGAGTTTGGTGGGAGTACTGTATGGTGGGAGTATGGTGGAAGTATGGTGGAAGTATGGTGGGAGTTTCGTGGAAGTATGGTGGAAGTATGGTGGAAGCATGGTGGGAGCATGATGGAAGCATGGTGGGAGTATGGTGGGAGTATGGTGGAAGTATGGTGGAAGTATGGTGGGAGTATGGTGGGAGTACGGTGGAAGTATGGTGGGAGTACTGTATGGTGGAAGTATGGTGGGAGTACGGTGGAAGTATGGTGGGAGTACTGTATGGTGGAAGTATGGTGGGAGTATGGTGGGAGTATGGTGGGAGTGGTGGAAGTACTTTATGGTGGGAAGTTTTTTTTCTTTTTCTTATGAAATACTTGCAATATATGTCGTCTACTTATTTTTATTGCTTCTTTGATTTGGACGAACGTACATAATCAATCACATATTGCATTACTATTTACCGCAACATATGAAATCTTACCTTTCTACGACAATAATCACTGACAAAAATAGATTACATGTACATGTATGTGACAATTAAGTGTAGCTTGCAAGCGACAAAAGAAAAGACTGCTTGAAAGAACACAAGAGGTGCGTAAACACGTACCGATACCGATTATTTTGGTAACTTTTCGAGTAAGTTGAGTTCCTTTCAGCTTCGGACAAAGTTTTCTATTTTTATAAAATTAAGGCAATGAATTAAATGAAATACTAAAGACAAATATTCAACATTTTTATTTGCGTAAACTTTGCGTACATATTTAAGATGTTATACACAAGACGTTTTTAGTGATGATTTTTAACACAACGTGTTGCCGCAACAAAATGAGAACCGAATTTTGGTTGTGGTGTATTACTGCGTAGAGAGACAAAAGTGGACATTTTTGAATTTTGACGTGGGATTAATTGGATTTGGCCGATTAAACAGCCAACTATGTGTCGTGACCTGACACCGATTAATCGAATCGGCTAAATCGGTAATTTTTGGCGATAAGCTCATCTCTAGTGGAAGCATACAGTAGTAGGAGTATAGTGGATCAAAGTATGGGAATTGTGGTGGACGTACGAGAGGAAAAGTATTCAGCGGAAGTATGGTGGAAGCGGGATAGAGCAGTACAGTGCAGCGATGTTTAGGAAGAGATGAGAATTATGGCAAATAGATGTGGTGGTGCGAAGGCCATTCATCAGAGAGTGAAGCATTATTGAAGCTTACCTTTTGGAGAACATGTAACATATGTACCATTAGCCATGACAGCAATGTTCTATTGCACACTGGTAGGTCTGGGATTAACTTTATAAATCGATTGATTTTTTCTTGACGACTTGGCAGTGCTACATGTATTATTATATTGAATACAGAGAATAGAGAATTGTGCAGTTGTCAATGGATCTGAGGTTTCAAACTCTTATGTTAATCATGCAGTGAATGTTAAACAACTTACCAGCTGCCTCTTCAAACTTTGGAGCAATGTCTTCAGGTAAAATAGAGTCAGATAACTCACGGATAAATAATTTCAGAAGACCAGCCAAAATATTTGGTTCATAATCATCCAGATCAACTTTCTTCCCTGATGAAAAATAAAAAAATTGAAATCTTGTGCAGCTGACAAACTTGAGAATTCAGTGTGCTAAATTGTAATATTCTATTAAAAACAAAGGAAATCAGTTGCATGATGCAGGGCTTTCGCTTAGTTCTGAAGTAGGTAGCTGTCCCAATGAAGTACCTGTCAGTATCAGTCATACATGGGCTCCGAAAGGGCCAGGGCCCGGTTGCATAAAAGCCCTCTTAAGATAATATATAGGACCTGCAAGTATTGTTTTAAAGCAATAGACATTGTTTTGTAACAATACTTAGGAGTCCTCTTATCTTAAGAGGGCTTTATATGCAACTGGGGTGCGGTCTATACTACTCCTGCAAAATGTGAATCATAGCAATACAATTTTCAGCATTTCGAAAAATAACTCGTATTGCAAATTCAACTATATTATCAATGACCTGTCTCCTGGCATTCACTGTATGAATTACACTGATGAAGGAATTTTAGCAGCTTTTCATAAAATCGATTTTGCTTGGATATGACGAAAATATAGCTGGCGATTTGCTATACAGTACCCGCCGGAGCTCCGGCGGCAGCCGGGTCTTAGCGAAAGCCCTGATGATGGTGGTTGTATATGTGGTATAACAAAATTCTGGCTAATTTACTTGGCTAAAATGGCTTGAATCATCAATATTGTTGATAAACATGAACATTTAGATGTATATACGAGTATCCTTTAGCTATTTACAACATTCGCATCTGTGTTATATCGGATATACAATCTCTCCTCACCTTCGGCTCGAGCTTGTATATCCGATACACATGTGGCTTGTACAAGGAATCTCGTGGCAGATATGGGCCTAATGGCCACTGACTTGAACTCATAAATGAAAGAGAGCATCACTAAATTATGAGTTTTGTTTCCTACCTTGGTTATACAGTTCTTTCAGTGTTTCAATCTTTGACTTTACTCCAGATAATCGATAAATGCCTTCTTGAGTTAGCCCTAATCAGAATGTTAATGTTGAATTACTACAACAAGTAAATGTGCTGCAATTAAAGAACATAAAAATTGCTATTTTATATTACATGTACATGTATAATGGTTTCTAACCTTTTTCCTCAATTTGCATGATGCATTCTCTAATGACTCGAGGTAGGTAAATATCATCTGGAAGCATGCTTCGTTTTACTGCCTCCTCCATAGAAACTCCAAAAACTGGAAGTGCTACATGATTATCAAATACAGTTACAATTAGAGTTGGGCGGTATGGGAATTTCAATACCGGTATTCGATATTTGGAAAATATCGCGGTATACAATTTTTTAGCAAATGTGTGGTCTACAGCAAGTACAGGTACAGTTGACACCCAATAACCCAAACATTCAAGGAAAAATGGAAAAAGTTCGAGTTATCAGGATTTTGTTTCGTTAAATTATCTAAAATTAGATGGATAAATCAGTGTTTTACTTTTATTACATATTTCAACACCTGCATATTAAAAAGCCTGGTCTTCATGAAATGATTCGAAAGGGTTTTCCAAGGGAGGAAATACCGATATTCATAGTTCGAGAAATGTCATACAGTATCCTTCTGATAAATATTAACCCTATTTACTTATTTTATGTTTCAGACTGGCAATGGACTCTCTACGATTTGTCGAAAGAGAGAACAGAAAGTTCTATTGTTTCATCGAAGTCTGTGTAACACTCTTCCCAGAATCATCGAAAAGCACAGTACGATCATGGTTAAAACCTAATGAGATAATTTGCAAAAACGCCACCCTAGAAGAGCAAAAGTATTTTAAGAAAAACAACCCATACCTCAGTGGATCATTTGGCCTGATCGAACACAATGACCTACGTCAGCTGATCGATATTAGAAATTCTCCACGCAAGCGCCAGTCTCCATATTCATCGTCCAACACGGCCAGCACCTCGAAGAGCAGTAAGAAGACCAAACTGAACAGTGGTCAGGCTAGCAGCAATTCAAAGCCAGGTTTGTCTAGTTGAAT
The DNA here is from genome assembly GCA_035772405.1 of Chrysogorgia sp. JL179-B06. NCBI lineage: Eukaryota > Metazoa > Cnidaria > Anthozoa > Scleralcyonacea > Chrysogorgiidae > Chrysogorgia > Chrysogorgia sp. JL179-B06. Next base: position 125,708 of record JAYKKM010000231.1, read on the forward strand.
ACGACAACAATTCTAGTGATAGCGACGAAGAGTTATCCGAAACGAAAATCCCAGAAACATTTTCCTTCAGTAGTCCTGGTAGCGCTACGAAATCGCATGAAAGCAAGCATGACTTGTTTTCGAATTATCCGTTTGCGAAAGATCGCTTATCAACTCGTGAAGACTTGCTAGTAGCAGCTAATACATCTTCCCACGTTGAAAAACGTTACGATAATGAAGCTTTTGCGTCGCCTGCAGATGAAGACAACGAGGACGTTAAGGATAGGTCAAGATGCCAGCTAGGAAAAGCGGAAACGCCCGATAATTTGAAATGCGAGCTTAATTCCATACGCCGATTTTACTTGAGCCCTCTTAATCCAAAACGAGAGTCCACAAACTTTTCAATAACTACGACCAATAAGATGGTGGAACGGATCATGTGTTTTATGCATTACTGCAAGAACTATAAAAACATAGAAGAATTATCTTTAGCTCTGTACAATAACGTCACTTTAGTTTCCGAGTACGTAAATTATCTTAACAACGTAAGAAAATTGATGCCTTCTACAATTATTTCTATCTTAACTGTAGCTATAAATGTAGTTAAGTATAATTGTTGCGACAATCCAACAGATGCATCTAATTCTAGCCAAATACTGGCTTATAGGAGAGTTCAAAGGCAGCTCGGGAAGGAGGCTAGATTACTTTCTAGACGGTCAAAGGAAGGAATGATGAAGAAATCGGCGCAGAAATTTTATTTTGCTCACATATTAGAAGTTTTGCGGAACTTACGAACCAACTATTTCGAATCAAGCGGAGTAGAAAAATCCCGCTATTTGCATGATTTTGTTATGCTGGCTACATATCTTAGAGCTATGCCCGGTCGTTCGCAAGAAATTCGGACACTTCAGTTATTTGTTGAGTCTGAAGGGAAGCCTTTTGAGCTTTGGAAATGTGTAAGCGGAAATTTTATCGTTTTTCATGCAGACAGTCGCGTTGTTTTAGTCCAGTGCGAGTACAAAACTGCGAAGAGTGCCGGCCCTACAATAATAGACATAACCGATGATAGTGAACTTGTAAGTCATCTCACGAAATACGTTCAGGCAAGGCCGACATTACTGCTAGGAAAGATTCACAATAATTTTTTTGTTAATTATCGCGGAGAACCGTTTGGCGATTTCCAAATACTTAGGCGATCTGTTTGAGCGAGAAGTTTCAATAAGAGCTAGTACGAACATGTTGAGACATTCGATTGTAACCTATTTTAAATCGATAGACGAATCTAATGATGTGAATGTTCGAGAAAGCTTGGCATCACTGATGAAACATTCGGTCCGATATCAGGAGTCGGTCTACCACGATATGACACATGATGAAAAAACGAAAAAAGGCAGGAAACTTTTGCGAGAGAAACTCTCTTTCAATGTCTTCAGTGATGAGGATGATGTTGTGGAGCTTAGTGACGATAGCTCGGACGGGAGCGAGAATGAAGAAGTCGGCTTAAGACCTAATCTAGGCGATATATGCGCGTTGATCGATCCGGTATCCACGCCGAACCATATCAGCTTCTTTCTGGGCAAGGTTGCTAGGTTTACTGACGACCGCGAAGAGGCACATCTACTGCATTTAGAGCATGTTGATGATTCGGAACACCTTTATAAATTAAAACCTGGTCGAGTTTGGACAGAGCTCACCGACGCGTTAATATTTCCAATAGATATTGTTTACAATTCAGCGGAAAGAGCTTACGAGTTGCGGACATCCGCAGAAGAAATGTATAAGTGTGTAAAGGGCAAATAAAGTAGTCTAGTCCCAGTGATATATCATAGCATTATATTAGCATTATATTATATTAGCATTATATTAGCATTATGTATTATATATGTATTTTGTGGCATGGCATGAGACCGGTTTTCCGTAGCTCATGATAGGAGAAGTAAGACGACTCCTTCCCTCCATAGTCTGGGGACCCACCTTGGGCAAGTGTGAGTATCCTCTATGCCTATTTATATTTAAATAAACACTGATTTTTCAAACATCACTGTCTACGTGTTTTCTCCTTCGAACGAGAACGCTTTGCGAAACATTTCAGCCGCATTTATCTCAAATCGGCTGTATATATCAATTACGGGATCGCCAAAATACGGCATGCAGACCTGCCGTCCAGTTCGTTCTGTGCATGTCCACGTTTCTGTTAACATGTTTGTTTACATTACATTATATAAACATTGGACATGAAGTATTGATTTGTTTTCCACGATTGAGCTTTTCCGTCTAAAAAGCGTGTTATAAGAAGCTGTTCTGTTACCAGGGCAGGGAGGCCTGGGACCGAGGGACCTGGACTGAGCAGTTTGCATTAGATTTATGGGAAACATGACATTCAGGGTCAGCACTAGAGGCAACCGAGGGTCTTTCACCTAGTGTGGACTAGTACTGCTAAATTATATATCTGCCCTGCCAGGTTATCTTGACTCTTATATTACCAATAATCGCCAATTGTCAAATACTCTTAGATTACCAATAATGGGTAATTCCACAACAATATATGGTAGGATTCTAGAACTCAACCCCAACACAACACCAATCCTAACCCAACCAAGTGGGGACTACGACTGTAGTTGCTAAATTATTGAAGTTTCTTAATTTTTTTTAAACACACAGGTTGGGAGTTAGGGTTACAATGAAGTTGAAGGCAGGGATTAGGCGGGGGTTTAGGGTTAGGAAGATACTTAAGGCGGGAGGTTAGGGTTAGGATTTGTGTTGTGTTGGGATCTAGAATCCTACAATTTACTGTTGTGGAATTACCCATTATTGGTAATCTAAAAGCATTTGACAATTGCCGATTATTGGTCTTTAATCTTTAATCATGTACTCCTAAAAACAGTTAAAAACAGTCAAAAAAAAGTTGGTAATATAGTAACTAGTCCTAGTCCCCACTCGGTGAAAGACCCTGGTGGTAGTACTGACCGACATTCAGCAACCCGGTCTCTTCCCTTAAATTAACTATTATCCTTAATTTATAAACCTACCACACCCATTTTCTATTATTCCCAATCGGTTTTGGTATTTTACTCAAGACCTCATTCTAAAAGTTGGTGGCGGCATTTGATCATCGACAGGGGAGATTGGGGCTGACTTTACACACATTACAGGTCTTGAATTAGAAATTCAAGACCTATACCGGGTCTTGAATTCGCGAATTAAAAACCCTTATAGAAAAAAACAACTCAGAGACACTTGTCGCAAACATTTACTCAACAAAAAGGTTCCTTTAAATAGAGGCTTTCTAATTCATAACAAAATTGAAACTGATATTTATCGCATATCTTCCCAACGGTTTTTCTTACCTCGCAAATGAATAGTGCCAAGGTGAGATTTAGTTCCTCGTCTGACATTACTTCTAAGCAATTTTGTATTCGCCAACATTGTAGACTTTCTTATTTCTTTGCTGTCGCCAATTCTCAAACATGTTCCAATTCACAGCACATTTGTCCTTGTATTTCGTCGATTTAGGGACAGAATCACCATGATCTTGGCCTGAATTTCGATGTCAGAAACCGGCATTGCAAAGCGATTCACTGCCACTGGTTGCTCTTCGTCTATGTCAGTGATAGCCCACACATCTCGATTTGGTTCAATACTTGACATTACCTCTAGATAGCAATCATCGCCTGCGGCTAAATTGCGTTCTCGCTGTGGACTTGACTGAGTAATATACAATTCTTCGCCAGAATCTTCTGACTCCATTGCTCAACAAAACGGAGAAAAACAGGCAATGCGATCTCGTTTTGCAATTTATTAATTTATCAAATCCCCAAAATTTATTCATTTATCAAATCCCCAAAGGCGCCGGTAAAATCCGCAAAACAAAAAGTGTAGGATTTTAAAGCCGCATAAAATTAGGCACGATATTTTTAAAAGCTGTGCCGAACAGTTTACAATTAGTCAAAAATCGGTTCATTGAACCTTATTGTTCGCTTTGTCAGAAAAACAAAAACAAAATTTTCCAAAACCTCTTGGGAACAATAGAAAATAGGTGTGGTACGTTTATAAACAACATAAAAACCTCGTGGTCGGTCTTTCATTGAAATTCAAGACCTCAAGGATAATGTTGGTTAATCTAATGCTAGAACCCAACCCCAACCCCCCCCCCCCCCCCCCCCCCCAACCATATCGTAGGTTTAACTGAGTTAATGTACCAATGGTTTATGTTTGTTGCCTAGAATTACAGTTTTACACCTCTTAAAAGCCACGGTTGAGAAGCCTGGGTCTAGTAGTTCTTGTCAGTTCTGGTCAGCAGTGTACATCTGAGCATGCTCAGTACTTGTGTTTACATATAAATGGAATCTATCTTTGTCCATGCGAATTTTGATAGTGTTTTGTTTTATATCATCATAAATTGTACCAGTATGGCGTAGGGATGACGTTTTGGCAATGAATTCTGCAGAAAATGTGCAAGAGTCGTCAAGATTCATGTGCAAAACAATTTAGCGGGTAAATATAATTATATGTTATAATAAATATATATATATATATAGTGAAGGAAAATTTCGAGTGTAGGAATATATACATTAATAATAATTAATGTATATAATAATAATTAATGTATATTTTCATTGCAAAAGCCAGTTTGCATGCACTCATAGACATTTTAACATGGGTTCCAAGATAAAACAATGGACGTTTTCAGATGGCTAAAGTGTATATATTGGTTCTGTACTACTATTTCTGAGTTTATATTAAAGTGTTTCATAATCTTGATGCCCCTTTGTAATCGTGCATTTTTAGCAACGGCTTGGTGCCCTAATTTCGCAAAGATTCTTATCAGAAATCGCCGGAAAAGCACTTCTGGTCTTTGCAAAATTAAAAATGTCCATGGGGGACATGCCCCCAGATCCCGCCAGTGGGTTCACAACGTGCTGATTCTTCATGTGCGCCCCCCCCCCCCCCTCTTTCGAACAACCCTGGATCCGTCACTGTTTTGACAAGCTTCGATCGATAGGATGTAGTCGGTACAAGCTGGTGTGTCAGTCGGTTGAAATGCGCTTACACCCCCCTGTAAAATTTTCTGAGGACGGCCCTGATTAAGAGCGAGGTAGAAGGTGGAACAAGAGAAACCGGCAGTGGCGGCGGAAGATAGGTTTGGTTGGGTGGGGGGTAGCTGAACAGCAAGCGCAACCTCTGGGGGGGGGGGGATTTTGAAATCTAAAGTCTCTGAAATTCATAATGCTTCTGGTCAGCAGTCATCAACAACTAATGGACGAAGTACTTCATGAAATAAGTATCGAACTCTCGACATGACGATTTTCTCTTATGATTGCCATCCTGCAATGATATGTAATTTAAAAACTGCCTGATATCGAAGATGCACAAATATTCAATGTATAGTATGGTCAAATAACTCTCACTTTCGGCGCCAAAACTGGGGGAGCTTAGCCCCCCTTTTTTCCGCTTTTACAAAGTTGGGGGGCTTTAGCCTCCCCCCCCCCGCTTCCGCCACCTATGGAGACACGTGACACATTGTTTTAGTTGTAGAAAAATATTTGTATTTTATCTTCACCTATATAAGTACAATTTCAAAATCTAATGAACTTTTACTTAAATGCATGTTATATCGCGACAAGTTAATTACTGTAAAAACTGATTGGTTGAAACAGATTAATTTTCTATTTGACCAATATTATTGGTCAAAACAACTGAAATGTTGGTTAAAATAAGCAATTTTTACTCTAAATAAAATATTGGTCAAATACGTGAATCTGAGAGAACCATTAAATTGGTTGTTTCAACCAATCAGTAGTTACACTGCATGCTTTTTATAACTAATGCCGTGACTATGCTTATGCTATAAAGTTTCGACAGATCCGAGAGTTCATTTGTCTAGTTTATTTGTTTCTTTGTTCATTAGGTGTTTATTTTTTCATAACTTGGACGGCCAAATTAACTGTAGTGCAAAACAAAAACAAGGCAAATGTCTGGCACACGCACTCTACCTGGTTGACCACTTCTCACGCTGCTCGTCGGTCCAGTTGCACTCTGTGGATTTGAGTAACCATTCGATAATGTCCTATAGCGCTTTCGGGTATTTGTGCGGCGATGCTGAGATTGCATTTACCCAGTAGCTCCTGAGTCCCCCGTAAGACGTGAAGATCTCCTGTGGCTGGCCAGTGGCTGGAAGATCGCAACTCGTAAAGAGCATGAGTTTTCCGTTGACCGTTTTGTACACGCCGTTACAATGTTCCTGAAGACGATCCTCAAACGGTTTCCAGTCGAAATCCGAAATTTGGGAGTACGTTTGCTTGTCAGAGAGTTTTCGTATTTCTTGCAGCATTTCAAGGACCATGGGCTGGTTGACAAATCTTCCGAGGTTGTTCGCCTCCTGGGTTTCTGCATCGAACCAGGAACCGGTTCTGGACACATTGATGGCGTAATCCCTGGACGAGCCTGATGTATTAATCTCTTCTTCGGATGTTGGTTGCAGCGCGTATATGCACAGGTGTGTTCCGCTGGGAATGGTACGTCCGTGTGGTTTCAGAAATAGGCCGGCGCCAGCTCCCTCGATAGTACTTTGTGCGACAAAACAAAGGCTTTCGTATTGCATAGTGGATGATACGATTCGAAAGAAGAAAGAGTCCCCATGCTGGCTATCTTCGAGTTCCGCGTCGTTTTGTTCCTGTTGCGCACGCCAAACCAGCTCAGGTTGCTCGGGCGCGTTGAAAATGCTACTGTACTCTTCGTAAACTTGGGGAACACGGAGCGGATCTAGCCACAATTTGCGCAAATCCCATGGAGGAAGGGATAAGAGAAGACCTCTTCGGGCAAACTGAAAATGCCCCGTTTGTTGGACATTGCGTTGCGCATTTTCGTGTTGACTGCGGTGTGGATACCGGTGGTGTAGAAGGATAGGGTGTTGCCGGTGAACGCCAATATCTCGGCCAGATTCTCTATGTCGCCGTTACTGGTTTCAACGAAGATATTCATCAAGCGCCTTCCGTAGAAATCGAGCTGCACCATGAGGTTTCCGCGAGAGTCTCTCGGGACTTCGAGATACACCATTCGGGCTTCGAACACTATCTGGCGGACTGCGTAGAAAATGCTTTTGATATGATGAAACTGAGTCAAAGTGTGCAACAAAACACAAAATTGTATAGTGGCTATACTGTACAACAGTTTATAGTTTATATAATATAGTATTGAATGTCAGATCAATGAATATGGGTATTTACCTGAAATATCTAAAATATATATAAAATATCTATAAACAACTACATAACATACAATAACAAAATTAACAGTGTTTACACATATTTTTAGAAAAACTGGATATACAGCTCGTAAACGCCTGGCTGTTATTGATTGGAACTATCATTTAGACATGAAAAACAAAAAAAATTCATATGGAGAGGTTTCAATTACCAGAAAATACAACAAGCGAACCAAGAAGTGGAACCTAAAGATGGTAAAAGAGGACAAAGACTACGGATATATTTGGATGATGTTAGCCAACATTTTCAGATTACGTTTTAAAGATGAGAAAAATATGCAACAAGTAGTGCCCATGAATGTCGATGATCCAAGAAGGATAGCAGCTACCATTGCCCAGTGCGAATCTATATCAGCACGTGAACTATATGAAAAGCATCACAGTAGGTTTACCCAAGAAAATTAAAATTCAGTTTTGAGTTACTGTACATTGTAATACATGTGTCATAATGGATGGACCTTTCCCAAGTCTGTGTACCAGAAAGCTTCACAATATAAACAAAATTATATTGTGAAGCTTTCCATGAATTGCTGCTGATTCTACAAGCTTTTTCAAGTTGGAGGAATTTTTATTGAGGCTAACTTGACGATACATGGGCGATCTATCCTCAGAAAAATGATTCTGAGTCCTGGATAGGAATCGAACCTGTAACCTTCTGATTGCCGGTGAGACACTCTAACCATTGAGCCACCGAGACTCAGATGGAGCGGATGCTTCTATGATATTTTCATGTTTGAAGTATTGAAAATACCTTTTTCAACACTGCCAAAATATTCTTTTTTTAAAGTCTGTAAACTTGCATAGGATTCTGACATATATATATATATATATATAATTTTTATATCCAGGGAGCCTACAGTATGACACATGCATGATGTAGAAAAATGTAAATAATGTACATTATATATTTCCTTGTAAAAAAACTTGCTTGTGACACTAATGCGATGTTATACTATGCAATTTTATTGCAACATGTCTCACAGTTTTTTCAATACAAGATTCATGAGAAATTGTATGGGTGATACCTACTGATCTAAATAGGTCAGTGGTGATTCCCTGTAATCATCAAGTCTAACAACAATCTTGTGGCAGCAAGCGTTGCAACAAGTAGAACAAAGTTATACTTTTTGCAACGATTGTAACAGATTTTCACATAGGCCACAAATTGTGAGACAAGTTGCACAAAACATTGCCCAGTATAACACATTTTCCCATTCAACTACAATAAATCAGAATTAACTGTTGCAATACAATTTATAAAACAAATTGCATTACCTTTTATAGGTGTACATGTAAGTTTTAGTATCAGTGACTTCTAAATCCCATATAAATTCCAGTTGGAGATGGATAGTGGCGTCTTATTTCCCACACACAGCATGAAGGACAAACTTTCCTTTTATTTTTCCCCAAATAGCCATACTTATCCATTATGTAATGCCGATATGCAGCTTTTCTAAAAGCACTACTACTGTTATCTTCCCTGTCGTTTCTTATGTCAGCTGTACTCCTTATGCTGAGTTGTAAATACTCTGCGTCCAGACACAATTTGCGGAATCTCCTTGTTTGGGACACAATTTTTATTTTTGCAGCATTTATTTTCGACTTCCTGTGACATGATTTGACATTTACCACACTTGCACCACTCTGGCTGAGGTTCCTGTGGATTTTCAGATGAACTAGGTGGGTTTGCAAGTGGGGTAGAGGAAGCTGAAGTGGTTGTTCCTTGATTAGGAGTCGAGGGTGGTACCAAGTAGGGAAGTGATGATGTTTCACCAGAAGGTCCTGCAGGTTGACCTGTTTCATCTGGATCTTCCATTATGAGAAGCATGTCGATGTACTCCATGCTTCCTACTCCACGTTGTAACGACCTAACTGCAAGTTTTCGGACCATTTCATCATCCAGAGTATGGATAAAGTCCTATGAAAAATCAGAAGCAAATGTAAACAACTGGGCAAATATTGTAATAGGTCAGACAGGAAATGGCTCCTATTTATCCTCAATAAATTGCACAGCTCTATTCTGGGAGGTAACAATTTTGAATATGTATACTACAAGTATAGACAGTCAATATAAATAATACAGTAGCTAACTTTACAGAGCTGATTCACACCAGTTTATAGTTTATAGAGATGAATGTGACAGCTATAATGTAAATTAGATCATCTAAATAATTATGAACTCTATTCCAAAGAGAACCTGAGTTATAAATCGCAAATTCAAAAATATGTGTAATAAACTCAAATCAGATCAAAAACAATTTGAAAATATTTGAAATGATTACCTTCACTTTCTGATTTTCCAAGCTGCGCTCTTGTTCTTCTGCAAACAAGTGTGGTTCATTTTCTTGTTGGTTCGCTCTACCTTGATTGGAATCGTCCTCACCCTGTGTTATACAGTAGATATGAAAAAAATGTGGGACATGATCGAAATCTCGTATCTGCCAATGCCATTCAGAAAGTTTGGTCGTAAATAAAATACATAGGCAATACTAGTAAACATACTGGTCTCAATGGCCTGTTACTGCATGGCTTCTTTGACTTTTTTCCACAGGTACACAAAGGAGAACAATATCGCGAAGCTGTTTTACACGGGCATCCTTTTCTTTTCTTCTCCGTTTTAGTTGCACACGTGCTACAACAGTTGCAGAATCCATCCTTCGAAATCACAAATAAAAAGTCGGTCAAGTTTGCGCTATCTAATTCGTTTGTATGACATTTGTTTATGTTTATTGTGCAATGTAAATCATCGGTTTATACTCACATCTTCGTCAGGATTCGCCGAGGTATCAATTCGATCTGGTTCTGACATACTCTGAATTTTTGTTACGCAGATGATCAAGAATATCTTGATAATATACTTGCTTTCCAGTCGGTTTCACACGCAGCTTCACGCTTGATAAATGAAATATATTGCGAGCAATGCATACTGATTATCGCGTCAGCCAATAAGAATCGAGATATTTTGTTTGTCTCGCCAGCCAATCAGCATCGTGACACTGCCCCTTTAAGTATTGTTGCACGAGCTTGCTTGAGAAAGAGGATTTATTTCTGGCCAATCAGGATGCATAATTTTTAACCAATCACGAAGTCGAGATTATGTATATAATTTAGAATCTAAATTTTAGATGGTTATATTATATATTGTACAAAGTTTAGTATATGGAAATAATAAACCTCGTAGAATATTTGTTGGCTCTTTGGCTTTTTTTTTGGCTTAATTACTAAAACATTGAGTAAGTTTGGCTTTTTCTCAATCGTAATTATTTGGATTTTGGCTTTTTTACAAATTGTTTTTAGCCTTGAGCATGCGCAGCAGTCTAGCAACCCTGATGGAAATATTCAGTTCATCCTTGTTGTCAATGAATCGCAGTCGGAAAAGCATTTACGAGACCTGTAAACTCGCAAACTAATGCAAATATTCTCTCCAGGATAACTGGATGAGAGAAACACAGATGAGAGATTAAAGAAAGAACTCGCAGAACCGTGGACGAAACGTCAACATGACAACATGTAGTCGTTGCAAGGCAATGCAAGCGAATATTTGAACTTTGAAGCGAGTTTCGGATTTTCGTTTTATTGGCAATGAATCGCAGTTGCAAAAGATTACCGAGACCTGTAAACCCGCAAACCATTGCAAAGATTCTCTCCAAGAGGAGAGAAACACAGATGAGAGATCAATCATGAAGACAGAATGGACAGCCGAAGGACAGGGAAATATTATATACTGTATTTGTGTTGACAAATATTCCGTGAAACTCCGTAATATTAATCATTATGAAACGTTGTTTTTGATCACTTGAATCTGGCGAATCGAACGCTGTAGGTTTCGTCTACTTAAAATGTGAAGATCAGATGTTATATGAGAAAATGCGTAGGCGATTAAAGCGAGACTCGTCTTTAAAATCAAAGGAGTTGGCTTCAAGATCTATTCGTCGTTTACCCGACGATTTAATGCTTTTATGTCCATTAAACCGATGTAATTTCGTAACAGATATGTTTCGTACACCTTGCCGTTTATTTTTATATAAATTTTGACATACGAAGACCTTCAATCGAACAAATATTAGAAAAAATAGCATTGCCGTGTTTAGTGATTGGGGGGGGGGGGGGGGGGGGGGAGGAGGGGCTAGCCTGCGTGTAGACGCCTGATTTTTCTTCGTCCTCATTTCTAGCCCAATTTGCTTCTAAAAGTTTCCCACTTTAAACGAGCGCTGCACACAATGCCTTCAGTGCCTGATTACAGAAATCAATGCACTAAAAATTATCCTTTGTAATATTAAACAAGTGAGCGTGTTTTCTAATTCCAACACGGCAGCAGAACAGTCTAACATATGCCACCAATGCATACCCATCTCCGCAGGCAATATGCGCATGATGTCCCTAAAAATAACGTCTAAGTTAACGCCTAGCGGGCGTCTTGTTATTATTATTATTCCTCCGCTCCAACCGACGAATGTTAATGTTGTTAACACCGTATACTAGACAAATTCCTCAACGAATACAAATTTTCCTCAAGAAGATATTTTGTATGGGGCAATCTTACCTCCGTCGGTAGACCGGCAAGTCTATAGAATGACTTTCTAACGGTGAATCAAGTTTTCTTAAAGAGTTTATGAAGTGAAACATTCGCTAGCATTTTTTTGCTTTAACGGACAAAGTACAGGTAGCACGGCAGGAGCGTATACTGAAAATTTCAGGTGAATCTGCTGCATAGTCTTCGAGCTATCAACTCTCAAAATTTGGCATGGCTAAATGTTCTTGGTGAAATCTGAAACGCGCGGTTTATTGTCTTGTGACGTATGCAGGTGTACTTACTATGCATAAGAACAATGGATTTGAACATTAATGATCCACCTGTATACGTCATATACCACATATATTCAATCCCAGTCTTTCCCTATTTTGTAACGTTAAACTATGCCAATGGACAAACTTTGAGAGTTGATAGCTCGAAGACTCTGCAGCAGATTCACTTGAAATTTTCAGTGAACGATCCTGCCGTGCTACTTTGTTCGTTAGAGCAAAAAAATGCTAGCGATTTTTTCACTTCGTAGACATTTTAACCAAGAAGGTCTTGTTGAATTTCTCATTTTTGTTTCACCTTATTTTAAGTTTTGGTAATAATTCCTCTTTTCTCTATTTTTATGGTTTCATTAATCTCACACTTGTGGTATAGTGGTTACCACACATGTCTATGAGCTGGGAGACACAGGTTCAAATCCTGGGTCGGACCTCCACTCAAGGTCTTAAAAATAATTGAGGAGAAAGTGCTGCCTTTGCAATAATATCAGCAAATGGTAAGACTTTCAGGTCTTCTCCGATAACGACCTTAAATCGTAGGCCCTCGGAACCCCTATAATTGGGCTTTTAGCCTGTTGGGTTATTCCGTTCACCAAAGAGTGATAAAATCTAATAAACTAAACTAAACTAAACACTTTTCTCCCAGACGTTTTTCATCATATGAACGACGTTTTAGACCTGTCGTGATACGGTCACAGTGGAACGTTTAAAGGCCATTGGCAAAAAAAATGAAATTTGTTTAATATGAAAGAACTAGTGAAATGATAGAGTAACACCTTTTACAACTTTTCGTATTTTACTTCGTTTTTGAAATATTTCAGTTTGTTTGATATGTAAATGAATGGTCTCTGACGTCAGGTGCTGGGTAGAGAATTTCAAACAATAGAATATTAGTTCTATCTTCAAGTTTGTTCCACAAATTTACTTGAAAATGTGCGTATAATAACTTCTCATGATAATCAACGTTGTGAACTTAGCAATCGCTAAGATACAGGTATAAGACTTGTTTAATGAGTGAAACTGCACATGACGTCAGAGATCATCTCATTTACATATGAAACAAACTGAAATATTTCAAAAACGAAGTAAAATACGGGAAAGTTGTAAAAGATGTTACTCTATCCTTTTACGAGTTCTTTAATATTAGACAAACCTAATTGGACATGTTGCCAATGTCCTTCAAGACTCACCATAGATTTCTAATTGACTTTCAACTTCTAGTTCAACTCTGACATTTTCTCTTCATTCTTGTTATTCAGAAAACTGGCAGCAATATAGGTCACAATGTCGACGCTGTTTGGGAAAAAGGTTTTACCGGAAAGGATATCACTATAGCCGTCATTGACGATGGTTTGAAATATACCCATGAAGAATTCAAAGGGCGTTATGTAAGTTTGTATATGTGTGTAAGTACCAGTTTACCTGTCGAGTTGTAGAGTAAAATTGTAAAAGATTCTTAATACCTCAGTTCAATTTTTCTCCAAAATTTACATACTTTTTTAAACTTCTCACACTGGTACAAAAATATTTGTACCATTTTTTCGTCTACAATTCTCTTCAATAAGTTAACGTATTTCAAACTAACTTTTTTCTATTTACATAACTTTAGATAGCAGATTTGAGTTATGATTACATTGATAATGACAAGTCACCAGATCCATCTCCTGTGGGGTAAGATTCTATGTTGTCACCCTGTTAGGTTTATTAGGTTAGCTCATAGAATAATTCGGAGCCAATCAAAGAGCAAGAAAATATACGAGAACTTACGACGTAATCCTGAACTTTAATTGGAAATGACGCCATCTTGTTTTGAAGCACTTTAAAGGATGAGTGTCCTGCTAATGCTTTGCGCGCTTGTGTTATTGTTTTGATTTGGGAAACTGGCTTCTAACTACCTCGGTTTATTACGTTTTCTTGTTGTTTTGTTATCTTCTTACGACATAATAAGCTGTTAAAAGTCGTTTAAATCAGTTTGTAGTGACGTCTGACTCAGAGTTTGTCGAATATTGTGAACCGCACTCTTCGTGCCGTCGTCTGTCAGCGTGTTCTATTCTCAACGGCTTCGATTAATACAACGGCCTTGTCCAATGAATGATTTGCAGCAGTGAGCGTTCGTTTCTAACGTAATATCGGTTCCTCTACTCATAGAATATATGGAATATAAGGATGTTATACTGTTGGCTTTGCCAGGAAACTGCGGTCTTGAAATTCACGCATCAAACGGCAAAAAATGAGCGACGGATACATGTCTCAAAACACAATTCCACGGCGCACCGAGTGTAATCAAATACTATAAAAAATATGACAATAATAACTTACTACATTATCTCTGCTCATACGAAAAACACAATTTGAGTAATTTACGGCAAGGATTGCTCAGATATCGAAGGATTGGTTTACCTTTTCAATTTCGTGGCCCAAAAAATGGCCGCGAGCAAGCTTGTGAGCGCGCAAAGCATTAGCTGGACACTCATCCTTTAACTTTAAAGAGTGAGTGTCAGGGTAGTGCTTTGCGCGCTTGTTTTCTTCTTGGCGGCCATTTTATGGGACGCCTATTTCAGTTCACAAACGAATGCGTCGATATTTGATCAATCCTTCTTATAAATTATCCATTTTCAAGTTTTCTAAGAAGTAAATATACCTGAGTGATCAATTATTGTGATATTTTTCGTAAAATTGATCATTTACTATAATAATATTTTCGATACATAGAAGCTGCTACGAGCAGTAATATAGTAGTTATGCTGCTGAAAACAGCACGAATAAGTTTGCGAATGGAAGTGTTTTGATGAGTGACTAGTAAGTAAATAAATATATTTTGTTTCTTCTGATGTTTTGTTCATTTGAATTTGCAAAGATTCAGGAACTAAAGCCATCCGCGCCAGTTTGTTCGTCAGAAACGGCCTTGCGCGCGGCCCACAGTGGTTCACAAACAAGCGAACCGCAACTGTTCAAATCGTCTTGAACATTAACTTCATAACGCCCCGAAGTCAGGATCGGACTCCAATTTCCAAATAAATCTAGAGTTCACATGCAAATTATAGTTCTAACGACGCAATCAATTCGTATAAAAACAAAAACACAAGCGCGCAAAGCACTACCCTGACACTCACTCTTTAAACGAACGAAGCGACACATTACATTTCAGAAATTTGGTAAGTATTTTGAACATGAATTGCAGTAAATTTGCAAGTGGGATATACCACAGTTTTCGTACGGTAGGTTGTACGAAGTGGTTGGAAATATGACAAAAGGTATTCAAAGCCGACTTCAAAACCTCTACACATCTTAGTTGAGCAGATTGAGGTTCCTGAAACTGACAGTAAGCAGGAGCAATTCTAGAATACCCGTCCACTTTTGAAACCGCATTTAAAGGCAGAAATACAAACCAGGTTGCTCTAAAATCTCTTTAAATATAATGTCGCAGGTTTATATTGTGTGTTCTTGTTCAAATTAAATGGGGTTTTAAAATAGAACGAAGCAATTGTATATGATGAACTTTCCGTAATTTGCATAATGAATGTATGTATTCATATTGAACTGCATTTTTATGCAAGCCTTGCACAGAGAACTATGTTATACAACTGTTTTATCTTCATGTTCAACTTCATTTTTATGCAACTTACATCTGTTTAATATTACACGTGTTCATGAACTACTATATTGTGAATAGATGTTGAGAACAGTTACAACAAGGGGGCATACAGTACGTGAGGCATCCACAAATGTGCCTGGTTGTACGTAATGAATGTCTAACCTGGGGGTGCACCGGGTAGTGGATAACCTCACTATCAGGCCGGATATTATCTGGCCGAATAGTCGATAATTTGTTTTTGGCAGTTTTCCAAGGCATATTAAATTTGTGTTAATTCAAATAAATACATAAAAAATAGACATCAATACAACAAAACAGCAATATTGAGCTTATTTACTGTTCCAGTAATGTTGGTTATGGTTAACTATCTTCTTAAACAGACAAAATATATCAACTTGCAAAAAAATAAGTTTAGTAATGAAATTTAGCAACAAATATAGCTCACACACAAAGTCACTTATAGCAGTTAACACTTAACAACTTAAAGTGCCACTACGATGAAAATTCACCCTCGTCTTTTAGATTTTCGTTAGCGTAGAATAGTATTTCAGGGTCGAAAGTGATATCGATGTAAAAAAAAACTAAAAAATGGTATTTTGAAATTTGAAGTAAGTATTTTGAGCTCTGAAATCACTATTATTTAGGCCACCATTACTAAAAACGTGTTCCAAGTGAGCCCGCAATTTCAAAAGGTAATATTGTTTGTGACGTCAGATTCTCAATGCTACGCCTGAATTTCAGTCGAGGTTATTTGTTTTCTTGTTTTTTTCGCGAAGTAGATTAAATGTCCAGCCTTTCAGACGAAGAATTTGAAAAACGACCTTGATTTACTTGAAGAATTAGCCACGTGGAGTCTTCGCGTTGAGAATCTGACGTCACTTCGTTACGCTGGTCAAGAACATGAACGATTAATGGCGGACATAACAACCCCAGATTCGGAGTAAGAAAAATAATACTTACCATCGTCGAATCGCCAAACGGATTCGACCAAGTAATATTTAGCAGCTCTGCTTTATAAATACGTAAAATATCGATCGTAAAATTTGATCGTAGTGGCACTTTAACACGTTTCAATAATACTGCTTCAGTTTGTTTACATTCATAAGATCTATTAATCTATTTCATACAAAACTTATAATTTATAATTTATATAACTTATAATTTCATATATATTTTTTTAATCTTTTACATGCATGTTTAGAACCAAGTTGGATTAATCTTTTCTTTTTCGATTTTTCATAGTTTAACTCTTTCCTGACAGGCTGAAAAACATCCAAAATTGAACCACCTCTTTGTTCTATTGATATCTCTTGAAATAACCATAACTGTTGCGAAAGCTATACATTTTCTGAAAGCCCAATAAACCGGCTTTTACTTGTGCTTTTAAATTTCCCGAACAAAACATATTATGTTAATATAAATTAGCATTAATTATCACAAATCGGTTGAAAAATTTACATTTTTCTAGAAAAGGCCATTTTGCACGCCTGCGTAGCATCTTGAAAACACAAAATGCCACCAATCGCAGAGTTGTTTATGAAATCAAATCAAACTTGGCGGGTGAGTGGATCTCATGTTCCTGGCACTTGTCGAATTTCAATTTTTAATCTTGCGTTACCGTGTGCCGTGTTTTTCGATTGACGACTTCCGGGGTCTTCTACGACCCATTTTGACTGGGTCGGTCAGGAAAGAGTTAATACTATTTACATGTATACTTGCAAAATACAGTACTATTTGAGACTGCAGTTATAACATTGTTATTGGTATTATTACTGCATGCTCAATCGATGATTAATTGCACATTTATCACATTTCAAAGGGTTATTTTATAAATGAAATGGATATGTGTTTTGAATCCATGTTTCCTTCAAGTTAATATAGAAACACTCATGGAACATTGGAAGAACTCAAAATAGTGATAAAACACTCACCCTTTGGGCCAGTGTTCCCGGCCACAAACATTTCACGTTTCAACCTTTCACTCGTGTTTCTCTATCAACTCGATGGAAACATGGAAAATGTTTTCTATTCCTTAAATATTACATATGAGAATACTGAAAACATGTCTTTATATACACACCCTCTCTGTACATATTAGCGCAGATAAATGCACGCCTGAGCGGACCTATTTGTTTTAATTTTGCTGGATATTGTTGTGTACAATAACCCATATTAAACGGACACCTCTCTTAAGCGGAAGCGGACACTATCTTGGATCCCAATGAGCAGAATAACCTCTCTTAAGCGAACACATGCAGTTCAAAATTAACGTATTCTTTAACAGTAACATCCAACACTTACACGACATGCCGACGCGCATTTGTAATCCGTAGACGGTCGGTACCATCTTTGATGGTCGGTAGCATCTTGAGACTTTTTACGCGCGACTATTTTTTGATAATATTCTAAAACAAACCCTAAAATTAACCCTAACCCTAACCTTAATCCTAATCCCATTAAAAAGAAAAAAGTAAAGTAAAAGTTAACAATAATAATACTCGCCCAACACTCGAACCCCAACCTCACAAGTAAAAATCAATGACACAGACCACTCAGCTATGCAGGCGAACATGAAATAATCGGTTGATAAACAATATTTATGTAATCCCATTGTAAGAGAACCATATAAATAATAAAAAGATGCTACCGACCGTCTACGGATTCCAAATTAGCCATGCCGACATTGGGCGACATAGCCTAATTAATGTTGTTGTTTTTTGATGAAGAGTAAAACCTGGTCGCCATAACTACAGTTTTTTCTAATTGAGTACATCAAATTTTTCTTTTTTAACAGTCTTCAGTCAGTTTTGTGGGAAACATTTTTATTCCTGGCCTCTTGTTTCCTGAAAAACCACAAATATTCTCTTGTACTCGCTTGTTTTTATTGAATTTTACTCTCTCTCTCATACAGTAATACAGTATACTCTCAACACGGTTCTTCCCGCGAGACGAGCCATATATGGTATGCCGTCAAATCGAGGCTAACAAAACATCACTCACAAGGAGTTAACTATAAACAATTTTTCCACACCCTCCCCCATTTAAGTGTCTGTAACACTTAAATGTTAGTATAGAAAAATTTAAATGTTAATTTCCTTCCTCCTCTTGCACAAGAATGTTACTTATCTGGTCATTAGCGATATCCTTTGCTCTTCTTCTCAATGTAACTCTTGGTACGAATTATTCTGCCTTTGGATTTGGTTTCCATTTTAACTCTTCCCTCCAATCTCCAGATCACACACTAGTTGCAATGGTCGTTCAACATTGTATCCATTGCCTTGTTTGATTTTCAAGCCGCGAACATTCCATCCTTTCCGGTTATCTTGCTAATTACTCGACCCAATTTTGACAGTGGTTAACTAAACAATTTTTCCACAGTTTTGAACCTTAAACTCACAAGGAAATTCAACACCATAACCAGCGCCTGCATATTTTGAAAATAATACATTTCTAAAGATCTGAATATGTAAATCGTTTCAAAATTTGCATAGCATGACCAGTTGCTATGGCCAACTTCGCTACTGTACAACTGTCGCTATGTTATAGTTGGGCGCTTTAAAACCTTTGTTGTTAGTCACAGTTCCATTAGTTTGGGTACGTGGCCTTCGGGACATGTGGCTACTCGAGCCTCACAAGCAAACAATCATTGATTCTTTCTTTATAATTAATAATTTAAACTTATCTATAATTATGTATTTCATCATGTTTTTAGTTAATGTTTCTGTAATATAGTTGATTAGCATATTATAGTCTTAATTAGCCATTAGCCATTAGCTGTATAAATAAGCATCAGTTTGTTGAACTGTTCAGTTCTATGTCCATGTATTAAAAGTATATTACAATTGGCGACGAGGATGGGATCCAGCTCATGTAGATAACGTGGAGAGCTTTGGACATGGCAACCATGGAGAATTTGTAGAAGGCCGAGAAGACTTATAGAATACAACAATATTTCGAAGCCAAGGAGGTAGCCGAAGGAAAACAAGTGGCTGTTTTGCTAACGGTAATTGGACCCACAACATATAGTCTGTTGAAGAGTTTACTTGCACCGCAGAGTCCGAAGAATTTTGAGACCTTGGTGAACACTCTAAAAGAATCACTTCAGCCCAAAACCGTCGGTGATTGCCGAGCGATTTAAATTCCATTGTCGGTCCCAAAGAGAGGGTATTATCCGTTGGAAGGCTAAGCAAACGTGTTTTCGATGCGGGGGCATTCACGCGCCAAACGTCTGTAAATTTAAAGAGGCGAAGTGTTATCTGTGTTCAACGAAAGGACACATTGCTAAAGTTTATCGATCGAAGAAAGTGGATAAGGAGTTACTTAAAACCCAGTATGTCGCACGATACTAGTCGGCTGAGGACGATTCGGTCGAAGAAGAACTCGGACTGTATGGTGTTTATTCGAAGGCGAGAGAAAATAAATTCAAAGCCAAAATACAGCTCGATCAAGAGTATGTTGATATGGAAATTGACACTGAGGAGGCGGTGTCCATTATTGCAGAGGGTCTTTACGTAGCTAAATTAAATCAGAATCCACTGGTTAAGTCGAAAGTGATTTTGAAAACCTATAAGGGAGAGAAGCTCCAAGTGTTGGGGGAAGTTACTAATATTTCGAGTTAGTGTTTTAGCAGAGGTCGAAATTGACGCTATTGCGCAGCTCCGTGTATAGTGAAATGAAATCTATCGTACGGAATATCGGCAATACAAGATTTTGTTCTGGTATGAAATAAACAGATTTTTCAATTCTAATCAATACATATTGATGGTGCTGTTTCGTGTATATTTTGATATTTTCTTGATTGTTAAAGTTTTTGTTAATATATTCCATAAACACACAGCCACAGTTTTATATAAACTGTCCTAATTATGCTGTTTTGCATATCTATATTTTCAAAATGTATACTTAAATTGAGTAAATATAAATAAATAAACAAATAGAAATGTTTTATGTTTGTTTACTAATCTTCTTCCAGGAGGAAAATGGTGGAAAAATAAGGAATAATAATAATAATTTATTTCTAGCGCATTACAAAAAATCTCAATGCTCTTACATCATAACAAGCTAAGTGGATCTTCCGACGGAATAATAGATTTCAAAATGTATATAGTAGAAAAAATCTAAATGTCAACCCTTGTTTTAGAAATGCTGAAATGTTGGTGTACTGCTGAAATACGGAATACGCGGTGTAACGTTTCGTCGGTGAAAAGCGTAAAATGGATTAATAGACAGAAAATTAGCGAATCACATGCGAAAATCAATAAAATTATTTTCGTATTTGTTGCTCTTTTTGGACTTAAGTGCAGCATTTGACACCATTGACCACCACATCTTATTGAGTCGAATTCAGTCCAATCTTGGAGTGTCTGAAAAGGCTTTGTTATGGATTCAAGATTATCTGTCCAACCGAAGTCAGCGCGTGTCAGTTGATGGTGGTCTATCTCAAAATTTCAAACTCACATGTGGCGTACCACAGGGTTCCTGTTTAGGCCCTTTATTGTTCATCATTTACGCTAGTGACCTATTTCGTATCATAGACAAGCATCTGCCTCAATGCCATGCGTATGCGGATGTTACTCAATTGTATCTTTCATTTAAAGCTGGAAATGCTGCCACTGAACTTGAGGCTGTGAATATAATGCAAAAATGTACCAAAGATATCCAGGATTGGATGGTTGAAAACAAACTAAAGATGAATGAGGGGAAGACTGAATTCATGATCATTGGAACACATCAGCAACTTGCAAAGCAATCCATCAGACCATTTATCACACCTGCAACTTCAGTAAAGAATCTTGGAATTTGGATGGATCCCAAATTATCTCTAGAAATGCAAATTAATAAGATCTGCAAAACTTCCTTCTTCTATTTACATAACATTAGAAGAATTAGGAAGTTCCTTACGACTGAATCATGTGCTACCTTGGTCCATGCATTTGTTAAATGTCGTCTTGACTATTGTAACAGCCTGTACTATGGCCTTCCCACATACCAGATAGCTAAATTGCAGAGATTACAGAATGCAGCTGCCAGAACTACATGTCAAGTTTCTCGATTTAAACATATCACTCCATTCCTTATACATCTTCACTGGCTTCCTGTAAAACACGAATTATTTTTAAGATACTGACCATTACATTCAAAGCCATTCACGGTCAGGCTCCAACCTATATATCTGATCTAATTCAAGTTAAAAAACAGTCTTGCTATAACTTAAGATCCAATGAAGAACTTCTTGCTGTTCCTCCAACAAGATTCCTCTCGACACTTGGTGCAAGATCATTCAGCTCAGCAGCACCATGTGAATGGAATTCTTTACCGGTGGATATAAGGAACATTACTAATTATGATGCTTTTAAGAAAAACTTGAAGACTTTTTTATTTCGTAATGCTTATAATAATCTATAGCGTACTAGTATTGTTTTGTTTTTAGATAATTTAGTTTTAGATATTTTTTAAACTGATTGTATTTATTAACAGCGCATCTGAACATTTTTATGATAATTTGCGCTATATAAAATGTTCTAAAATTTAAAAAAAATTAAAAAAACACAAGTGGAAGTTTGCGAGAACGAGAAATCGTAGTGGGAACACGAGACCGCGGGGCAAATGTTTCCACGCGATTTCATTAAATTATCGATTCTACTGTTCATGAGGTACAGTATGCGATGACTTATACAACGGCGTGATCTTCCCATGTATTCCATGCAGTTGTAGAAACACAACTTTTAGCCAATCACCTCGTCAGTTTTCAAAATGTTATTTTTATCATTTATAGACCCGGAGCGAGGGGAATTTTCGACGAATTCCCCGAGCGGAGGGTCTATAAATAATATATTATACCGAAACAATCTTGAATGCTGTCTTGAAACGTCTAGAAACGTCTAGAAACGTCTTGTTGTTCCTCCATTGTTTACAGGCTCGTCTTGGTTTACGCGCGAGTACTGGGTATTATTAATTCGAGGTTAAAGCGGGAAATTCGATTTTAAATTGACTGGTCACGTGGTACAAATCTAGCTCTTTGATTGGACAATTTATAGTTGAGGTATAATATTATAATAAATATGCAATGAAATGAATTTTCAATTACTAGCGAAAAACGAGCAATATGAAATGATTCAAAACAAATCCAACACAAATGACAGCCATTTTGAGTGTTGCTACCATGGCAACATTAATTGCACTCGACCATTCAAAATGCAGTAATTTTGTCGTGTGTATAAAAAGTGGTTTTAATAAATTCCAATATTACTTTAATATGGATCAATTACATGTACTTGTAAGAAATGCAGATATACATAACAGATCAAGCAGGCACTCCAAAATAAACTTAGTTTGTCCTCGTTACAAGCGGGAAAGAGAAGGTGGGAGAACTTTCCAAGTAATAGGGACGAAATTATGGAACAGTATACCAGCTACTATTAGAAATAAAGACTCTTTAAATTCTTTAAATTAGCTATTCGTAAATATTTTTAGAACAATGATTTTACTAGATACCCTATCATTAGAATAATGAATATGTACTTTTTAAATTTAGATCATTTGATATTTCCATGAGATTTAGTTAAGTTTTTAGTACTTTTTATTCCATTATGATTAGTCAGAGGTTCTCAGTTTATTGTAATATCGGTGTTACACGATTAGTAGTTTATCGTATTTAGTTATTTTTGTTTTCTTGAGGGCCACGAGTTTATCAGTTGTAACTGTCAAGTGTTACCCTCACTAAATAAAGTTGATTGATTGATTGATTGATTGATTTGCTAGGTTAACCTTTCACCATTACGCATTATAGATATTAAGCTAGTGAAGTGCGCAAATCTCGTTTTCGTTAAAACCGATAAGCCTAAATGTCTTAGCATAACGAAAAACATGTAATGAATTTGTTAGTTTTCTCGTTTCCATCGTCACGGTATTAAATATTTCCTGTCTGGCCCACCCAGTCAAAGTCGGTCGTATAAGACTGACGAAGTCGTGAATCGAAAAACACGGCACACGGTATTGACGGTAACGCAAGAGTAAAAATTGAAACTCGGCAAGCGCCAGGCACACGAGATCCACGCACACTCCAAGTTTGATTTCATAAAAAACTCTGCGATTGGTGGCATTTTGAATTTTCATGACGCTGCGCGGGTGTGCAAGATGGGCTTTTCTACAAAAATGAAAGTTTTTCAACCTGATTTATTATAATTAATGCTAATTATGTTAATTTATATTAACATAATGTGTCTTAGTTAAGTTAGGTAGTTGTAAAGTTGTAAAGGTTTTACTGTGCAAGCTGTGTTAAGTTGTCAATACTCAGAAAAACTCTGAGCGCCAGACAGGACTCGAACCCGTAACCTTCTGAACGCTAGACAGACGCTCTAACCATTGAGCCACTGGAACTCGGATGGCAGAGCAAGGTTAATTACTGTATTTAAACCTGGGACGAGTCTTGCCGTTATAACAAGTACTTGTCTTAATGCACCGTAATTAACCTTGCTCTGCCATCTGAGTTCCAGTGGCTCAATGGTTAGAGCGTCTGTCTAGCGTTCAGAAGGTTACGGGTTCGAGTCCTGTCTGGTACTCAGAGTTTTTCTGAGTATTGACAACTTAACACAGCTTGCACAGTAAAACCTTTACAACTTTATATGTGTCTTGTTTGGGAAATTTAAAACCACTAGTAAAAGCGGATTTATTGGGATTTCAGAAAATGTATAGCTTTCTCAACAGTTATTTCCAGAGATATCAATAGAACAAAGAGGTGGTTCAATTTTCGATGTTTTTCAAGAAAGAGTTAAGCACTGAGTTACGTCACATTTGGAAATTTTACGCGTCTGCTTGAATAAGAGAATTTTAATTTGTAAAAAAGATGATCATACCAACTTTTCATAAAATCTATAGCGCTGCTTGTTTATTATTATAAATAATTAATGATTTTATATAACGATCTTTTAAATGGCTCGACGTCGGTTTGTATTAGGAGACTTTTACATGAAAGGTTCATATTTTTTTTCTCCAGGCATGGTACAAGATGCGCAGGTGTTATAGCAGCAGATGCTGACAATGCTATTTGTGGCGTTGGTGTGGCATACGATGCAAACATTGCAGGTTTGTGTTCGTTGTTAAAGTGCCTATACGGGGTTTGGGGATTTTACATATTTGTGATATTTGGAATCCTTTTGAGAAGAATTATAAAATATTTTGTCTTGCGAAAATGTTCTCTTCATAGATTTACTATTCACAGGAAATGACGTCAAAGCAGGGACACGCAAAAACATTGCACATTGCAAAAACATTGCACATTCAGCAGTGAATTTAATGAAATACAATGAAAGTTTAGGAATTGAGAGAATTTTGTCTGAACAGGTGTGTTTAAAGGTCAGAGCCAAACTTTCTTTGTATTTCACTGTTGAATTGGTGTGCAATGATTTCGCGTGTCCCTGCTTTGACGTCATTTCCTGTGAATAGTAAATCAACTTTAGCAGGGAATTTTGGCAGAACCCAAAGATTACGAATATGTAAAATCCCCAAACCCCGGAAAGACGCTTTAAGTTAAATACTGTACTATTGTCGTCGTCGTTATTGTTTTTATTTACATTTATCTCAATTACATTTATCTCTATGTGTGGAATATGTTTGCAAACTTCTTTCGTCTGGTGACGTATTTGATGACGTCATCAACAAACACAAAAACTCTATAATTTTTAACAGTGTGCTATATATTTTGGTGTCATATAAACCTAAATTACTTCCTACAAGTTAACAAGTTAAAAGTTATGAAAATTTTATTGTGTTTATTGACCTTAAAAATCCTGTATCTCGTCTAATTTTTAAAAATTCTTAAAATCCATACGTACTTTTATGAATGTAATCCGTCCAGATTCTAATCACATGTAAAAAAAAAAAATTTTCTTAAAAACCTTCGAAGATTATAGGAATTTTCATATTTCGATGACGTCACACTGACGTCATCTGACATCACCAAACGAAAGAGTTTTGTCCACATATAGTCTTGATAGATTCTTAAAACTGTGAAATTCTATGGCAAATTTTGTCAATTCTAAGCTTCCTTAGCAACGGATATAAGGTCTGCAAATCGAAATACGTCCGAACACCCTTAAGGTAGCAATATCCCTCTG
The DNA here is from genome assembly GCA_035772405.1 of Chrysogorgia sp. JL179-B06. Lineage (NCBI taxonomy): Eukaryota > Metazoa > Cnidaria > Anthozoa > Scleralcyonacea > Chrysogorgiidae > Chrysogorgia > Chrysogorgia sp. JL179-B06. The sequence continues at coordinate 151,461 of JAYKKM010000231.1, forward strand.
AATACATTTTTAATACCGTACAATATAACAATTAACCCTTACAACCATTTGATAGAACATATGACAAATAATATTTCCACACAAAAAGTTTGCATAAATTATGCTAATTAGCTGACGAAATGGCCGCCGATTGGTCAAAATCGGGATATACTTCAAACAAGATTTCTCAGGCAGTTTTAGAGATAAGGTCCTGAAAGTTTCTGAGTTTATAGCTTATATACTAACGCATATTCTGGTGGTTGCATTTTCAATATAAACTTTCAGCTATTTTCTGACATGCTTTTTTCTTCTTTTTTTCAATTTCCACCACCTAAATTATATTAATTATGTCAGATAATTCAACAAGTATGAATCCGATTCAAAATTCCTACCACCATTCCCTAGATATTCCTGTTAGGAGGCTGTGGTGAAAATTGTATTGAAATATATGGGAAAATGAGGGAGAAATAGTGTTTGGAAAATGGCAAATTTGTTTCAAGTATATCCCGATTTTGACCAATCGTCGGCCATTTCGTCAGCTAATTAGCATAATTTATGCAAACTTTTTGTGTGGAAATATTATTTGTCATATGTTCTATCAAATGGTTGTAAGGGTTAATTGTTATATTGTATGGTATTAAAAATGTATTCAGAGGGATCTTGCTAACTTAAAGTGGTACTGCGATGAAAAAATTGTCTATCTAATTTTGATTTTATCTAAAAGTGTTTTCAAAATAAGACAGAATGGCGTTCTCAGTTTCTCAATATTTCATCTCGTTCCAGAGATATTCAGGTTTTTAAAACATGCAAATTAGATGCCGTACGACGTAATCTACTCACATAGACTAAATAAAATTCACAAAGTGAGGAATATCTCTACAAATAACAAGCAGAATGTTTTGAAACTTTACACATGTATGCCAATGAGGAAAGTATACTCCACTGGGCATAGTATGTTGTTACCATGGAGATCGCTTGGTGTCTGTAAAACAAAATTTGGTTATTTCTCCTCTATCAAACAACGTTTACTGCTTTACATAGATTGAGAGATACGTACACACGTAAATATTGTATTTTTGAGTTTAAATCATCTTATTCTTTAAGAAAAAAGTTGAAATTAAGATTTTAGTTTTTTAGTTAAGACTCCTGTTTCCCAGCTGTCTCCATGGTGACAATATACTATCCACTGTTGTGTGTACATTTCTCATCGGCAAACATGTGCAAACTTTCAAAACATTCTGCTTGCTATTTGAAGATATATCGCTAATTTTGTGAATCTTAATTAGACTAAGTGAGTAGATGACGTCAAACGCATCTAATTTGCATGTTTCAAAACCTTTTCACTTTTCAACGACTTGTGCTATGATATCAATTGAAAATACCGCGTGGGGGCCTGAAACCTTGCCTCACTTTTTACCCGACTTATGATTGGGTAACTAACCCTATTAAAAAGAAAAAAAGTAAAGTAAAAATTAAAAAAATGGAAAATCATACTCACCCAACACTCGAACCCTGACCTCACAAGTAAAAAGTCAATGACACAGACCACTCAGCTATGCAAGCGAACTTGAAATATTCGGTTGATAATAAATTTTTATGTAATCCCATTGTAAGTGAATCGTATATACATAATAAAAAGATGCTACCGACTACCAAAGGTGTTACCGACCGTCTACGGACTCCAAATTGTCTGTAAATACATGCAAAGTTTGGAAAAAGTTTGATGAACGGTTTTGAAGATATACTCGAAAATAATTCTGCTTTCCTTATCTTACGTCATCATATGCCTTATTTGCGTATTGCAAGAACTTGAATAACTTAGTGCCACTACAATCAAATTTTTACCTATCGATATTTTTACGTATTTATAAAGCAGAGCTTCTAAATATTACTCGGTCGAAACCGTTTTGCGATTCGACGATGGCAAGTATTATTTTTCTGGAGTTGTTGTTATGTCCGCCATTAATCGTTCATGTTCCTGACCAGCGTAACGAAGTGACGTCAGATTCTCAACGCGACGACTCCACATGGCTAATTCTTCAAGTAAATCAAGGTCGTTTTTTCAGTATTCGTCTGAAAGGCTAAACATTTCATCTACTTCTCGAAGAAAACAAGTAACCTCGACTGAAATTCAGGCGTAGCATTGAGAATCTGACGTCACAAACAATATTATCTTTTGAAATTGCGGGCTCGCTTGGAACACGTTTTTAGTAATGGTGGCCTAAATAATAGTGATTTCAGAGCTCAAAATACTTACTTCAAAATACCATTTTTTAGTTTTTTTTTACATCGATGATCACTTTCGACCCTGAAAATACTATTCTATGCTAAAGAAAATCTAAAAGACGGAGGTGAAGTGGCACTTTAAGAACAAAAACAGCTGTCGCCAAAATTTAAAAGAACATCCTTCCTAATTTCAGGAGTGCTTTTATTCTAAATTAAAGAAAAATGGGGTTTAGAATAAAAGGCAAGAGGGGTAGAGAAAATGACCTATTAATGTGGAGGGAAAGGAGAAGGAAGGTACTGTATGCGTAGAATGATTTAATAGTATACAGAGTGGGGGTGCTGAGACCGGTGCATCTGGTGGATAACTTTGATCCACCAATGACGTCAGCATTTCTAAATTTTATATTGATTTATTCATATTAGCATGTTTATTATATTAATTTATTCTCGTTATCAATACTTGTTATGTATCCTAGCAACTAGGTGGGCGAGAACGAGTATGCCCATGCAACTTATACTGCGCGTGCGCATTGGTATTTACTATCCCACATGCCGTAAAAGATAATAATAATAAAGACGTATTAGGAGCATTATACAATGGTCTCAATGCTCTTACAACAATATATTCTTAATTTTACTTATAAAACTTATTACAGTTTCATTATAAGATAAAGCCTACGATGAGCGTTTATACTCATGATATGTTTGCATATTTCGCCTGAGAGATGAACCTAAACATTTTGACCATATTATCGCTTATCTCGCGTTAGGTTACGGGATTCCTATGAGGAAGAAACAATTCGGGAAGCTGAACGGTCAAAGATTTTAAACATCGATATCGAAAAATATAAAGTGAAACCGTCGGTGAATTAAATCTTGCCCATTAACGAACGAGCGTTGACATGTCAATTGCTTCTACAGTTGTTATTTGCATATTTCGCCTCAGAGCACATGTAGAGACAATGGCACGTGCCCTTAATGAGTCATTAAAAACTCGTCAAGGAATGAAATAAAAGGAGCGCTTGTGGATATGGATTAGCCTCATCCGCTCTTTTCCGAGTCAAATCGCTTCTTTTCCGAGTCAAATCGCTTCCAAGGCTGTGCGAGCAATGTTTTGGCTGGTATTGCAGGGAAGTATAGGGATTGGTCGATGAGGGGACAACAAGTTTCTCTGCCTCGTCCAAAAATGGCCAAAACAGCCTTGGAAGAAGCTACTGTATTTGACTCGGGAAAAAGAAGCCACAGAGTTGCCTGAAGACTAGATATGGATAAAACCAGTTATTAATATGATATATTAAAATGTCAAAACCGTCGATGATTAAAGGTGCCGTCAAGTCCGTTCTGCGCATGTCCACGTTTCTGTTTACATCATTTGTTTACATTGCATTATATAAACATTGAACATGAAGTACTGCGGATTTGTTTTCCACGCTTGAGCTTTTCCGCCTAAAAAGCGTGTTATAAGAAGCTGTTCTGTTCCTAAATGTGGATAATTTATCAAACTACCACTCGCGCCTTCGCCACCTTTGACGAATTCTCACTTTCGAACTCTCACTTTCGAACTGTCGCCAATCTATTCCGTTAAAGTTTGTTGTCATATGGAGTCCCCCACGTTTGAAATATGCACATGCGCAGAATGGACTTGACGGCACCTTTAAGACTTGTCTATATCGAGTGTTTTGCGTACGTGTAGCACAAAAGACAAGGGGAAGCAGAAAATAGATAGGAAGATAAGAGGAAAGAAATTGGGGTTTGAAGGAAAGGCGACAGAGGAGAGAAGCTAAAAGTAGCCGGAAAGAAGTCAAATACAGTCATGATCCACGTCTTAAAGGGAAATGGCAATAAAAATTTTTTTGTCTCATTTGAAAGAACATTAAAAATGATATATGAAGACCTTTTACAGATTTTCCATATCGTTCTTGGTTCTGTAAATATTTCACTTCTTTTTAACAAAGAACATTGGACATTCCGCCATCTTGGATATGCATAACCATCCTTGGATATGCGTGACGTCACAACCAGGGTAGAAATGTTTTTATATCAGCAATTATCGAGTCATTATAGATGCTAAATCGTAGTTGTTTTGGGTGTTGTATACTTTTAAGTGAACTAGCAATCCATTTGAACGCATTCCACTGATATTTGGGCAATTATTTACAACTTTTAGAATGTTTACCCAGGTTTTGACGTCACTTAATTAGATCTAATTATAAAACAAGATGGCGGATTGCAGATATTTTTGTTCACAGATATTTCAAAAATTAAGGAAGTTACGGGGAAATTTTAAAAGGTCTTCATATATTATTTTAAATGTTCTTTCAAATGAGACAAAAAAAATTTTATTGCCATTTCCCTTTAAAGTGGTTCTCCGATGGAAAAATTTCTGCTAATTTTTTTACATAATCTCAAAGATATAATGGTAATTAGTAATCGTGCAGAGTTTCACTTCAAAATTCGTTGAAAGAAAGGTTATACTTTACGTGTGAAGTTTGTATTATGGAGCGCCGCCATTAAAGTGGCCGAGTGCGAGAAGAATGAGTTGAGGAGAGCTTATGACGTCATAGCCTCAACAACAACAATGACCCTTTTGTTGAAAATAACAATGACCCTTTTGTAGTTGTTGAGGCTATGACGTCATAAGCTCTCCTCGACTCATTCTTCTCGCACTCGGCCACTTCAATGGCGGCGCTCCAAAATACAAACTTCACACGTAAAGTATAACCTTTCTTTCAACGAATTTTGAAGTGAAACTCTGCACGATTACTAATTACCATTATATCTTTGAGATTATGTAAAAAAATTAGCATAACGTTTTTCATCGGAGAACCACTTTAACGATCCAGTTAATTGATTAATGTTGTTATTTTTTCTAATTTTTAGCTATTCGTTTAATTGACATTAACCCTACAAGTGATGTTGATGAAGCGAAGGCATTTTATCCCTCTCATGGTCATAGCATTGATATATTTTCAAACAGCTGGGGACCTCTGGACAACGCAAGAGAAGTATGCGGGCCCAAAACGTTATCTCAGCGTGCTTTGAAAGAAGGCGCAACTCGGGTACGGCATGAAATGTATTTTTCTTTCAACAATGCTTATATTAGGACACAAATGTTATGTATTTTAAATGTAATTGCAAACCTTCTTTCAGAGCGTGCGACGGAGGCGGTCTGGGGACCATTTTGATTGCGAAACATATAATATATTCTTTGAAATAATATAAAAATGTTGTGAGGGGTTATTGCCGATATGGCAGTTTACCACCTTTTCACTTTGCTACGTATTTCTAGTATGGTGTTTTTCTGTGACAAAATCTGTAGATAAACTATATTAATAAGTGTATATAATTATACGAGGGCGTAGCCCGAGTGTTTTAGATCTGATAAAACACGTGCTGCGAGTTTATTAAACGGCTTCAAACACGACCCATTTGATAAGTTCATTGGCGTAGTAATTTTGAAAATCGATGTTGTCTAAGCCGAGAAAATCAAAGATAAAGTTTATGTAAATCAGGACGAATCTTTATCACATTTAAAACCACGATACGGTCGTGATTTTCTTTTGTCTTTTCCTAATGAATTATTAATGAGTGTTTGAAATTTATATAATATATATATATAGCTTCGTTTAAGAATTGGATAACCAACGATATTTTACACTGAAGAAGTCTGAATAGGCGAAACGTCTGTAAATTAAAGCTATAATCGATCTGTCTGGAGTTCGCGTCCTTCTTTTATACGTTTGCGTAAGATAATAGGCACGTATGTTATGCACTTGGATTAGGCAATTCTAAATCTGTTTTCAGAATTGAAAACGGTTAAATTCAAAGCACTTCATGGCCTGGTGCCGTTGTATCTTCAGGAAACTTTAACTGTATACACTCCTACTAGATTGCTACGCTCAATTAACAAACGTCTCCTGGTAGTACCTAAACACAGACTGAAGTCATACGGAATGAGAGCCTTTTCAGTGATGGCTCCTCTACTATGGAACAGGCTACCAGAGGATATTAGAACTATTGACTCCTTACATATTTTTAAATCTAGAATTAAGACATTTCTTTTTAAACGTGCCTATATGCACTTGACTAGTTCATTTACATCTAGTCATTTTACTATAGTTGCAGTCTATGTCTGTTTTACTGTAAAGCGCTTTTGGTTTTTATAAGAAATGGCGCTCAAGAAATAAAGATTATTATTATTATTATTATTATTAAATATTGACCGAGATAACGTTCAAAATGTACCTGAATAGAAACACCTTTTCCGATTTGTGATAAACAAATACATGGCGTGTGAGATCTGGGGACCAGTGATGGGAAAATCTCGCTGGGGTAATGGATAGAATAGGCGAGCGAGGGGTTATTGCGGAACGTATTTCTAGTTTAGTATTCATGATATATAAATTCATTGTTATTTGCTTATCGTTGGTTTGTTGATGTCTTTGTTTTTGTATAGGGCCGTAATGGACTTGGATCAATTTATGTTTTCGCTGCTGGAAATGGTGCCTTTTTTGGTGACAGTTGTGCTTTCAATGGTTACGTTAACAGTATCTATACCATTCCTGTCGGTGGTGTGATAGAAAACAGGAAAATTTCCGGTGTATCTTCAGCTTGCAGTGCAATTATGACGGCTGCTTACTCGAGTAAACTGGTAATTTTTTAAAATTCTGTTATATTTTCACTTTCCTTTGCTATTTTTTAGGTTGTAGATATCGAAAAATAACAAAGCGTATATATATATATATATATATATATATATATATATATATATATATATATATATATATATATATATATATATATATATATATATATATACGAAAGTATACAATGTGCCCTACCGGCTATCACCATATGGCTTTATGGTAACTGTGGACTTGGGACCCACTATGTACGGCTACACATTGTAGGATTGCATTGTGGAGTCACCAAAGCGCTCAAACTGCGAGCATGCAGTGGGCGATGCGTAATGCGAACAGTAAACGTCTCACTGAGAGAGACTCTCCACCCAATCCATGAGAGCGCTCAAACCACATAAGCGGTGAGCGTAATATATACGAAAGTATACAATGTGCCCTACCGGCTATCACCATATGGCTTTATGGTAACTGTGGACTTGGGACCCACTATGTACGGCTACACATTGTAGGATTGCATTGTGGAGTCACCAAAGCGCTCAAACTGCGAGCATGCAGTGGGCGATGCGTAATGCGAACAGTAAACGTCTCACTGAGAGAGACTCTCCACCCAATCCATGAGAGCGCTCAAACCACATAAGCGTGTGAGCGTAATATATACGAAAGTATACAATGTGCCCTACCGGCTATCACCATATGGCTTTATGGTAACTGTGGACTTGGGACCCACTATGTACGGCTACACATTGTAGGATTGCATTGTGGAGTCACCAAAGCGCTCAAACTGCGAGCATGCAGTGGGCGATGCGTAATGCGAACAGTAAAACGTCTCACTGAGAGAGACTCTCCACCCAATCCATGAGAGCGCTCAAACCACATAAGCGGTGAGCGTAATATATACGAAAGTATACAATGTGCCCTACCGGCTATCACCATATGGCTTTATGGTAACTGTGGACTTGGGACCCACTATGTACGGCTACACATTGTAGGATTGCATTGTGGAGTCACCAAAGCGCTCAAACTGCGAGCATGCAGCCCACGATGCGTTAATGCGAACAGTAAACGTCTCACTGAGAGAGACTCTCCACCCAAATCCATGAGAGCGCTCAAACCACATAAGCGGTGAGCGTAATATATACGAAAGTATACAATGTGCCCTACCGGCTATCACCATATGGCTTTATGGTAACTGTGGACTTGGGACCCACTATGTACGGCTACACATTGTAGGATTGCATTGTGGAGTCACCAAAGCGCTCAAACTGCGAGCATGCAGTGGGCGATGCGTAATGCGAACAGTAAACGTCTCACTGAGAGAGACTCTCCACCCAATCCATGAGAGCGCTCAAACCACATAAGCGGTGAGCGTAATATATACGAAAGTATACAATGTGCCCTACCGGCTATCACCATATGGCTTTATGGTAACTGTGGACTTGGGACCCACTATATGTACGGCTACACATTGTAGGATTGCATTGTGGAGTCACCAAAGCGCTCAAACTGCGAGCATGCAGTGGGCGATGCGTGAATCCTCAAATTCAGTTATTTATATATATATATATATATATATATATATATATATATATATATATATATATATATATATATATATATATATATATATATATATATATATATATATATATATATATATATATATATATATATATATATATATATATATATATATATTATACACATATATATATATATATTATACACATATATATATACTTGTACTTAATATATGTTTTTATTATAGAAATTTTATGATAGAACTTTTATTCATGTTTTTTAAAACATTTCTTAAGTATTTTTACCGCATATTTGTTTTTATTACTGAATTTTTAATTGTACAATATTCACACTAGGGGTTTGACCATTGTTTTTATCTCATTATCATAGGCTCACTCAGCTTCCTGTTGTATATATAAACATGTTATTAGTTATTAGGCATTTTATATCTGATGAGTGCAGCACCGTGTGCACGAAACTGACCAGTAATAAAAATGCGTAAGTGAAAACCTTCGTCTCCTTTATTTTACCTTTATTTATGCTCTGGACTAGTTTCATTGAGCACTCTGCCAATCAGTATTTGCAAAAAACTTTATATTGTATAACCAAGCTCCTCTCGAGTCGAGCACTCTTCGAATCTACACTTGACATGGAACGAATAAGTTTTGACTATTCAACTAAGAACATCCCAATACCATCTGAAAGTGAATACAACAGGAAGCTGATTGAGAAGACCGAGCAACTATGCAGACGCATGAGATGGAGAGCCTTCTTCTTTTTATATCCTGAGATACAAGCAACACAAAAACAGACCTATGGATTTAACTCCAAGAAGACCCGGCACCACAGATTCCGGAAATGTTAAAGTTCGAAAGCAGATTACTACATATGATTGAGAACATAAAATTCCGCGACGTCAACTGCCATTTTCAACGACAGCTATTATCAGACTTCCAAAATAACATCAAGAAATCGAACAGTCTCCTCATACCAGCCGACAAAACTAATAATTTTTATAAGATGGAAACACCTGCCTACGACGAACTCCTTCGTAAGAACATAACCAAGTCCTACAAGAAAGCCAGCCCAGACAGTATCACCTCCACCGAAATTGAAGCCAAGCTCATCGCAAAAAATCTAGACCTTGATGATAGAATCAATGTAATACCCAAACGAGAAGCGTTTATAACCTTAAAAGACCACAAGCCTAATTTTAATAACAATCCAGCCTGCCGCCTAATAAATCCAGCCAAACCGGAAATCGGAAAAATCAGTAAGCAAATATTGGACCGCATAAACAAGAAGATCAATGAAAGTACAAGCATCAACCAATGGAAAAACACCACCGCAGTACTGAATTGGTTCAACAACATAGATAACAAGCAGCAGTATTCATTCATCGCATTCGACGTGGTAGACTTCTGCCCTTCTATTTCTATTGACCTACTCAGCGACGCGTTACAATTCGCATCCAATTATGACAACATTACTAGCGACGAAAAGCAAATTATTTTCCACACCAAGAGATCGTGCATGTTTAACACCGGCGAACCATGGGTCAAGAAGACATCGACCAACCTCTTTGACGTTACGATGGGTAGTTATGATGGGGCGGAGACTTGTGAATTGGTTGGAGTATTTCTCTTACATCAAATAACCGTGAAATATGGCAATGCATTTGGCCTCTACAGGGACGACGGCCTTGGGATTTCTAAAGAACCACCTCGCAAGATTGAACTAATTAAAAAAGACCTCTGCGCCATTTTTAAAGACCATGGACTTAAAATCACAATTGAAGCCAACAAAAAAACAGTTAATTTTCTCGACGTCACTTTAAACTTAAATAACGTGCCCAAATATGTCCATAGTAAATCCAACCATCCACCTGCAATTTTAAAGAACATACCAGAATCTATCAACAAGCGCCTTTCCGAAACATCATCCGACGAAGAGTCCTTCAACAAAGCCGCACCTCAGTACCAAGAAAGCATAAATAAAAGTGGATATAACCACAAGCTCAAGTTTACAACACCCCAAACCAATAACCAGAGGAGAAATCGAACTAGAAATATTATTTGGTACAATCCACCGTACAGCAGAAATCTGGCTTCAAACATCGGGCAAGAATTTCTCAAAATAATTGATGAAGAATTCCCAAAAGACCAGGTACTGAGTAAAATTTTCAATAGAAATACAGTTAAGATAAGCTATGGCTGCATGACCAATGTCAAGCAATCGATTGACGGACAAAATAAATCTAACATCGCTAAGAGTAGTCAAAATGAGCTTCAGAAGAAAGAATGTAACTGCAGAAAACAAAACGAATGCCCGTTGTCTGGACAATGCCTAAGTGAATCGGTAATATATCAAGCTACAGTGACTACCAATGATGGCAAACCGGAAGAAACATACATAGGACTCACAGTCAACACATTTAAGACCAGATTCAATAACCATAAAGCATCGTTCAAAAATGAAACCAAGAAATCAAGCACAGAACTTAGCAAACACATTTGGGAACTAAAAAACAACAAGACCGCATACCAGATTACTTGGAAAATACTCAAGCGAGCAAAACCATACAACCCCGCCAGCAACAGATGCAACCTATGTTTATGGGAAAAGTTTTTTATAATTTGTAAACCTAGGCTATCAACTTTAAATAAGCGCAATGAAC